>CM072227.1:57375128-57390128 GCA_036851935.1 Coregonus suidteri | reverse complement strand
ATTCCAGCATGACAATGACCCAAAACACACGGCCAAGGCAACAAAGGAGTGGCTCAAGAAGATGCACATTAAGGTCCTTGAGTGGCCTAGCCAGTCTCCAGACCTTAATCCCATAGAAAATATGGGAGCTGAAGGTTCGAGTTACCAAACGTCAACCTTGAAACCTTAATGACTTGGAGAAGATCTGCAAAGAGGAGTGGAACAAAATCCCTCCTGAGATGTGTGCAAATCTTGTGGCCAACTACAAGAAACGTCTGACCTCTGTGATTGCCAACAAGGGTTTTGCCACCAAGTACTAAGTCATGTTTTGCAGAGGGGTCAAATACTTATTTCCCTCATTAAAATGCAAATCAATTTATAACATTTTTGACATGCGTTTTTCTGGATTTTTTTGTTGTTAATCTGTCTCTCACTGTTCAAATAAACCTATCATTAAAATTATAGACTGATCATGTCTTTGTCAGTGGGCAAACGTACAAAATCAGCAGGGATCAAATACTTTTTTCCCTCACTGTAACTATATATCATTACATAAATAAAATAAGGATTAATTTTGTTTGTTATTTGTAAACTCAGGTTCTCCATCTAATATTAGGCTTTGGTTGAAGATCTGATAACATTCAGAATAAAAAATATGCAAAAATAGAAAAAAATCCGACACACATTTCTTACAGTGCATTCGGAAAGTATTCAGACCACTTTATTTTTTCCACATTTTGTTACATTACAGCCTTATTCTAAAATTGATTAAATAGTTTTTTCCCCCCTCAATCTACATACAATACCCCATAATAATAAAGCAAAAACATTTTTTTTAGAAATGTTTGCTAATTTATAAAAAAAACACAAACACTGAAATAACATTACATTTATGTCATTTAGCAGATGCTCTTATCCAGAGCGACTTACCAATTGGTGCATTCACCTTATAGCCAGTGGGATAACCACTTTACAATATGTTTTTTTTTTTGTGGGGGTGGGGTAAAGTGGTGGGTAGAAGGATTACTTTATCCTATCCCAGGTATTCCTTAAAGAGGTGGGGTTTCAAGTGTCTCCGGAAGGTGGTGAGTGACTCCGCTGACCTGGCATCGTGAGGGAGCTTGTTCCACCATTGGGGTGCCAGAGCAGCGAACAGTTTTGACTGGGCTGAGCGGGAACTGTGCTTCCGCAGAGGTAGGGGGGCCAGCAGGCCAGAGGTGGATGAGCGCAATGCCCTCGTTTGGGTGTAGGGACCGATCAGAGCCTGAAGGTATGGAGGTGCCGTTCCCCTCACATATCCATAGGCAAGCACCATGGTCTTTTAGCAGATGCGAGCTTCAACTGGAAGCCAGTGGAGTGTGCGGAGGAGCGGGGTGACGTGAGAGAACTTGGGAAGGTTGAACAGCAGACGGGCTGCGACATTCTGGATGAGTTGTAGGGGTTTAATGGCACAGGCAGGGAGCCCAGCCAACAGCGAGTTGCAGTAATCCAGACGGGAGATGACAAGTGCCTGGATTAGGACCTGTGCCGCTTCCTGTGTAAGGCAGGGTCGTACTCTCCGAATGTTGTAGAGCATGAACCTACAGGATCGGGTCACCGCCTTGATGTTAGCGGAGAACGACAGGGTGTTGACCAGGGTCACGCCAAGGCTCATTGCACTCTGGGAGGAGGACACAACGGAGTTGTCAACCATGATGGCGAGATCATGGAACGGGCAGTCCTTCCCCAGGAGGAAGAGCAGCTCCGTCTTGCCGAGGTTCAGCTTGAGGTGGTGATCCGTCATCCACACTGATATGTCTGCCAGACATGCAGAGATGCGATTCGCCACCTGGTTATCATAAGGGGGAAAGGAGAAGAATAGCTGTGTGTCATCTGCGTAGCAATAATAGGAGAGGCCATGTGAGGATATGACAGAGCCAAGTGACTTGGTGTATAGCGAGAATAGGAGAGGGCCTAGAACTGAGCCCTGGGGGACACCAGTGGTGAGAGCACGTGGTGCGGAGACAGATTCTCGCCACTTCACTTGGTAGGAGCGACCGGTCAGGTAGGACGCAATCCAAGAGTGAGCCGCGCCTGAGATGCCCAGCTCAGAGAGGGTGGAGAGGAGGATCTGATGGTTCACAGTATCAAAGGCAGCAGGCAGGTCTAGAAGGACAAGAGCAGAGGAGAGAGAGTTAGCTTTAGCAGTGTGGAGAGCCTCCGTGACACAGAGAAGAGCAGTCTCAGTTGAATGACCAGTCTTGAAACCTAACTGGTTTGAATCAAGAAGGTCATTCTGAGAGAGATAGCAAGAGAGTTGGCTAAAGACAGCACGCTCAAGAGTTTTGGAGAGAAAAGAAAGAAGGGATACTGGTCTGTAGTTGTTGACATCGGAGGGATCGAGTGTAGGTTTCTTGGGAAGGTGTGCAACTCTCGCACTCTTGAAGACGGAAGGGACATAGCCAGCGGTCAAGGATGAGTTGATGAGCGAGGTGAGGTAAGGGAGAAGGTCTCCGGAAATGGTCTGGAGAAGAGAGGAGGGGATAGGGTCAAGCGGGCAGGTTGTTGGGCGGCCGGCCATCACAAGTCGCAAGATTTCATCTGGAGAGAGAGGGGAGAAAGAAGTCAAAGCATAGGGTAGGGCAGTGTGAGCAGGACCAGCGGTGTCATTTGACTTAACAAACGAGGATCGGATGTCGTCAACCTTCTTTTCAAAATGGTTGACGAAGTCATCCACAGAGAGGGAGGAGGGGGTGGCAAAGAGCTTCCTAGGGTTAGAGGCAGATGCTTGGAATTTAGAGTGGTAGAAAGTGGCTTTAGCAGCAGAAACAGAGGAAGAAAATGTAGAGAGGAGGGAGTGAAAAGATGCCAGGTCCGCAGGGAGTCTAGTTTTCCTCCATTTCCGCTGCCCGGAGCCCTGTTCTGTGAGCTCGCAATGAGTCGTCAAGCCACGGAGTAGGAAGGGAGGACCGAGCCGGCCGGGAGGATAGGGGACATAGAGAGTCAAAGGATGCAGAAAGGGAGGAGAAGAGGGTTGAGGAGGCAGAATCAGGAGATTGGAGGGAGAAGGATTGAGCAGAGGAAAGAGATGATAGGATGGAAGAGGGAGAGAGTAGCGGGAGAGAGAGAGCGAAGATTGCGACGGCGCATTACCATCTACATAAGTATTCAGACTCTTTACTCAGTACTTTGTTGAAGCGCCTTTGGCAGTGATTACAGCCTCGAGTCTTCTTGGGTATGACGCTACAAGCTTGGCACACCTGTATTTGGGGAGTTTCTCCCATTCTTCTCTGCAGATCCTCTCAAGCTCTGTCAGGTTGGATGGGGAGCGTTGCTGCGCAGCTATATTCAGGTCTCTCCAGAGATGTTCAATGAGGTTCAAGTCCGGGCTCTGGCCGGGCCACTCAAGGACATTCAGAGACTTGTCCCGAAGCCACTCCTGCGTTGTCTTGGCTGTTTGCTTAGCGTCGTTGTCCTGTTGGAAGGTGAACATTAGCCCCAGTCTGAGGTCCTGAGTGCTCTGGAGCAGGTTTTCATCAAGGATCTCTCTGTACTCCTCCATTCATCTTTGCCTCGATTCTGACTAGTCTCCCAGTCCCTTCCACTGAAAAACATCCCCACAGCATGATGCTGCCACCACCATGCTTCACCGTAGGGATAGTGCCAGGTCCTCCAGACGTGAAGTTTGTCATTCAGGTCAAAGAGTTCAATCTTGGTTTCATCAGACCAGAGAATCTTGTTTCTCATGGTCTGAGAGTCTTTAGGTGCCTTTTGGCAAACTCCAAGCGGGCTGTCATGTGCCTTTTACTGAGTAGTTGCTTCCATCTGGCCACTCTACCATAAAGGCCTGATTGGTGGAGTGCGGAAGAGATGGTTGTCCTTCTGGAAGGTTCTCCCATCTCCACAGAGGAACTCTGGAGCGCTGTCAGTGTGACCATCGGGTTCTTTGTCGCCTCCCTGACCAAGGCCATTCTCCCCCGATTGCTCAGGTTGGCCGGGCAGCCAGTTTTAGGAAGAGTGTTGGTGGTTCCAAACTTCTTCCATTTAAGGATGATGGAGGCCACTGTGTTCTTGGGGACCTTCAGTGCTGCAGAATTGTTTTGGTACCCTTCCCAGATCTGTGCCTCGACACAATTCTGTCTCGGAGCTCTACGGACAATTCCTTCGACCTCATAGCTTGGTTTTTTCTCTGACATGCACTGTCAACTGTGGGACCTTATATAGACAGGTGTGTGCCTTTCCAAATCATGTCCAATCAATTGAATTTACCCCAGGTGGACTCCAATCAAATTGTAGAAACATCTCAAGGATGATCAATGGAAACAGGATGCACCTGAGCTCAATTTCGAGTCTCATAGCAAAGGGTCTGAATACTTATGTAAATAAGGTATTTCTGTTTTGTGGTTTTAAATACATTTGCTTTGTCATTTTGGGTTATTGTGTGTAGATTGCTGAGGATTTTTATTTATTTAATCCATTTTAGAATAAGGCTTGTAGTGTAACAAAGTTTGCAAAAAGTCAAGGGGGCTGAATACTTTCCGAAGGCACTGTACACACACAGACCCTGCACTGTCTACTGTGCTGGTGCTGTCTCTACACACCACATCATGGTGCAGATCTATGGAGATGTCCTGTGATAGTTTAATAGGACAAACACTAAAAGCCAAAAAGGTGCTGCTCCTGAGCAATACTGTGAGAAACTTTCCTCTTAAACACAAAACGACTGTAAAGAGAATAGTCTCAGGGAAATGTTTAGTAGAAGGAAAATACTCTGGACTTCAAAGACAGTTCCACTGCTGTGTTTCATTGTTCCCCTCTAATCAGTGACTGATTTAGACCACGGACACCAGGTGGGAGGGAAGTGGGGGTGAGGTAAGGAGAGAGGAGGGGCACCAGGTGAGGTAAGGATAGACCAGGGACACCAGGTGAGGTAAGGTAAGGAGAGACCAGGGACACCAGGTGAGGTAAGGAGCAACCAGGGACACCAGGTGAGGTAAGGAGAGAGGAGGGGCACCAGGTGAGGTAAGGAGAGAGGAGGGACACCAGGTGAGGTAAGGAGAGACCAGGGACACCAGGTGAGGTAAGGAGAGACCAGGGACACCAGGTGAGGTAAGGAGAGAGGAGGGGCACCAGGTGAGGTAAGGAGAGAGGAGGGACACCAGGTGAGGTAAGGAGAGACCAGGGACACCAGGTGAGGTAAGGAGAGAGGAGGGGCACCAGGTGAGTTAAGGAGAGACCAGGGACACCAGGTGAGGTAAGGAGAGACCAGGGACACCAGGTGAGGTAAGGAGAGACCAGGGACACCAGGTGAGGTAAGGAGAGAGGAGGGACACCAGGTGAGGTAAGGAGAGACCAGGGACACCAGGTGAGGTAAGGAGAGAGGAGGGGCACCAGGTGAGGTAAGGAGAGAGGAGGGGCACCAGGTGAGGTAAGGAGAGACCAGGGACACCAGGTGAGGTAAGGAGAGAGGAGGGGCACCAGGTGAGGTAAGGAGAGAGGAGGGACACCAGGTGAGGTAAGGAGAGACCAGGGACACCAGGTGAGGTAAGGAGAGAGGAGGGGCACCAGGTGAGGTAAGGAGAGACCAGGGACACCAGGTGAGGTAACGAGAGAGGAGGGGCACCAGGTGAGGTAAGGAGAGAGGAGGGGCACCAGGTGAGGTAAGGAGAGAGGAGGGGCACCAGGTGAGGTAAGGAGGGGACACCAGGTGAGGTAAGGAGAGAGGAGGGGCACCAGGTGAGGTAAGGAGAGACCAGGGACACCAGGTGAGGTAAGGAGAGAGGAGGGACACCAGGTGAGGTAAGGAGAGACCAGGGACACCAGGTGAGGTAAGGAGAGAGCAGGGACACCAGGTGAGGTAAGGAGAGAGGAGGGGCACCAGGTGAGGTAAGGAGAGAGGAGGGGCACCAGGTGAGGTAAGGAGAGACCAGGGACACCAGGTGAGGTAAGGAGAGAGGAGGGGCACCAGGTGAGGTAAGGAGAGACCAGGGACACCAGGTGAGGTAAGGAGAGAGGAGGGGCACCAGGTGAGGTAAGGAGAGACCAGGGACACCAGGTGAGGTAAGGAGAGAGGAGGGACACCAGGTGAGGTAAGGAGAGAGGAGGGGCACCAGGTGAGGTAAGGAGAGAGGAGGGGCACCAGGTGAGGTAAGGAGAGACCAGGGACACCAGGTGAGGTAAGGAGAGAGGAGGGGCACCAGGTGAGGTAAGGAGAGAGGAGGGGCACCAGGTGAGGTAAGGCGGGAGAAGGGGCACCAGGTGAGGTAAGGAGAGAGGAGGGGCACCAGGTGATGTAAGGAGAGAGGAGGGGCACCAGGTGAGGTAAGGAGAGAGGAGGGGCACCAGGTGTTCTCTCACGTCACCCCCCCTCCTCCGCACACTCCACTGGCTTCCAGTTGAAGCTCGCATCCGCTACAAGACCATGGTGCTTGCCTATGGAGCAGTGAGGGGAACGGCACCTCTGTACCTTCGGGCTCTGATCAGTCCCTACACCCAAACGAGGGCATTGCGTTCATCCACCTCTGGCCTGCTGGCTCCCCTTCCTCTGCGGAAGCATAGTTCCCGCTCAGCCCAGTCAAAACTGTTCGCTGCTCTGGCACCCCAATGGTGGAACAAGCTCCCTCACGACGCCAGGACAGCGGAGTCACTCACCACCTTCCGGAGACATTTGAAACCCCACCTCTTTAAGGAATACCTGGGATAGGATAATGTAATCCTTCTACCCCCCCCCCCCCAAAAAATTGTAAAGTGGTTATCCCACTGGCTATTTGGTGAACGCACTAATTGGTGAGTCGCTCTGGATAAGAGCGTCTGCTAAATGACTAAAATGTAAAAAAATGTAATGTAAGGAGAGAGGAGGGGCACCAGGTGAGGTAAGGAGAGAGGAGGGACACCAGGTGGGTGATATTAACTATCAGGTAGGACAATAATGCAGTACTGTGGACTTCGTAGGGTGAATACCCTTGTTCTACATAGTACACTACTTTGGTAAAGAGCCCTTAGGGCTCTATGTAGTGCATTAACAGTAGAGTACATAGTCCACTCTGACATAGTGCACTATATAGGGAAAAGGGTGCCATTGAAGACGTAGCATATGTGTTGTAGGTGTGGTCCAAGGCTGGCTCTGATTGGTGTTTCTGTAGCAGGTTGCTAATATTTAGTCTGAACTCCATAATGTTGTCAAGACCCATATATACTCCATTAATCATCTGACAGAAATATTAGCTGGTTATTTCTAAACAGAATTATGACTCTTACTAAAATGAGATGAGCATGTATAGTCTGGATAAACAGGGAATGCGTTTTAGCAATTGAATGTGAGGAATGGTGCTCTTGTGTGTGTGTATGTGTGTATGTGTGTGTGTGTGTATATGTATGTGTGTTTGAGAGAGAGAGTGAGAGAGATTGAGAGAGAGACAGAAAAAGAGAACAGTATTATGGTGATTCTGTACAGTATTATGGTGATTCTGTACAGTATTATTGTGATTCTGCACAGTATTATGGTGATTCGGTACAGTATTATTGTGATTCTGCACAGTATTATTGTGATTCTGCACAGTATTATGGTGATTCAGTACAGTATTATTGTGATTCTGCACAGTATTATTGTGATTCTGCACAGTATTATTGTGATTCTGCACAGTATTATGGTGATTCTGCACAGTATTATTGTGATTCTGCACAGTATTATTGTGATTCTGCACAGTATTATTGTGATTCTGCACAGTATTATTGTGATTCTGCACAGTATTATTGTGATTCTGCACAGTATTATTGTGATTCTGCACAGTATTATGGTGATTCGGTACAGTATTATGGTGATTCGGTACAGTATTATGGTGATTCGGTACAGTATTATGGTGAATGGCGTGTTGTGGCTCACTATGTAACGTGGCTCTGACGGATGGGTAACACTGCCCACAGAGAAACATATGGACCTGGTTTACAGTCTTTACTGACGGACAGTTACATTCCCCACAGAGGAACATATGGACCTGGCTTACAGTCTTTACTGACGGACAGTTACGCTTCCCACAGACACTGCTAAGGCCCCCTGCCCATCTAGCAGTACCTGAGGAGACCCCCACAACCATTGTATTCTAAAATTGTATTCTGATGTTATATTCTAAGATTATATTCTGCAGTTCAATTCTATAGCTCTACTCCAAGGTTCTACTCCAAAGTTCTATTCTGAAGTTCTTTTCTATAGCTCTACTCCAAGGTTCTACTCCAAGGTTCTATTCTGAAGTTCTGTTCTATAGCTCTACTCCAAGGTTCTACTCCAAGGTTCTATTCTGAAGTTGTATTCTATAGCTCTACTCCAAGGTTGTATTCTGAAGTTGTATTCTATAGCTCTACTTCAAGGTTCTATTCTGAAGTTCTATTCTATAGCTCTACTCCAAGGTTCTACTCCAAGGTTCTATTCTGAAGTTCTATTCTATAGCTCTACTCCAAGGTTCTACTCCAAGGTTCTATTCTGAAGTTCTTTTCTATAGCTCTACTCCAAGGTTCTACTCCAAGGTTCTATCTGAAGTTCTGTTCTATAGCTCTACTCCAAGGTTCTACTCCAAGGTTCTATTCTGAAGTTGTTCTATAGCTGTACTCTGAAGTTGTATTCTATAGCTCTACTCCAAGGTTCTATTCTGAAGTTCTATTCTATAGCTCTACTCCAAGGTTCTACTCCAAGGTTCTATTCTGAAGTTCTATTCTATAGCTCTACTCCAAGGTTCTATCCAAGGTTCTAGTTCTATTCTATAGCTCTACTCCAAGGTTCTACTCCAAGGTTCTATTCTGAAGTTCTATTCTATAGCTCTACTCCAGGTTCTATTCTGGTTCTATTCTCCTCTACTCCAAGGTTCTATTCTGAAGTTCTATTCTATAGCTCTACTCCAAGGTTCTACTCCAAGGTTCTATTCTGAAGTTCTATTCTATAGCCCTACTCCAAGGTTCTACTCAAGGTTCTATTCTGAAGTTCTATTCTATAGCTCTACTCCAAGGTTCTATTCTGGAGTTGTATTCTATAGCTCTACTCCAAGGTTCTATTCTGAAGTTCTATTCTATAGCTCTACTCCAAGGTTCTATTCTGAAGTTCTATTCTGAAGTTCTATTCTAAAGTTCTATTCTATAGCTCTACTCCAAGGTTCTATTCTGAAGTTCTATTCTGAAGTTCTATTCTAAAGTTCTATTCTATAGCTCTACTCCAAGGTTCTATTCTGAAGTTGTATTCTATAGCTCTACTCCAAGGTTCTATTCTGAAGTTGTATTCTATAGCTCTACTCCAAGGTTCTATTCTGAAGTTGTATTCTATAGCTCTACTCCAAGGTTCTATTCTAAAGTTCTATTCTATAGCTCTACTCCAAGGTTCTATTCTGAAGTTGTATTCTCTGTATCCTCTCTCTGTCAGTTGTAGGAGGCTCCAGCCATGACAATAACGTGTGAAGGTGGGCCCAGGGCCAGCGGTCTGTGTGTGTGTTCAGGCCTGTGGAGGCGACGGTCTCTCCTCCTGCTTTACGTGGTCTTGGAGCTGGTTGTGGTCCACTCCGCCGTGGTCCTGGGAGCTCTGGAGCTCCAGCTAGATGAGGAGCAGCCAGCAGGGACCATCGTAGGGGACATCAGTGCTGGGTTACCCCCCGGCTTCACCGCCTCGCTGTACTTCATCTCTGACCACGAGGGGACGGGGGTGGGCAGCGACCTCCACATCGACGAGACCTCTGGGATCATCACCACGGCACGCCGCCTCGACCGCGAGCAGAGGGACCACTACAGCTTCATCGCCGTCACCATGACCGGGGTCACAGTCGAGGTGTCCGTCACGGTCAACGACATCAACGACCACGCGCCGGCGTTCCCCACGCCCAGGGTGTTGCTAAAGGTCCCGGAGCAGACGGTGGTGGGAACTCGTTTCTCCCTGGAACCCGCATCGGACACGGACCGCGATCAGCTGACCACCCAGGGATATATGATTAAGGAGGGCAACGTGGGACAGGCCTTCAGGCTGGAGACCAAGAGGGCTGCTAACAAGGTATGACGCGATATAGCACAGCATAGCACAGCATATTATAGGATAGCATAGGATAGCATAGCACCCAGGGAAAATACATCAAAATGGTATTGTACAATATGATACGATACTCTGTTGTCCAGGACAGCGGTAATTAAGAATACTACAGTGGGGAAAAAAGTATTTAGTCAGCCACCAATTGTGTAAGTTCTCCCACTTAAAAAGATGAGAGGGGCCTGTAATTTTCATTATAGGTACACGTCAACTATGACAGACAAAATGAGAATTTTGTTTCCATAAAATCACATTGTAGGATTTTTTATGAATTTATTTGCATATTATGGTGGAAAATAAGTATTTGGTCAATAACAAAAGTTTCTCAATACTTTGTTATATACCCTTTGTTGGCAATGACACAGGTCAAACGTTTTCTGTAAGTCTTCAAAAGGTTTTCACACACTGTTGCTGGTATTTTGGCCCATTCCTCCATGCAGATCTCCTCTAGAGCAGTGATGTTTTTGGGGCTGTCGCTGGGCAACACGGACTTTCAACTCCCTCCAAAGATTTTCTATGGGGTTGAGATCTGGAGACTGGCTAGGCCACTCCAGGACCTTGAAATGCTTCTTACGAAGCCACTCCTTCGTTGCCCAGGCGGTGTGTTTTGGGATCATTGTCATGCTGAAAGACCCCAGCCACGTTTCATCTTCAATGCCCTTGCTGATGGAAGGAGGTTTTCACTCAAAAATCTCATGATACATGGCCCCATTCATTCTTTCCTTAACACGGATCAGTCGTCCTGGTCCCTTTGCAGAAAAACATGCCCAAAGCATGATGATCCACCCCCATGCTTCACAGTAGGTATGGTGTTCTTTGGATGCAACTCAGCATTCTTTGTCCTCCAAACACGACGAGTTGAGTTTTTACCAAAAAGTTATATTTTGGTTTAATCTGACATTCTCCCAATCCTCTTCTGGATCATCCAAATGCACTCTAGCAAACTTCAGACGGGCCTGGACATGTACTGGCTTAAGCAGGGGGACACGTCTGGCACTGCAGGATTTGAGTCCCTGGCGGCGTAGTGTGTTACTGATGGTAGGCTTTGTTACTTTGGTCCCAGCTCTCTGCAGGTCATTCACTAGGTCCCCCCGTGTGGTTCTGGGATTTTTGCTCACCGTTCTTGTGATCATTTTGACCCCACGGGGTGAGATCTTGCGTGGAGCCCCAGATCGAGGGAGATTATCAGTGGTGTTGTATGTCTTCCATTTCCTAATAATTGCTCCCACAGTTGATTTCTTCAAACCAAGCTGCTTACCTATTGCAGATTCAGTCTTCCCAGCCTGGTGCAGGTCTACAATTTTGTTTCTGGTGTCCTTTGACAGTTCTTTGGTCTTGGCCATAGTGGAGTTTTGGAGTGTGACTGTTTGAGGTTTGGGACCCGTTGTCTTTTATACTGATAACAAGTTCAAACAGGTGCCATTAATACAGGTAACTAGTGGAGGACAGAGGAGCATCTTAAAGAAGAAGTTACAGGTCTGTGAGAGCCAGAAATCTTGCTTGTTTGTAGGTGACCAAATACTTATTTTCCACCATAATTTGCAAATAAATTCATAAAAAATCCTACAATGTGATTTTCTGGAATTTTTTTTCTCAATTTGTCTGTCATAGTTGACGTGTACCTATGATGAAAATTACAGGCCTCTCTCATCTTTTTAAGTGGGAGAACTTGCACAATTGGTGGCTGACTAAATACTTTTTTTCCCCCACTGTACAGTGGGGAAAAAAAGTGTTTAGTCAGCCACCAATTGTGCAAGTTAATGTGAGCCATGACCAGCCTTTCAAAGCACTTCATGGCTACAGACGTCAGTGCTACGGGTCAGTAGTCATTTAGGCAGGTTATATTAGTGTTCTTGGGCACAGGAACTATGGTGGTCTGCTTGAAACATGTTGGTATTACAGACTCAGTCAGGGACATGTTGAAAATGTCAGTGAAGACACTTGCCAGTTGGTCAGCACATACTCGGAGTACATGTCCTGGTAATCCGTCAGGCCCTGCGGCCTTGTGAATGTTGACCTGTTTAAAAGTCTTACTCACATCGGCTACAGAGAGCTTGATCACATAGTCATCCAGAACAGCTGATTCTCTCATGCATGCTTCAGTGTTGCTTGCCTCGAAGCGAGCATAGAAGTGATTTAGCTCATCTGGTAGGCTTGTGTCACTGGCATCTCGCGGCTGTGCTGCCCTTTGTAGTCTGTAATAGTTTTCAAGCTCTGCCACATCCGACGAGCGTCAGAGCCAGATTCAATCTTAGTCCTGTATTGACTCTTTGCCTGTTTGATGGTTCGTCGGAGGGCATAGCGGGATTTCTTATAAGCGTCCGGGTTAGAGTCCCGCTCCTTGAAAGCGGCAGCTCTACCCTTTAGCTCAGTGCGGATGTTGCCTGTAATCCATGGCTTCTGGTTGGGGTATGTACGTACGGTCACTGTGGGGACGTTGTCATCGCTGCACTTATTGATGAAGCCAGTGACTGATGTGGTGTACTCCTCAATGCTATCGGAAGAATCCCTGAACATATTCCAGTCTGTGCTAGCAAAACAGTCCTGTAGCTTAGCATCTGTGTCATCTGACCACTTCCTTGGTCAAGTTTTCCAAATGGAGGGCGAGGGAGGGCTTTGTATGCGTCTCTGTGTGTGGAGTAAAGGTGGTCTAGAGTTTTTTTCCCTCTGGTTGCACATTTAACATGCTGGTAGAAATGAGGTAGAACGGATTTAAGTTTCCCTGCATTAAAGTCCCCTGCCACTAAGAGCGCTGCCTCTGGATGAGCGTTTTCCTGTTTAGTTATGGCCTTATAGAGCTAATTGAGTGCAATCTTAGTGCCTGCATCGGTTTGTGGTGGTAAATATACAGCTATGAAAAATATAGATGAAAACTCTCTCGGTAAATATTGTGGTCTACAGCTTATCATGAGATACTCTACCTCAGGCGAGCAAAACCTAGAGACTTCCTTAGTATTAGATTTAATGCACCAGCTGTTGTTTACAAATATACACAGACCGCCACCCCTTGTCTTACCGGAGTCAGCCGTTCTATCCTGCCGATGTAGCATATAGCCCGCTAGCTGTTTTGTTGTCCATGTCGTCGTTCATCCACGACTCGGTGAAACATAAGATATTACAGTTTTTAATGTCCCGTTGGTAGGATAACTGCAATCTTAGGTCATCCAATTTATTCTCAAATGATTGAACATTGGCTAATAGGATTGATGGAAGAGGCAGTTTACTCGCTCGCCGTCGGATCCTTACAAGGCACCCCGACCTACGTCCACGATATCTCAGTCTCTTTCTCCTGCGAATGACGGGGATTTGGGCCTTGTCGGGTGTCTGTAGAATATCCTTCGCGTCCTACTCGTTGAAGAAAAAATGTTCGTCCATACGAGGTGAGTAATCGCTGTCCTGATATCCAGAAGCTCTTTTTGGTCATAAGAGAGATGGTGGCAGAAACATTATGTACAGAACAAATTACAAATAACGCGAAAAAACACACATAATAGTACAATTGGTTAGAGGGCGGTAAAACGGCAGCCATCTTCTTCGGCACCATTTCTGTTGCAATATAATATGTTATACATTTACATTTGACATTTTAGTCATTTAGCAGACGCTCTTATCCAGAGCGACTTACAGTTAGTGAGTGCATACATTTTTTTCATACTGGCCCCCCGTGGGAAGCGAACCCACAACCCTGGCGTTGCAAGCGCCATGCTCTACCAACTGAGCTACAGTATAATACAATTCAATATATTATACATGTAGTACAATACAATATATTACACATGTAATATAATACAATACAATATATTATACATGTTGTACAATACAATACATTATACATGTAGTACAATACAATACAATATATTATACATGTAATATAACACAATATATTATACATTTAATACAATACAATACAATACAATAATACCGTACACACTTGCACTGTCTGATGCAGGGGTGCGCAAACTACGGCCGTTCAATCCGGCCCGTGGGATTTTTTTTATTTTTTTTGGGGGGGGGGGGATGATTATGATTACACCCCAGGCCACTCTGGAATATCTAAAACTACACTGAACAAAAATATAAGCGCAACATGTAAAGTCCATGTTTCATGAGCTGAAATAAAAGATCCCAGAAATGTTCCATACACACACAAAGCTTCTTTCTCTCAAATGTTGTGCACACATTTGTTTACATCCCTGTTAGTGAGCATTTCTCCTTTGCCAAGATAATCCATCCACCTGGACAGGTGTGGCATATTAAGAAGCTGATTACACAGCATGATCATTACACAGGTGCACCTTGTGCTGGGGACAATAAAAGGCCACTCTAAAATGTGCAGTTTTGTCACACAACACAATGCCACAGATGTCTCAAGTTTTGAGATAGCGTGCAATTGGCATGCTGACTGTAGGAATGTCCACCAGAGCTGTTGCCAGAGAATTTTATGTTAATTTCTCTACCATAAGCCTACAATGTCGTTTTAGAGAATTTGGCAGTACGTCCAACTGGCCTCACAACCGCAGACCACGTGCAACCATGCCAGCCCAGGACCTCCACATCCAGCTTGTTCACCTGCGGGATCGTCTGAGACCAGCCAACCAGACAGCTGATGAAACTGAGGAATATTTCTGTCTGTAATAAAGCCCTTTTGTGGAGGAAAACTAATTGGCTGGCTCCCCAGTGGGTGGGCCCTGGCTACCAAGTGGGAGGGCCTATGCCCTCCCAAGCCCACCTATGGCTGCACCCCTGCCTAGACATGTGAAATCCATAGGGCCTTATGAATTTATTTAAATTGACTGATTTCCTTATATGAACTGTAACTCAGTAAAATTGTTGAAATTGTTGCATGTTGCGTTTATATTTTTGTTCAGTATGTAGAAATTATAATGGTCCTACATATTTTCAAATAACTGCATTCAACAGCCCTCTGTTGAAATTCAAAATCCCGATGTGGCCCTCGAGCCAAAAAGTCTGCCCAGTCTAGCGTAGAC
>CM072227.1:57350955-57374628 GCA_036851935.1 Coregonus suidteri | reverse complement strand
TCCAGGGAGGGCCGGGCAAGGACCAGGGTCCCCCAAAGGGGGGATGTCCGATACAGCCTCCTAAATGAAAAGAAAGAGCCCACTCTGATTGGTTCCCCTTACCTTTTAACGGGGGTCACCACCACGGCGAAGGTGCGGTTTAGAGTCGGACAGGCCCAGCGTCCAGTAGTGGCCACGGACAACGGGCGCCCCCCCCAGTCGTCCGACGGGAGGGTTCCCGGGGTTGAGGATGTAAAGATAAGAGCCAGGTTCCTAGTAACTTCTAAACGTGACAAATCAAGGAGAAAACGGAGACAGGCCCCTGCTTCTTAAGGTAGGACAGCTTGTGGGCTGTCTGTCTGTCCTGTCTGTCGCTGTCTGTCGTCGTCTGTGTCTGTCGTGTCTGCGGTTGTCTGTTCTGTTGCTGTCTCCAGAGGTAGGGGGCATTTCCCACAGCCCCTTTTGTTTTGTCGCTTTTGCCATCTCGCTCTCGCGCTGTTCTTCTTGTGTGAAAAAAACCCAGACAGAACGCATTAAACAAGGCATACTCTCAACTGATTGTGCAATAAAAAATGTGGAACAAGTGGGATCAAGATTTTCCCATTCCTCTGTCTGTGTCTCTCTGCCTGTGTCTCCGCTGTCTGGTCTACATACTCTCTCTGTCTCTCTCTGTCTCTGTCTTTGTTCTCTCTGTCCGTGTTCTACATCTGTCTTTGTCTCTCTGTATCGTTATCTCACACTCTTTATGTGGACAGAATGGCAGGCCAAATGCCCGTAGGCACTTACCTATCGTTAATTAAGTGATCCCACTCTGCCTTTCTCGAGATGTAAAAAACCATATATATATTTCTGTGAAGGGATAGGTGGTATCAGTAACATTTAGTATATAAGTGGGATACAGTTCAGTCAATTCAGTTTGTAAGGTTCTGCAATTGAGTGCGGCCTCATCAAACAAGCTGGGTGACTCATCATGGCCAGCATCGTTACGTTTCTCAGAACGCCAAATTGAAAAAGCGTTAAAGGAGTTAATACGTTTTGGATAGGGTTCAAACATAAAGTTTAGGCTGTCATTCTGAAGTGGGTTAAGGTAAGGGTTAAGGTTTGGGATAGGGTTAAAGCATAAAGTTTAGGCCTGTCATTCTGAAATCGTTATGGAAAGGCTTTAAGGTTTGTGAGTAGGGTTAAAAAAATTACTTAAGCTTAAAACAAGCTGTATAGCATGGATTGAACATGCAAAACGCTCCTGTATCTGGGAGCCATGGGATTACACCCATCCACCACCCTGGCAAAACCAAAACCTCCTGATCTGGAGGCCATGGGAGGACACCCATACACTCACCCTGGCAAAACCCAAAACTCCTGATCTGGAGTCATGTGGATTACACACAGTCCACCACTGGCAAAACCCAAGCATTAACTTGATGGTAAGAACACTCACTGTTGCCCCTATGGCCAGTTTTTACAGGCATTTCACAACGTCCGCAGGACAGGGGATAGAAGTCCAGATTTCAAAGTCAGTCTTGAGCTGATCTGGCTGGGTTCATACCCCTGTCTGGTGACTGAGACTGGGAGTATTTAGGATTCTCTCTCTCTCTCTCTCTCTACTCTTATCTCTCGCTTCTCTCTTCTCTCTCTCCTCTCTCTGCTCTCTCTATCTCTCTCTCTATCTCTCTCCTCTCTCTCCTCTCTCTCCCTCTCTTCTCTTCTCCTCTCTCACTCTCTCTCTCTCTCTCTCTCTCTCTCTTCTCTCTCTCCTCTCTCTCTCTCTCTCCTCTCTCTCATGCTCTCTCGCTCTCTCTCTCTCTCTCTCTAGTCTCATCTCTCTTCTCTCCGCTCTCTCTCTCTCTCTCTCCTCTCTACTCTCTCTCTCTCTTTCTCTCTCACACCTCTGATAAGCTCTCCTCTCAGCTTCTGTCTTTCTCTCTCATGGTTCGGGGTGGGGGCCTGATTATAGACAATTATAAATTAGTGTGAGAAACTAGCATCATGTTTTGAAAACACACTGTCTCCTTCTGAAGTTGCACCCTATTCCACTAAGGGCCCTGGACAAAAAGTATAGTGCACTATATATTAGGAATAGGGTTTGCCACTGTGCTCATCATCACTCACCAGGCTAATCTAGCAGTTAACTGTGCCACCAGAGATCCTGGTTCGAATCAGGCTCTGTCGCAAGCCGGCCGCGACCGGGAGACCCTGGGGCGGCGCACAATTGGCCCAGCGTCGTCCAGGGTAGGGGAGGGAATGGCCGGCAGGGATTTAGCTCAGTTGATAGAGCATGGCGTTTGCAACGCCAGGGTGGGTTTGATTCCCACGTGGGGGGGCCAGTATAAAAAAAAAAAAAAAAAAAAAAAAAAAAGATCTATTCGCTAACTGTAAGTCGCTCTGGATAAGAGCGTCTGCTAAATGACTAAAATGTAAATGTAAATGTAGCAGTCCTCTGAGGTGATGACATGTCTTCATGTGATTTATAAGAGTTGACTAGGAGACACACTGGGACAGACACACTGGGAGAGACACACTGGGGAGAGACACACTGGGAGGGACACACTGGGACAGACACACTGGGACAGACACACTGGGACAGACACACTGGGACAGACACACTGGGACAGACACACTGGAGAGACACACTGGGACAGACACACTGGGACAGACACACTGGGACAGACATCACTGGGACAGACACACTGGGACAGACACACACTGGACAGACACACTGGGACAGACACACTGGGAGAGACACACTGGGACAGACACACTGGGACAGACACACTGGGACAGACACACTGGGAGAGACACACTGGAGAGACACACACTGGGAGAGACACACTGGGAGAGACACACTGGGAGAGACACACTGGAGAGACATGGGATGTGTTCTTATTGAGAAGAAAGAGGGATTTATAGAGTTTATAAAAGAGGGAGGGTAGGGAGAGAGAGAGAGGGGGGAGGGGAGGGGGAGGGAGAGAGAGAGAGAGGGGAGTGGAAGGAGGGGAGGGGTAGGGAGAGAAAGGGAGGGTGGAAGGAGGGAGGGTAGGGAGAGAGAGAGGGGAGTGGAAGGAGGGAGGGTAGGGAGAGAGAGGTGTGTGGAAGGAGGGATGGTAGGGAGAGAGAGGGGTGTGGAAGGAGGGAGGGTAGGGAGAGAGAGAGAGAGAGAGAGAGGTGGAAGGGAGGAGGGTAGGGAGGAGAGAGAGAGAGAGAGAGAGGGGTGGAAGGAGGGAGGGGAGTGGAAGGAGCGAGAGAGAGAGGGGGTGTGGAAGGGGGGAGGGTAGGGAGAGAGAGAGAGAGAGAGAGGGGTGGAAGGAGGGAGGGGAGTGGAAGGAGAGAGAGAGAGAGACGTTAATCCAGAAAAGAGCGTTAAATTCTATAACCACTTAAAAGGAAGCGGTTCCAAACCTTCCATAACAAAGCCATCACCTACAGAGAGATTAACCTGGAGAAGAGTCCCTAAGCAAGCTAGGTCCTGAGGTTTTCTGTTCACAAACACAAACAGACCCCACAGAGCCCCAGACAAACAACACAATTAGACCAACCAAATCATGAGGAAAACGAAAAGATAATTACTTGACACATTGGAAGAATTAACAAAAAAACAGAGCAAACTAGAATGCTATTTGGCCCTAAACAGAGAGTACACAGTGGGCAGAATACCTGACATTGTGACTGACCCAAAATGAAGGAAAGCTTTGACTATGTACAAACTCAGTGAGCATAGCCTTGCTATTGAGAAAGGCCGCCGTAGGCAGACCTGGCTCTCAAGAGAAGACAGGCTATGTGCACACTGCCCACAAATGAGGTGGAAAACTGAGCTGCACTTCCTAACCTCCTGCCAAATGTATGATCATATTAGAGACACATATTTCCCTCAGATTACACAGATCCACAAAGAATTTGAAAACAAACCAACTTTTGATAAACTCCCTTATCTATGGGTGAAAAACCACAGTGTGCCATCACAGCTGCAAGATTTGTGACCTGTTGCCACAAGAAAAGGGCAACCAGTGAAGAACAAACACCATTGTAAATACAACCCATATTTATGTTTATTTATTTACCCATTTGTACTTTAACTATTTGCACATTGTTACAACACTGTATATAGACATAATATGACATTTGAAATGTCTTTATTTTTGGAACTTCTGAGTGTAATGTTTACTGTTAATATTATGTTTATTTCACTTTTGTTTACTATCTACTTCACTTGCTCTTGGCAATGTTAAACATACGTTTCCCATGCCAATAAAGCCCTTAAATTGAAATGAATTGACAGAGAGAGAGGACAGAGAGACAGAGCACAGAGGAGAGAGAGAGAGACAGAGAGAGAGAGAGACAGGAGAGAGAGAGAGAGAGAGTGAGAGAGAGAAGAGAGAGAGGAGAGAGAGAGAGAGAGAGAGAGAGAGAGAGACAGAGAGACATAGAGACATAGAGACAGAGAGAGAGAGAGAGAGAGAGAGAGAGAGACATAGAGACAGAGAGACAGAGGAGAGACATAGAGACAGAGAGAGAGACAGAGAGATCACCTGCATTCCTTTAGCTCCAGGTCATTCAGGTGATTTAGTGTGTGGTGCTCTCCCTCACCTCAGGGGGTTGCTACAGCAACGGAGACAACAGCAGTGTTTAGAGTCAGGGCAGAGCACAGATCTTTTTGAGGGGCACGTGCTCCCCCCCCCAAAAAAAGGGTACTTCAAATGTTTTTTCCTGCAACCACCGTCACAGACTGGTTGATCGATTATTAAAAGAAGAGGGGAAAGAAGCGCAATCGGATGAGTATTAGTGATGCATTTTCAAAACGTAAGATAGGCCTAAACAAATTAACTGTAAGTTACGCTTTTGGAGTCATTCATGTTAGCAGGCAATATCAACTAGGGATATACACTAATGTACAAAAACATTAGGAACACTTTCCTAATATTGAGTTGCCCCCCCTTTTGCCCTCAGAACAGCCTCAATTATTCGGGGCATGGGACTACAGGTGTCGAAATCGTTCCACAGGGATGATGGCCCATGTTGACTTCAATGCTTCCCCACAGTTGTGTCAAGTTGGCCTGGATGTCCTTTGGGTGGTGGACTGTTCTTGACACACACGGGAAAAACTGTTGAGCGTGAAAAACCCAGCAGCGTTGCAGTTCTTGACACACTCAAACGGTGCGCCTGGCACCTACTACCATACCTGTCACGTTCGTTGAGTACAGGATTGGACCAAGGTGCAGCGTGGAATGTATACATGTTTATTAACCAAGTTAACACACGACAAAACAACACAAAACGTGACGTGACGCTCACAATGGCTACACACAAACAAGCCAAACAAGAGTCAAGATCCCACAACAGAGGTAGGCAAAATGGCTACCTAAGTATGATCCCCAATCAGAGACAACGATCGACAGCTGCCTCTGATTGGGAACCACACCCGGCCAAACATAGAAATACACCACATAGATAAACACAGAAAATTCACACCCTGACCAAAACCAACGAGAAACAACAGGCATTTAAAGGTCAGGGCGTGACAGTACCCCCCCCCCAAAGGTGCGGACTCCGGCCGCAAAAAACCTAACTTAACAGGGGAGGGTCAACTCATTAAAGACATTTTTTTTGTCCAGTTCAAGGTGAGTAACGCTGTTCTGATGTCCAGAAGCTCTTTTCGGTCATAAGAGACGGGTAGCAGCAACATTATGTACAAAATAAGTTACAAACAATGCGAAAAAAAAACACGCAAAATAGCACAGTTGGTTAAGAGTCCATAAAACGGCAGCCATCCCCTCCGGCGCCATTCATAAATGAACATGTTCAATCAAATCGCAGGTAGCTTAATGTTCTGGCAAAGATGAGGCTAGTAGATTACTAAACTGTACTTGATATGGATGATAAACGCTCTACTCTGTTGTTGCCAGGCAAAAATGGAGGAAATGAAACAAGTTCTTTCTGGTCACTAATCTGGATCTGCCTGCCTGCCTGATCTGGACGCCTGCTGATCTGGACGCCTGCCTGATCTGGACGCCTGCCTGATCTGGACGCCTGCCTGATCTGGACGCCAATCACGCCTGCCTTGATCTGGACGCCTGCCTGATCTGGGACGCCTGCCTGATCTGGACGCCTGCCTGATCTGGACGCCATGCCTGATCTGGACGCCTGCCTGATCTGGACGCCAATCACGCCTGCCTGATCTTGGACGCCTGCCTGATCTGGACGCCTGCCTGATCGGACGCCTGCCTGATCTGGACACGCCCTGCCTGATCTGGACGCCTGCCTGATCTGGACGCCAATCACGCCAATGCTGATTACTAGTCATTGGTTAACAATCAAGACGCACAACTATTTTGGTTCTGAAGCATAGATGAGAATTTAATGACGACTTGTGGGCAGTGGAATCAGAACAACAGCGACATAAAGTGTATATATAATAAACTGTGGGATGTTATACCATCACCGATCACCGAAAGGGGGCCTGTGCTCTGGTAGAGCCCTGTCTGTACACCTGCCTTGGTTAGACTGAACTTTCAGAGGTTCTGTAAAACTAGTGGCCTGTAAACCAGGAGTTTCTAACACCGCTGTGTTGGGGTATAATTAGGCCCTCAAATGAAGGCCTTATGATATTTTTACATTTTACAGTCATTTAGCAGACGCTCTTATCCAGAGCGACTTACAGATAGTGAGGTGCATACATATTTATTATTATATATATTTTTTTCATACTGGCCCCCCGTGGGAATCGAACCCACAACCCATGCTCTACCAACTGAGCTACATACCTGCCGGCCATTGCCCTCCCTCCCCTACCCTACCTACCCCTGGGGCCAATTGTACGCCACCGCCCCATGGGTCTCCCGGTCACGGGCGGCTACGACAGAGCCTGGATTCAAACCAGGATCTCTAGTGGCACAGCTAGCACTGCAATGCAGTGCCTTTAGACCACTGCGAGCCACTCGGGAGGATATACAGCATGTAATGTATTTCCTTAAATAATTACATTTTAAAGGCTAATAAGGCTGGTGGAAAAAAACGTTCATAGAGGGTTCTAGGTAGAACCCTCCTAAGATAAAAGGGTTCTCGGTTAGAAACATACAGGCGGTTGGGGTTCTAGGAAAAACATTTAGATGATAAAATGGTTCTTGGCAGAACACTTCATAGAGGGTTCTAGGTAGAATCATATACAGGGGGTTCTTTGAAGAAACCCTACATAGAGGGTTCTAGATAAAACACCTCTGCAAAGGGTTTCATACCCAGCACCAAAAAGGGTTCCCCTATGGCAGGGTACCCCATTTGGCCCCACGGGTGGTTTTATTTGATCCCCCAAGCTTTCTGAGCAAAGAAAATACTGTAAAAACACCAGGAAATTGTCACACCCTGGCTCGGGGGACTCTATATGTTGAGCCATGGGTGTGTAGATTCTATGTGTTCTTGTTCTGTGTTGTATATTCTATGTGTTCTATTTCTATGTTGGCCCAGTGTGGTTCTCAATCAGAGGCAACGAGTGTCAGCTGTGGCTGGTTGTCTCTGATTGGGAACCACATTTAAACAGGGCTGTGTTTCCCACAATTGTTGTGGGATCTTGTTCCGTGTTGGTTGTTTAACCTAGGACGTCACGGTGTTCGTGTCTTGTTTTGTTCTTTGTTATCACTAAAGATAATAAAGTATGTTCGCTCATCACGCTGCGCCTTGGTCTACTCCGTTCAACGATCGTGACAGAAATCAGGTTCAAGTGATTATAATTTAAGAAATCTGTTCCCAAACATTCTCACACATAAAAGAGAGACGTGATCGTATACAAATATTTGAAATGATTATGTTTTAGTCAAACGTTATATCTGTTTGGGCTTCTTGCGGTCAATTTGCAGTCTACAAATTATTTGTAATATTTTCCGCACCCCCCCCGACCATCCGCTCAAGAAAAACTCGGCCCGCGGCTGAATCTAGTTGATGAATCTAGTTGATGAATCTAGTTGATGAATCTAGTTGATGAATCCAGTTGATGAATCCAGTTGATGATCCTACAGGGACAAACCGAAGACCCTGTATGATTCTACTTAGGACCTTTTATTCTAAGAGTGGAGAAAGGAACACAGAGGACTCTGGTATTTCATGTCTCACCGTGTTTCTGGTTCCACCAAGGCCCTATAGCGGGTCTGTGTCCCCAAATGGTATCCTATCCTCTATGGGCCCTTGTCTAAAAGTAGTGTGGGAGAGAGAAAGGAGGAGAGGGGGGGAGTGAAAGGAGGAGGAGAGAGAGGGGGAGAGAGAAAGGAGGAGAGAGAGAGGGGGAGAGAGAAAGGAGGAGAGAGAGGGGGAGAGAGAGGAGGAGAGAGAAAGGAGGAAAGAGAGGCGGAGAGAGAGAGAAAGGAGGAGAGAGAGGGGGAGAAAGAAAGGAGGAGGAGAGAGGGGGGAGGAAGAGAGAAAGGAGGAGAGAGGGGGAGAGAGAAAGGAGGAGAGAGAGGGGGAGAGAGAAAAAGAGGAGAGAGAGGAGGAGCGAGAAAGGAGGAGAGAGAGGAGGAGAGAGAGGGGGGAGAGAAAGGAGGAGAGGGGAGGAGAGAGGGGGGAGAGAGAAAGGAGGAGAGAGAAAGGAGGAGAGAGAGGGGGGAGAGAGAAAGGAGGAGAGAGAGGGGGAGAGAGAAAGGAGGAGAGAGAGGGGGACTGAGAGAGAAAGGAGGAGAGAGAGAGAGAGCGGGAGAGAGAGGGGGGAGAGAGAGAGGGGAGAGAGAAAATGGCATGTTGTTCTTCTCTTTCTTAGCTTTTCATAGAATGTGTGGTGTTAGACTGTTAGTTTTGTTACGGTCCCGCCTGCTCCAATCCCCAGCCTCTTCACTGTTACCGCCTGCTCCAATCCCAGCCTCTTCACTGTTACCACCTGCTCCAATCCCAGCCTCTTCACTGTTACCGCCTGCTCCAATCCCAGCCTCTTCACTGTTACCGCCCCTGCTCCAAACCCAGCCTCTTCACTGTTACCGCCTGCTCCAATCCCAGCCTCTTCAATGTTACCGCCTGCTCCAATCCCAGCCTCTTCACTGTTACGCCCTGCTCCAATCCCAGCCTCTTCACTGAGTCCCACATTTTCTATTTTGACCTTTATTTAACTAGGCAAGTCAGTTCAGAACAAATTATTATTTACAATGACGGCCTACACTAGGCCACCCTTTTTCCCTATATAGTGCAGTACTGTCTCTGTGTAGGGCCCTGGTCAATAGTAGTGAACTATATAGGGAACATGGGACATTTGGGGATACAGACGGACTCAGAATGACTTCCAGCCCAACTGGGTTTAGATTAATAGTGGAATTGTTGTTGTTGTTGCAGGTTCATTTAACTGTAATTTGGACTGGGAGTTCGGTCTTGTGCTGAGGAGGAATCTGGCATATGGGACTGCTCCTCAGGGAAGGGAGGAGAGGAGAGAGATAGAGAAAGATAGAGGAGGGAGGGGAGAGAGAGAGGGACAGAGAGAGAGAGAGAGAGATGAGAGAGAGAGAGAGCGAGAGAGAGAGAGAGACGAGATGACAGAGAGAGAGAGACGAGAGAGAGAGAGAGAGAGAGAGAGAGAGGAGAGAGAGAGAGAGAGAGAGAGACAAACACCTACCTGGAGGTGACAGCATTCCCTCCCCCATATGCCCCCCTAGGCACAACTACGACAACATAACCAACAAGAACAGGGTCACGACTCCTGCAGCTCTGTCGCACACTGGGTATGTACATAGTCAACGGTAGGCTTCGAGGGGGACTCCTATGGTAGGTACACCTATAGCTCATCTCTTGGGCAGTAGTACTGTAGACTACTTTATCACTGACCTCAACCCAGAGTCTCTCAGAGCGTTCACAGACACCCCTATCAGACCACAGCAAAATCACAGTCTACTTGAACAGAGCAATACTCAATCATGAGGCATCAAAGCCAAAGAAACTGAATAATATTAAGAAATGCTATAGATGGAAGGAAAGTAGTGTTGAAACCTACCAAAAAACAATTAGGAAACAACAAATTCAATCCATTCTAGACAACTTCCTGGACAAAACGTTCCACTGTAATAGTGAAGGTGTAAACTTGGCAGTAGAAAACCTAAACAGTATATTTGACCTCTCAGCTTCCCTATCAAAATCTAAAAATCTCTAACAGAAAACCAAAGAAAAAGTAATAACAGTGATAAATGGTTTTGATGAAGAATGCAAAAACCAAAAGAAAGAAATTGAGAACCTATCCAACCAAAAACATAGAGACCCAGAAAAACCTGAGCCTACGCCTTCACTATGGTGAATCACTAAAACAATACAGAAATACACTACGGAAAAAAAAGAAGGGAACAGCATGTCAGAAATCAGCTCAATGTAATTGAAGAATCCATAGACTCTAACCACTTCTGGGAAAATTGGAAAACACTAAACAAACAACAACACGAAGAGCTATCTATCCAAAACGGAGATGTATGGGTAAACCACTTCTCCAATCTTTTTGGCCCTATAACAGAGAACAAACAGCAAAAAAATATACATGATCAAATGCAAATCTTAGAATTCAACTATTAAAGACTACCAGAACCCACTGGATTCTCCAATTACATTGAATGAACTACAGGACAAAATACAAACCCTCCAACCCAAAAAGTCCTGTGGTGTTGATGGTATCCTCAATGAAATGATAAAATATACAGACCACAAATTTCAATTAGCTATGCTTAAACTCTTTAACATCATCCTTAGCTCTGGCATCTTCCCCAATATTTGGAACCAAGGACTGATCACCCCAATCCACAAAAGTGGAGACAAATTTGACCCCCAATAACTACCGTGGGATATGCGTCAACAGCAACCTTGGGAAAATCCTCTGCATTATCATAAACAGCAGACTAGTTCATTTCCTCAGTGAAAACAATGTACTGAGCAAAATGTCAAATTGGCTTTTTACCAAATTACCGTACGACAGACCACGTATTCACCCTGCACACCCTAATTGACAAACAAACAAACCAAAACAAAAGGCAAAGTCTTCTCATGCTTTGTTGATTTCAAAAAAGCTTTTGACTCAATTTGGCACGAGGGTCTGCTATACAAATTGATGGAAAGTGGGGGTTGGGGGAAAAACATACGACATTATAAAATCCATGTACACAAACAACAAGTGTGCGGTTAAAATTGGCAGAAAACACACACACATTTCTTTTCCACAGGGCCCGTGGGGTGAGACAGGGATGCAGTTTAAGCCCCACCCTCTTCAACATATATATCAACGAATTGGCGAGGGCACTAGAACAGTCTGCAGCACCCGGCCTCACCCTACTAGAATCTGAAGTCAAATGTCTTCTGTTTGCTGATGATCTGGTGCTTCTGTCACCAACCAAGGAGGGCCTACAGCAGCACCTAGATCTTCTGCACAGATTCTGTCAGACCTGGGCCCTGACAGTAAATCTCAGTAAGACAAAAAATAATGGTGTTCCAAAAAAGGTCCAGTTGCCAGGACCACAAAATACAAAATTCCATCTAGACACCGTTGTCCTAGAGCACACAAAAAAACTATACATACCTCGGCCTAAACATCAGCGCCACAGGTAACTTCCACAAAGCTGTGAACGATCTGAGAGACAAGGCAAGAAGGGCTTTCTATGCCATCAAAAGGAACATTACAATTTGACATACCAATTAGGATCTGGCTAAAAATACTTGAATCAGTTATAGAACCCATTGCCCTTTATGGTTCTGAGGTCTGGGGTCCGCTCACCCAACCAAGAATTCACAAAAATGGGACAAACACCAAATTGAGACTCTGCATGCAGAATTCTGCAAAAACATCCTCCATGTACAACGTAAAACACCAAATAATGCATGCAGAGCAGAATTAGGCCAATACCCGCTAATTATCAAAATCCAGAAAAGAGCCGTTAAATTCTATAACCACTTAAAAGGAAGCGATTCCCAAACCTTCCATAAACAAAGCCATCACCTACAGAGAGATGAACTTGGGAGAAGAGTCCCCTAAGTAAGCTCGTCCTGGGCCTCTGTTCACAAACACAAACAGACCACACACAGCCCCAGGACAACAACAACAACAACAACAACACAATTAGACCCAACCAAATCATGAGAAAAAAAAAAGAGAATTACTTGACACATTGGAAAGAACAAACAAAAAAAAACAGAGCAAACTAGAATGCTATTTGGCCCTAAACAGAGAGTACACAGTGGCAGAATACCTGACCACTGTGACTGACCCAAACTTAAGGAAAGCGTTGACTATGTACAGACTCAGTGAGCATAGCCTTGCTATTGAGAAAGGCCGCCGTAGGCAGACTTGGCTCTCAAGAGAAGACAGGCTATGTGCACACTGCCCACAAAATGAGGTGGAAACTGAGCTGCACTTCCTAACCTCCTGCCAAATGTATGACCATATTAGAGACACATATTTCCCTCAGATTTACAGCGATCCACAAAGAATTCGAAAAACAAACCCAAATTTGATAAACTCCCTATCTACTAGGTGAAAAAACCACAGTGTGCCATCACAGCTGCAAGATTTGTGACCTGTTGCCACAAAGAAAAAGGGCAACCAGTGAAGAACAAACACCATTGTAAATACAACCCATATTTATGTTTATTTATTTACCCCATTTGTACTTTAAACTATTTGCCACATTGTTACAAAACTGTATATAGACAATAATATGACATTTGAAATGTCTTATTCTTTTGGAACTTCTGAGTGTAATGTTTACTGTTAATATTTATTGTTTATTTCACTTTTGTTTACTATCTACTTCACTTGCTTTGGCAATGTTAAAATATAAATTGCCAATAAAGCCCTTAAATTGAAATTGAATTGACAGAGAGAGAGACAGAGAGACAGAGACAGAGAGAGAGAGAGGACATAGAGAGAGAGAGAGAGACAGATGAGAGAGAGAGGACGGAGAGAGAGAGATGAGCGAGAGAGAGAGAGAGACAGAGAGACATAGAGACAGAGAGAGAGAGAGAGAGAGAGAGAGAGAGAGACTTAGAGACAAAGAGACAGAGAGAGAGAGAGAGAGACATAGAGACAGAGAGAGAGACAGAGATCACCTGCATTCTTTAGCTACCAGGTCATTCAGGTGATTTAGTGTGTGGTGCTCTCCCTCACCTCAGGGGGTTGCTACAGCAACGGAGACAGCAGTGTTAGAGTCAGGGCAGAGCACAGATCTTTTTGAGGGGCACGTGCCCCCCCCCCCCCCCAAAAAAAAGGGTACTTCAAATGTTTTTTCCTGCAACCCACCGTCACAGACTGGTTGATCGATTATTAAAAGAAGAGGGGAAAGAAGCGCAATCGGATGAGTATTAGTGATGCATTTTCAAAACGTAAGATAGGCTAAACAAATTAACTGTAAGTTACGCTTTTGGAGTCATTCATGTTAGCAGGCAATATCAACTAGGGATATACACACAAATTACAAAACATTAGGAACACTTTCCTAATATTGAGTTGCCCCCCCCTTTTGCCTCAGAACAGCCTCAATTCTTCGGGGCATGGGACTACAAGGTGTCGAAATCGTTCCACAGGGATGCTGGCCCATGTTGACTTCAATGCTTCCCACAGTTGTGTCAAGTTGGCTGGATGTCCTTTGGGTGGTGGACTGTTCTTGACACACACGGGAAAAACTGTTGAGCGTGAAAACCCAGCAGCAGGTTGCAGTTCTTGACACACTCAAAACCGGTGCGCCTGGCAACCTACTACCATACCTGTCACGTTCGTTGAGTACAGGATTGGACCAAGGTGCAGCGTGGAATGTATACATGTTTATTAACCAAGTTAACACACGACAAAACAACAAACGTGACGTGACGCTCACAATGGCTACACACCAAACAAGCCAAACAAGAGTCAAGATCCCACAAAGAGAGGTAGGCAAAATGGCTACCTAAGTATGATCCCCAATCAGAGACAACGATCGACAGCTGCCTCTGATTGGGAACCACACCCGGCCAACATAGAAATACACCACATAGATAAACACAGAAATTTCACACCCTGACCAAACCAACGAGAAAAAACAGGCATTTAAAGGTCTCAGGGCGTGGACCGTTACCCCCCCCCCCCAAAGGTGCGGACTCCGGCCGGCAAAAACCTAAACTTAACAGGGGAGGGTCCAACTCATAAAAGACATTTGTTTTGTCCAGTTCAAGGTGAGTAATCGCTGTTCTGATGTCCAGAAGCTCTTTTTCGGTCATAAGAGACGGTAGCAGCAACATTATGTACAAAAATAAGTTACAAACAATGCGAAAAAACACGCAAAATAGCACAGTTGGTTAAGAGTCCATTAAAACGGCAGCCACCCCCTCCGCGCCATCATAAATGAACATGTTCAATCAAATCGCAGGTAGCTAATGTTCTGGCAAAGATGAGGCTAGTAGATTACTAAACTGTACTTGATATGGATTGATAAACGCTCTCTACTCTTGTGTTGCCCAGGCAAAACTGGAGGAAATGAAACAAGTTCTTTCTGGTCACTAATCTGGATACGCACGCCTGCCTGATCTGGACGCCTGCCTGATCTGGACGCCTGCCTGATCTGGACGCCTGCCTGATCTGGACGCCTGCCTGATCTGGACGCCTGCCTGATCTGGACGCCTGCCTGATCTGGACGCCCTGCCTGATCTGGACGCCTGCCTGATATGCACGCCTGCCTGATCTGGACGCCTGCCTGATCTGGACGCCTGCCTGATCTGACGCCTGCCCTGATCTGGACGCCTGCCTGATCTGGACGCCTGCCTGATCTGGACGCCTGCCTGATCTGGACGCCTGCCTGATCTGGACGCCTGCCTGATCTGGACGCCTGCCTGATCTGGACGTCCTGCCTGATCTGGCCAATCACGCCAATGCTGATGACTAGTCTTTGGTTAACATTCAAGACGCACAACTTTTTTGTTCTGAAGCATAGATGAGAATTTAATAGACGACTTGTGGGCAGTGGAATCAGAACAACAGCGACATAAAGGTATATAATAAAAAATAATAAAACTGTGGGATGTTATACCATCACCGAATGGACAGGTAGAGCCCTGCCTGGGTAGAGTGAACTTTTCAGAGGTTCTGTAAACTAGTGGCCTGTAAACCAGGAGTTTCCTAACACCGCTGTGTTAGGGTATTAATTAGGCCCTCAAATGAAGGCCTTATGATATTTTTTACATTTACAGTCATTTAGCAGACGCTCTTATCCAGAGCGACTTACAGATAGTGAGTCCATAAATTATATATAAAAAAAAAAAAATCATTACTGGCCCCCCGTGGGAATCGAACCCACAACCCATGCTCTACCAACTGAGCTACATCGCTGCCGGCCATTCCCTCCCTCCCTACCCTGGGACGAATGTAATCCGACCCCATGGGTCTCCCGGTCGCGGCCGGCTACGACAGAGCCTGGATTCAAACCAGGATCTCTAGTGGCACAGCTATGCCTTAGTGCCTTAGACCACTGCACCACTGGGAGATATACAGCATGTAATGTATTTCCTTAAATACTTACATTTTGAAGGCTAATAAGGCTGGTGGAACCGTTCATAGAGGGTTCTAGGTAGAACCCTTCCAAGATAAAAGGGTTCTCGGTAGAAACCATACAGGCGGTTCTAGGAAGAACATTTAGATGATAAAATGGTTCTTGGCAGAACACTTCATAGAGGGTTCTAGGTAGAATCATATACAGGGGGTTCTTTGAAGAACCCTACATAGAGGGTTCTAGATAAAACCCTCTGCAAAGGGTTCTACCCAGCACCAAAAAGGGTTCCCCCCCTATGGCAGGGTACCCCCAATTTGGCCCCACGGGTGGGTTTTTATTTGACCCCCCAAGCTTTCTGAGCAAGAAAATACTGTAAAAAATACCAGGAAATCAGGTTTCAAGTGATTATAATTTAAGAAAATCTGTTCCCAAAACATTCTCACACATAATAGAGAGACGTGATCGTATACAAATATTTGAAATGATTATGTTTTAGTCAAAAACATTATATCTGTTTGGGCTTCTTGCGCGGTCAATTTGCAGTCTACAAATTATTTGTAAATATTTTCCAGGGCCCCCCCCGACCATCCGCTCAAGGAAAAACTCGGCTGAATCTAGTTGATGAATCTAGTTGATGAATCTATTGATGAATCTAGTTGATGAATCTAGTTGATGATCCTACAGGGACAACCGAAGACCCTGTATGATTCTACTTAGGACCTTTTATTCTAAGAGTGGAGAAAGAAAACAAGAGGACTCTGGTATTTCATTGTCTCACCGTGTTTCTGGTTCCACCAAGGCCCTATAGCGGGTCTGTGTCCCAAATGGTATCCTATCCTCTATGGGGCCTTGTCTAAAGTAGTGTGGGAGAGAGAAAGGAAGGAGAGGGGGGGAGTGAAAGGAGGAGAGAGAGAGGGGAGAAAGAAAGGAGGAGAGAGAGGGGGAGAGAGAACGGAGGAGAGAGAGGGGGAGAGAGAAAGGAGGAGAGAGAGGGGGAGAGAGAAAGGAGGAGAGAGAAGAAAGGAGGAGAGAGAGGGGAGAGAGAAAGGAGGAGAGAGAGAGGGGGGACGAGAGAGAAGGAGGAGAGAGAGGGGGAGAGAGAGAAAGGAGGAGAGAGAAAGGAGGAGAGAGAAAGGAGGAGGAGAGAGAGGGGGAGAGTGAAAGGAGGAGAGAGATGGGGAGAGAGAAAGGAGGAGAGAGATGGGGAGAGAGAAAGGAGGAGAGAGAGGGGGAGAGAGAAAGGAGGAGAGAGAGGAGGAGAGAGAAAAAGGAGGAGAGAGAGGGGGAGAGAGAAAGGAGGAGAGAGAAAGGAGGAGAGAGAAGGGAGGAGGAGAGGAGGGGGAGAGTGAAAGGAGGAGAGAAGATGGGGAGAGAGAAAGGAGGAGAGAGATGGGGAGAGAGAAAGGAGGAGAGAGAGGGGGAGAGAGAAGGAGGGAGCGGAGGAGAGGAGGAGAGAGAAAAGGAGGAGAGAGAGGGGGAGAGAGAAAGGAGGAGTGAGAGGGGGAGAGAGAGGGGGAGAGAGAGCGGGAGAGAGAGAGGGGGAGAGAGAGCGGGAGAGAGAGAGGGGAAGAGAGAGGGGGAGAGAGAAAGGAGAAAGAGAGAGGGGGGAGAGAGAAGGGGGAGGAGAGAGAGGGGGAGAGAGAAAGGAGGAGAGAGAGGGGAGAGAGAGAAAGGAGGAGAGAGTGGGGGAGAGAGAGGGGGAGAGAGAGCGGGGATGAGAGAGGGGGGAGAGAGAGGGGGGAGAGAGAAAGGAGGAGAGAGAGGGGGAGAGAGAGGGGGAGAGAGAGCGAGAGAGGAGAGGGGGAGAGAGAGGGGGGAGAGAGACGGGGAGAGAGAAAATGGCATGTTGTTCTTCTCTTTCTTAGCTTTTCATAGAAATTGTGGTGTTAGACTTTAAAGCTGTTTGTTACCGCCTGCTCCAATCCCAGCCTCTTTCACTGAGTCCCATATTTTATTTTACCTTTATTTAACTAGGCAAGTCAATTTAAGAACAAATTCTTATTTACAATGACGGCCTACACCGGCCACCCTTTTTCCCTATATAGTGCAGTACTGTAGGGCATCCTCTGTAGGGCCCTGGTCAATAGTAGTGAACTATATAGGGAACATGGGACATTTGGGATACAGACGGACTCAGAAATGACTTCCAGCCCAACTGGGTTTAGATTAATAGTGGAATTGTTGTTGTTGTTGCAGGTTCATTTAACTGTAATTTGGACTGGGAGTTTCGGTCTGTGCTGAGGAGGAATCTGGCATATGGGACTGCTCCTCAGGGAAGGGAGGAGAGGAGAGAGATAGAGAGAGAGAGAGAGAGAGAGAGAGAGATGAGAGAGAGAGATGAGAGAGAGAGGAGAGAGAGAGAGAGAGAGGAGAGAGAGAGAGAGAGAGAGAGATATCATATTTTCAGGTACACGCCCACAACTTAAACTTTCATCCAATCAGGTTCTCTTTCATCCAATCAGGTTTGTGTTCGATACGACCCGGCCAAGATTCCCTGGAGCAAAGAACCCATGTCTAGGTTATGGCCAATGTGTGTGTGTGCATCTGAAAATTTACACACACACAAAATATATCTCTTGTATGTATCTCAGAATCTCACATATGTGTTTTTTTTTTTGAGAGAATCCATTGATGATGTGATTGTCGTTGATTGATTAATTGTCATATGTACACTCTTAGCCCTATTCGGATGGGATACGTTTTACTGGGGGAGATCAGATAGTTGATGGTTAAAAAACAAAGTGCTATGCACTATAGCCTACAGATGAATGAACTGTTTTGTCACATATCATCTTTCCTAGTGCCAAACTTATATTTTTTTAAAGATGAAGTGGACGATATTGTGCCAATTAATTGATAAATTGCCAAATACGTCAGGTGATTAAATGTCTGCATATGTTCGAGTTCATGGTTCTTATTAATATGCGTTTTTATTTTGACTCTGAACTGAAAGCCCGTTAGGCCAATATTAGACTGTCCCTAGACATTTAAAATATCTTCATGCCTAAAAAAATAGAAACGTATAATATCTGAAAATGTAGCCACACTGGAACCATGTAACTCCGTCTTGTTTATAGCTACGTCTTGTTTGGCCAGCGTTGTGTCAAGTCACTCCGGATTCACACTGACCGTGGGCGTGTGCAGAAAGTAGCCCATCACAACTTTTTTCGAATGATCTGTCTGATAACGCTACTAAATTCAGGCATCAATGTTGTTGATAAACAACAGCTATAGCTTTTCCAAAAAAAGCCGTGGTAGAAAGGATTATCTACACATACTGACCAGCTCACGTTATAGACAGACGCATGCTACATGGCAGACCAATCCAAACTCATCCTCCCGGCATGTCCAGCCCATCCATTATCTCAGCCAATCATGGCTACGGGGGGGGGAAGGTTCCTGTCCGTTCCGTGGCTAAACCAAACTAGGCTCGTAGTTGACAATTTTATTCGTATTTAACAGATGGAAAACAAGTTTATTATTGAGGCATATGAAAGTTCCAAAACGCATTTTGATGAAATGAAAGAAAAATACATTCAAATGCCTCTCCTGTGAAGTAGTAGTGACGTGCGTCATACGCCTAGCTTCCTGAAACGGGTTACATTTATTCTAACGGGTGGCCAAAAATAACTATCTGAAAGCCACGCCTCAAATAAGCCACGCCTCCAATCTTTTGATAGGCTGCCATCTCTCCCAAAATATTATTATAAAGGTTCAAAATTGAACCCCACCCATCACAAAAAGGTTCCTGTTTCAACCTTTACACTTACTTTCAGAGGTTCCTCGAGGAATCTTGTTGAACTGGGTGTGGCAATTTTTAGAAGCCCAAAAATGTTCTTTCCAGGCACCTTTACTGTCACGGTTTCGGCCGAGGCTGCTCCTCCTCCTTGCTCGGGCAGGCTTCGGCGGTCGTCGTTCCCCTTGGAGTACTAGCTGCCACACCGTTGTATGTTATCGATGTTTTGTTTGGTTTTGTCTTCCTGTTTCCTTTTAGTGTTCATTATGTCCCCTATAAGTTTCTTAAGTTTCCTCGTTTTGTTTGTCGTGTGTTGTGTGTAATTGTTCCGCCTGTCCGTAGGTGCTGGTATTTTGCTCTATTGTGTTTAGAGTCCAGACGCACTTTTGCGTATTCTGTGGCATTGGAGTATTTTTTGCGCACTGTTGCGTAATCGCTCGCGCTCCTTGTTTTTGTTGAGGCCCTTTTCTTTGTATTGTCGTGTCCTCTAGTAAAGTCTGTTGGAAGTATCTTCTGTGTCCTGCGCCTGACTCCTACACCACATCCACATCAGCCACTGACATTTACTTCAAAGAGTGTACATTTTAACGTATCAAGGAAAGATGAACAGTTGTGTTTTGTTTCATTTTACCAAACCCACTGAATAACAAATATACAGAAGTCACACTGAAACTGTTCTCATATCCGGGTCAATGAAAACCCCTCCAACAATATCTGAATTATCATCATAGACTAAAGGTGTGAGGCGAAGTTTTTAGTTATTTATTTTATTTTTATTTTACCTTTATTTAACCAACAATAAAAACAACAACACAGAGTTACATATGGGGTAAAACAAAACATAAAGTCAATAACACAATAGAAAATATATATACAGTGTGTGCAAATGTAGCAAGTTATGAAGGTAAGGCAATAAATAGGCCATAGTGCAAAATAATTACAATTAATATTAACACTGGAATGATAGATGTGCAAGAGATGATGTTCAAATAGAGATACTGGGGTGCAAATGAGCAAAATAAATAACAATATGAGGTAGTTGGGTGGGCTAATTTCAGATGGGCTGTGTACAGGTGCAGTGATCGGTAAGGTGCTCTGAGAACTGATGCTTAAAGTTAGTGAGGGAGATAAGAGTCTCCAGCTTCAGAGATTTTTGCAGTTCGTTCCAGTCATTGGCAGCAGAGAACTGGAAGGAATGGCGGCCAAAGGAGGTGTTGGCTTGGGGATGACCATTGAGATATACCTGCTGGAGCGCAGACTACGGGTGGGTGTTGCTATGGTGACCAATGAGCTAAGATAAGGCGGTGGATTTGCCTAGCAGTGATTTATAGATGGCCTGGAGCCAGTGGGTTTGGCGTCGAATATGTAGTGAGGACCAGCCAACGAGAGCGTACAGGTCACAGTGGTGGGTAGTATATGGGCTTTGGTGACAAAATGGATGGCACTGTGATAGACTACATCAAATTTGCTGAGTAGAGTGTTGGAGGCTATTTTGTAAATGACATCACCGAAATCAAGGATCGGTAGGATAGTCAGTTTTACGAGGGCATGTTTGGCAGCATGAGTGAAGGAGGCTTTGTTGCAAAATAGGAAGCCGATTCTAGATTTAACTTTGGATTGGAGATGCTTAATGTGAGTCTGGAAGGAGAGTTTAAAGTCTAACCAGACACCAATGTATTTGTAGTCAGACCCGTCGAGAGTAGTGATTCTAGTCGGGTGGGCGGGTGCCAGCAGCGTTCGATTGAAGAGCATGCATTTCATTTTACTAGCGTTTAAGAGCAGTTGGAGGCCATGGAAGGAGTGTTGTATGGCATTGAAGCTCATTTGGAGGTTTGTTAACACAGTGTCCAATGAAGGGCCAGATATATACAAAATGGTGTCGTCTGCGTAGAGGTGGATCTGAGAATCACCAGCAGCAAGAGCGACATCATTGATATACACAGAAAAAAGAGTCGGCCCAAGAACTGAACCCCATAGAGACTGCCATAGGTCCAGACAAACAGGCCCTCCGATTTGACACATTGAACTATATCTGAGAATTAGTTGGTGAACCATGCGAGGCAGTCATTTGAGAAACCAAGGCAATTTAGTCTGCCAATAAGAATGCAGTGATTGACAGAGTCGAAAGCCTTGGCCAGGTCGATGAAGACGGCTGCACAGTACTGTCTATTATCGATTGCGGTTATAATATCGTTTAGGACCTTGAGCGTGGCTGAGGTGCACCCATGACCAGCTCAGAAAACGGATTGCATAGCGGAGAAGGTACGGTGTGATTCGAAATGGTCGGTGATCTGTTTGTTAACTTGGCTTTCAAAAACTTTCGAAGGGCAGGGCAGGATGGATATAGGTCTGTAACAGTTTGGATCTAGAGTGTCACCCCTTTGAGGAGGGGGATGACCGTGGCAGCTTTCCAATCTCTGGGGATCTCAGACGTTACGAAAGAGAGGTTGAACAGGCTAGTAATAGGGGTTTCGACAATTTCAGCGGCTAATTTTAGAAAGAAAGGGTCCAGATTGTCTAGCCCAGATGATTTGTAGAGGTCCAGATTTTGCAGCTCTTTCAGAACATCAGCTGTCTGAATTTGTGTGAAGGTGAAGCGGGGGTGGGGGCATGGGCAGGACACAGAACTCATTGAAACGTACTTTACTGAATAAGTAAAGAAACCAATACAAAATACCTCCACACAGGGAGGAACAAACCCGCTCACCAACTACACACGAAACCTTGGTTCCTCTCTAGGTTTCTTCCTAGGTTTGCCTTTCTAGGGAGTTTTCCTAGCCACCGTGCTTCTACACCTGCATACTAGCTGTTTGGGGTTTTAGGCTGGGTTCTGTACAGAGCACTTCGGTTTGATATTAGCTGATGTAAGAAGGGCTATATAAAATAAAAATTGATTGATTGATTGAACATAGAACATAGAACATAGATCGGCGGAGTATTTCCGGTGGTGACGACGAACGCCGAAGCCTGCCCGAGCAAGGAGGAGGGGCAGCCATCGGCAGAATCCGTGGTATATAAGGTGCAGAGCTGGTGACCGGGGTAGTGGTAGCCAGGTGGAAAGCATGGCCAGCCGTAGCAAAATGCTTGTTGAAATTCTCGATTATTGTAGATTTATCGGTGATGATAGTGTTTCCTAGCCACAGTGGAGTGGGCAGCTGGTGGAGGAGGGGCTCTTATTCTCCATGGACTTTACAGTGTGCCCCCAAAGCACATTTTGGAGTTAGTGCTATGCTACAGGGATGCACATTTCTGTTTGAAAAAGCCTTTGCTTTCCTAACTGCTGTGTATATTGGTTCCTAACTTCCCTGAAAAGTTGCATATCGCGTGGGCTATTTGATGCTAATGCAGTACGGCCGCAGGATGATTTTTGTGCTGGTCAAGGGCAGTCAAGTCTGAGGAGAAACCAGGGGCTATATCGGTTCTTAGTTCTGAATTTTTTGAATGGGGCATTGCTTATTTAAGATTGAGATGAAAGCACTTTTAAAGAAACAAACCAGGCATCCTCTACTGACGGAATGAGATCGATATCCATCCAGGATACTGGGCCAGGTCAATTAGGAAGACCTGCTCGCTAAAGTGTTTTAGGGAGCGTTTGACAGTGATGAGGGGTGGTCGTTTGTCGGACTTGTTACGGATGCAGGCAATAAGGCAGTGTCGGCTGTAACTGGATGATGCCGCGGAATTTTTTTAGGATAAGGCAGTGGATGTGAGATCCTGTGGGTGGTACCTTGGGGTTGAAGACAGCGGATGTAGGAACAGCTGGTGTATTAGAGGGTAAGTTAGTCAGGATGATATCTATAAGGGTGCCCATGTTTACAGATTTAGGGTTGTACCTGGTAGGTCCTTGATAATTCGTGTGAGATTGAGGACAGCTAGTTTGGATTGTAGGATGGCCGGGTGTTGTTAAGCATATCCCAGTTTAGGTCACCAAGCAGTACGAAACTCTGAGGATGGATGGGGGGCAATCAATTCACATATATGGTTTCCATGGCACAAAGCACATGGGGGGGCTGAGGGGGCGTCTGTAGCAAGCGACAACAGTGAGAGACTTATTCTGGAAAGGTGGATTTTTAGAAGTAGGAGCTCAAACTGTTTGGGCACAAACCTGGATAGTATGATAGAGCTCTGCAGGCTATCTCTACAGTAGATCGCAACTCCCACCCCTTTGGCAGTTCTATCTAGACGGAAAATGTTGTTAGTTAGGGATGGGGGACATTTCTGAATTTTTGGTGGCCTTTCTAAGCCAGGATTCAGACACTGCAAGAACATCAGGGTTGGCGGAGTGTGCTAATGCAGTGAATAAAACTCACCAAAAACTTAGGGAGGAGGCTTCTGATGTTAACATGCAAAAAAAAAAAAAAAAACCAATGCTTTTACGGTTACAGAAGTCAACAAATTATAGCTCCTGTGGGAGTAGGAGTGATAATGGGGGCTGCAGGGCCTGGGTGGTTAACCTCTACATCACCAGAGGAACAGAGGAGGAGACTAGAATAAGGATACGGCTAAAGCTTTAAGAAC
>CM072227.1:57343455-57345955 GCA_036851935.1 Coregonus suidteri | reverse complement strand
CTGGGGAGTTGATTTGTAATCGTTAAGGAACTGGGGAACTGACAGGTAATCGTTGGTTTAAGGACTGGGGAGTTGACAGGTAATCGTTAAGGGGGATGGGGAGTTGACAGGTAAGGCCTCGTTAAATCGGGACTGGGGAGGCAGGTAATCGTTGACAGGTAAATCGTTAAGGACTGGGGAGTTGACAGGTAATCGTTAAGGACTGGGGAGTTGAGGGACAGGTAAATCGTTAGGACCTGGGGGAGTTGACAGGTAATCGTTTAAGGGTACATGTTGGGGAGTTGACTTGTAATCGTTAAGGACTGGGGAGTTGACAGGTAATCGTTAAGGACTGGGGAGTTGACAGGTAATCGTTAAGGACTGGGGAGTTGACAGGTAATCGTTAAGGACTGGGGAGTTGACAGGTAATCGTTAAGGACTGGGGAGTTGACAGGTGACGTTAAGGGAATCGTTAAAGGACTGGGGAGTTGACAGGTAATCGTTAAGGGAATGGGAGTTGGGACAGGTAATCGTTAAGGACTGGGGAGTTGACAGGTAATCGTTAAGGACGTTGGGTAATCAGTTGACAGGTAATCTGTTAATGACTGGGGGAGGTAAATTTTAGGACTGGGAGTTGTAATCGTTAAGGACTGGGGAGTTGACAGGTAATCGTTAAGGACTGGGGAGTTGACAGGTAATCGTTAAGGACTGGGGAGTTGACAGGTAATCGTTAAGGACTGGGGAGTTGACAGGTAATCGTTAAGGACTGGGGAGTTGACAGGTAGTTGACAGGTATCGTTAAGGACTGACCAGGGATCGTTTGATGGGAGTGATTTGTAATCGTTATAGACTGGGGAGTTTTTCAGGATAAGAATGAAACTGAATGGAGCTAAGCACAGGCAACATCCTAGAGGGAAAACCTGGTCCAGTCTGATTTCCACCAGACACTGGGAGATGAACAATTGCACAATGATTGCACACAATCATTGTGTGGAAAACTCTTTAGAGACTTACCCAGAAAAAGACTCACAGCTGTAATCGCTGCCCAAAGGTGATTTTAACATGTATTGACTCAGGGGGTTGAATACGTATCTAATCAAGATATATTAGTGTTTTAATTTCCAAAAATATTTAACAAAATTTTCTAAAATGTCTTCCACTTTTACAGTAGTAGAGTATTGATGTAGATTGTTGATAAAATGAAATAGATAGATATTAATCCCACTTTGTAACAAAATGTGGAAAAAGGCAAGTTGTGTCAATACGTTCTGTAGAAACTGTACACACACACACACACACACACACACACACACACACACACACACACACACACACACACACACACACACACACACACACACACACACACACACACACACACACACACACACCACACACACACACACACAACACACAAAGAGACACAAACTAAACACACACACACAGAAAGAGACACAAACTAAACACACACACACACACAGAGAGAGAGACACAAACTAAACACACACACACACACGTATTTCCATGATCAGTCCACACTCCTAATAATGAGCAGCAGTTTGAGATGATTTATTCCTTTTCCTTTATGAAAAGATACTGGTCTTTATTATTTACCATTGATATATTTTAGCTGAATAACATCTATGAATATTATGGTGTTTCTATCCCAAGAAAAACTGAAATACTTACAGTAGCCCACGTATAGCCAACCGAAAACATCTGTTAATACATTTCACGTCCTTCAAAATTGAAACTAGATATCCTAATGTTAGACAGTAGAATATAAACAGGCTACTGTGTAGTAGGCTAATAAGCCTAATTAAAAGCACAGTGATAAGGAAACACAATACTATAGAAAAAGCATGCCCAGAACTCGTTTCTGAGCTGTACCTGAGCTAAATTAATGTGGGAGAGAGAAGGCCGTCACCTCTGCTTCTCTCTCCACCGTCATTTACATGCTCTGGCATTCATAAGCTTTAGGCTATCAAAGAACTGTCATTGAATAATCATATCAATGGATGGAATCAGTGAATGACTGGCTTCAGCAACCATTGCACGGTCTGACAGGCGCAACAGAATCTCAACAGAACGGCGCTACAAATTAGGCTTAATTAGCCAAAAGAACAATTAAGTTGTTTGATCAAATCAAATCAAAATGTATTTGTCACATGCTTTGTAAACACAACAGGTGTAGCTTAACAGTGAAATGCTAATTTACGGGACCTTCCCAACAATGCAGAGAGAAATAGACAAATAGTAGAAAGATCATTGCACGAGGAATAAATACACAATGGGGCGACAGGTAGCTTAGCAGGTAGCCTAGCATGTAGTCTAGCAGGTAGCCTAGCATGTATCCTAGCAGGTATCCTAGCAGGTAGCCTAGCAGGTAGCCTAGCAGGTCTACTAGCAGGTAGCTAGCAGGTAGCCTAGCAGGTATACTAGAGGTCGCCTAGCAGGTATACTCGCAGGTAGCCTCGCATTGGAGCCTAACAGGTATGCTAGCAGGTAGCCTAACAAGGTA
>CM072227.1:57325369-57337869 GCA_036851935.1 Coregonus suidteri | reverse complement strand
TTGACGTGTACCTATGATGAAAATTACAGGCCTCTCTCATCTTTTTAAGTGGGAGAACTTGCACAATTGGTGGCTGACTAAATACTTTTTTAAGTGAGAGACAGAATAACAACTACAAAATCCACAAAAACGCATGTAAAAAAATGTTATGAATTGATTTGCATTTTAATGAGGGAAATAAGTATTTGACCCCTCTGCAAAACATGACTTAGTACTTGGTGGCAAAACCCTTGTGAGCAATCACAGAGGTCAAATGTTTCTTGTAATTGGCCATTTTGCACACATCTCAGGAGGGAACTCCTCTTTGCAGATCTTCTCCACGTCATCAAGGTTTCGAGGCCGACGTTTGGCAACTCAAACCTTCAGCTCCCTCCACAGATTTTCTATGGGATTAAGGTCTGGAGACTGGCTAGGCCACTCCAGGACCTTAATGTGCTTCTTCTTGAGACACTCCTTTGTTGCCTTGGCCGTGTGTTTTGGGTCATTGTCATGCTGAAATACCCATCCACGACCCATTTTCAATGCCCTGGCTGAGGGAAGGAGGTTCTCACCCAAGATTTGACAGTACATGGCCCCGTCCATCGTCCCTTTGATGCGGTGAATTTGTCCTGTCCCCTTAGCAGAAAAACACCCCCCAAGCATAATGTTTCCACCTCCATGTTTGACGGTGGGGATGGTGTTCTTGGGGTCATAGGCAGCATTCCTCCTCCTCCAAACATGGCGAGTTGAGTTGATGCCAAAGAGCTTGATTTTGGTCTCATCTGACCACAACACTTTCACCCAGTTCTCCTCTGAATCATTCAGATGTTCACGGGCCTGTATATGTGCTTTCTTGAGCAGGGGGACCTTGCGGGCGCTGCAGGATTTCAGTCCTTCACGGCGTAGTGTGTTACCAATTGTTTTCTTGGTGACTATGGTCCCAGCTGCCTTGAGATCATTGACAAGATCCTCCCGTGTAGTTCTGGGCTGATTCCTCACCGTTCTCATGATCATTGCAACTCCACGAGATGAGATCTTGCATGGAGCCCCAGGCCGAGGGAGATTGACAGTTCTTTTGTGTTTCTTCAATTTGTGAATAATCTCACCAAGCTGCTTGGCGATGGTCTTGTAGCCCATGCCATCCTTGTGTAGGTCTACAATCTTGTCCTTGACATCCTTGGAGAGCTCTTTGGTCTTGGCCATGGTGGAGAGTTTGGAATCTGATTGATTGATTGCTTCTATGGACAGGTGTCTTTTATACAGGTAACAAACTGAGACTAGGAGCACTCCCTTTAAGAGTGTGCTCATAATCTCAGCTTGTTACCTGTATAAAATACACCTGGGAGCCAGAAATCTTTCTGATTGAGAGGGGGTCAAATACTTATTTCCCTCATTAAAATGCAAATAAATTTATAACATTTTTTACATGCGATTTTCTGGATTATTTTGTTGTTATTCTGTCTCTCACTGTTCAAATAAACCTACCATTAAAATTATTACAGTGGTTGGTAGTATATGGGGCTTTGGTAACAAAACGGATGGCTATTCAAAACTATTTTTCCCAGTCAGAGCTAGTTTTTTTCCGAGTTCCCAGTTGTCTTGAACAAGGCAATAATCCCAACCCATACTACTAGCAATACAAACTGATGGTCATAGATAGCCACCATGTATTAATCTGCAGGTAGCTAAAGCTAACCAACTAGGTTCAATGTAGCTAACATTAGCAATAGCAATGCAAATGGTTTTCTGAGATACTAATAATATTACAACACAGATCATACACGTAACGTTAGTACGCTTAACTTGCAATGAAAACTACTTTCTGACAAAATTAGAAATGTATAATATCTGAAAATGTAGCCAACTATACTATCTTACCCATATACATGGACGGACGCTTCTCCCTCTCTGTCCTCTCTGTCACGGATGCCATGGTTGCCCTTAGTTTGAAGATGTAATCCGGAGACAGATGTTTTATACAACAGCCTTCTGTGTGTTCTCTTTTCGATCCCTCTGCATATTTGCAATCAAATGCCCGAATTTTCTCCATCTCCTTAGCTATCATACTCTGCTTCCACCGGGCATTCCACTGAATTCAAAACTCGGTCAACTTCTTCCGTGACAACAACACTGTTGATCACCATTTCTTCCCAATCACTGTCATCAGAAGACTCTACAATGTCTGGTTCAATGATTTTTTTTTAAACCTAAATCAGGGGTTTCCTCTTCGTCTGATTCATTTTTAGAGTCAGAGAGAGTCAAAATTTTGCAATCGTCCTCCAGAAAGTAGTCCATCACAACTTTTTCATATTGATCTTTGTCAATACAATAACGGCTGTTAAATTCAGGGCAGCACTTTTGCAGTTCTTCATGATATCTTTCAAAAAAGCAACGTTAGAAAGGATTATCTACACATACTGAGCAGCTCATGTTATAGACAGACGCACGCTACATGGCAGACCAATCCTAACTCATCTCTCGGCATGTCCTGCCCATCCATTATCTCAGCCAATCATGGCTAGCGGGAAAGTTCCTGTCTTTTTCCGTGGCTAAATCAACTAGGCTCGTAATTTAACCATTTTATTCGCATTTACAGATGGCACACAAGCTTGTTATTAAGGCACATGAACGTTTACATGTTCCAGAAGGCATTTCTGCAAAAAAACGCATTTTGATAAAAAAAAATATAAATAATGTTTAAGTTCAAATACCTCTCCTGTGAAGTAGTGACGTGTGACATACGCCTAGCTTCCTGAAACGAGTCACATTTGTGCACGTTTATGTGCGTCCATTCGTGTATGTTTGTTTGTGTTTGTGTGTGTGTGAACATGCTGGCCAGCCAGTGTTAGGTTAGCATAGTGAAACCCCATGGGACCTTTAGTGTGGAGAGTCAACAGCTGTGTCAGGTAATGAAGGAGACAACCAATACCAGCTTATAGCACAAGCCTCTCTTCACGCTCTCTCCATCTCTTTCCTTCTCTTCCTCTCTCATTTGGTGTCTCCTTGTCTCTCCATCTCCTCTCTTTTTCACTCTTTTGACCTTTAAATCTTCCCCCGTCTCCTCTCCTCCCTGTCTCTTTGCTACCTCCCTCCCTCTTTCAGTCTCCCTCCCTCCCTCCCTCCCTCCCTCCCTCCCTCCCTCCCTCCCTCCCTCCCTCCCTCTTTCAGTCTCCCTCCCTCCCTCCCTCCCTCTCGCTCTCTCCCTCCCTCCCTCCCTCCCTCCCTCCCTCCCCTCCCTCTCTCAGTAAGTGCTGAGCTGGGCTGAATATGACTCTGTTGATGTTTGCTGGCTAAGCTAGAATAACCCTGCATGTCTGAGGTGCATTCGTTGCCCTGACAGAGAAAAAGGAGGAGCGAAAAGGAAGAGTCATTATGTTTGTGTCCTTTAAAGGTTGGGGAAAGACGTTAGAGGGGGAGGGAGACTGTTTAAACATCCCAGATGAGCAGAGAGACAGAGAGAGAGGGAGGGAGAGAGAGAGAGAGAGAGGCGGGCAGTGGAGAGAGGGGGAGGGGAGAGGTGAGAGAGAGAGGGAGGCAGAGATGAGACAGAGGGAGGGGGGCAATGGAGAGAGAGGGAGAGGAGAGGAGAAAAGTGAATAAAGCAGTGGATTGCTGTAGAGAGGGGTCAACTATCAGAGGTAAACTGGACAGAGAGATATTTTGTTTAAAGCAAAATAACCCTCCTCCTCTCTAATCCCCCTTTCCTCTTCTCCTCCTCCAACTCTCCTCCCCTCCACCTCCTCTCCTCCCCGCCTCTTCTCCTCCTCTCCTCTCCTCTCTCCTCTCCTCTCCTCTCCTCTCCTCTCCTCTCCTCTCCTCTCCTCTCCTCTCCTCTCCTCTCCTCTCCTCTCCTCTCCTCTCCTCTCCTCTCCTCTCCTCCTCTCCTCTCCTCTCTCCTCCTCCCCTCCTCCCCCTCTCCTCTCCCCTCCTCTCCTCTCCTTCATATCATCTTCTCTTGCTCTGTGTTTTGGGGGAGTAAACAGTAATGTCATTAGTTTGAAATCATCCATAAGAAATAAGTATATAACATTTACATTTTAGTCATTTAGCAGACGCTCTTATCCAGAGCCACTTACAGTTAGAGTGCATACATAATTTTTATACTGGCCCCCCGTGGGAATCGAACCCACAACGCTGGCGTTGCAAACGCCATGCTCTACCAACTGAGCTACATCCCTGCCGGCCATTCCCTCCCCTACCCTGGACGATGCTGGGCCAATTGTGCGCCGCCCCATATAACTTCAAGGTTGACACACACACACACACACACACACACACACACACACACACACACACACACACACACACACACACACACACACACACAGACTCCTTAGAGTGATTTTACCTGCAGTCAGAAAGTCAATGAAAGGGCTAATGGATCCCGGGGCTGTCTAGAAGCAGGAAAAGGACTAGATGGAATACATAATATAGACTATTAGTCAGGAAACTCCTGTGTAAGAACTGCTGTGTATGTGCCAATGTGTATCCACTCTGCACGTGTGTGTGTGTGTGTGTTTGTGTTGTGTGTGTCTGTGTGTGTGTGTGTGTGTGTGTGTGTGTGTGTGTAACAATATTTGAAGACCAGAAGTCCCCACAAGAATAGAAGACAAACAAAAATGTGACCAACTGGACTTGTTGGCCCCTCCCTCCCTAAACCCACTCAACAGACTAATCTTCAAAACTTCCTTCCACCTCGACCCCTTGACCCCTCCACCTGACCCTCCACCTCCCACCCCCAGACTGACCTATGAAAGGTTCCACCTCGACCCCTTGACCCTCCACCTCCCACCCCCAGACTGACCTATGAAAAGGTTCCACCTCGACCCCTTGACCCTCCACCTCCCACCCCCAGACTGACCTATGAAAGGTTCCACCTCGACCCCTTGACCCTCCACCTCCCGACCCCCCTGACCGAAAGGTTTCCCCTCGACCCCTCGACCCCTCGACCCACCTCCCACCCCCAGACTGACCTATGAAAGGTTCCACCTCGACCCCTTGACCCCTCGACCCCTTGACACCTCACCTCCCACCCCAGACTGACCTATGAAAGCATCATGTGATCTGAGCTTAGTTCAGACTTTAATCTGGATAAAAAAAAATTAAAAAATGTTTTCGTCACATGCTTCGTAAACAGCAGGCGTAGACTAATAATACTAATAATAATATACTAACAATTAAATGCTTCCTTACGGGTTCTTCCCAACAACGCAGAGAGAAAGAAAATAAAGAAATTATAGAAAAGTTAAACACGTAATAATAAAATAAATAACAAATACACAATGAGTAACGATAACTTGGCTATATACACGAGGTCCCAGTACCGAGTCCATGATAACTTGGCTATATACACGAGGTCCCAGTACCGAGTCCATGATAACTTGGCTATATACACGAGGTCCCAGTACAGAGTCCATGATAACTTGGCTATATACACGAGGTACCAGTATCGAGTCCATGATAACTTGGCTATATACACGAGGTCCCAGTCCATGATTTGCAATTGGGTACCAGTACGAGGTGATATTGAGGTACCATACGTGATAATGTACATATAGGTAGGGATGAAAGCAACTAGGCAGTACAGGATAACTTGGATAATATTGGCCCAGTAGCAGCAGTATACTGTAGGTATTGGGTACCAAAGTGACTAGACAACATGATAACTTGGCTATAGATAATAGACAGTAGCAGCATTTATACTGTAGGTAGCTGGGTAAAGTGACTAGACAACAGGATAGATAATAGAACCAGTAGCAGCAGTATACTGTAGACCGTACTCGGGGGTGTAAAGTGACTAGACAACAGGATAGATAATACACAGTAGCAGGTACCAGTATACTGTAGGTAGGGGTAAAGTGACTAGACAACAGGATAGATAATAGACAGTAGCAGCAGTATACTGTAGGTAGGGGTAAAGTGACTAGACAGCAGGATAGATAATAGACAGTAGCAGCAGTATACTGTAGGTAGGGGTAAAGTGACTAGACAACAGGATAGATAATAGACAGTAGCAGCAGTATACTGTAGGTAGGGGTAAAGGGACTAGACAACAGGATAGATAATAGACAGTAGCAGCAATATACTGTAGGGAGGGGTAAAGTGACTAGGCAAAAGGATAGATAATAGACAGTAGCAGCAGTATACTGTAGGTAGGGGTAAAGTGACTAGGCAACAGGATAGATAATAGACAGTAGCAGCAGTATACTGTAGGTAGGGGTAAAGTGACTAGACAACAGGATAGATCATAGACAGTAGCAGCAGTATACTGTAGGTAGGGGTAAAGTGACTAGACAACAGGATAGATAATAGACAGTAGCAGCAGTATACTGTAGGTAGGGGTAAAGTGACTAGGCAACAGGATAGATAATAGACAGTAGCAGCAGTATACTGTAGGTAGGGGTAAAGGGACTAGACAACAGGATAGATAATAGACAGTAGCAGCAGTATACTGTAGGTAGGGGGTAAAGTGACTAGACAACAGGATAGATAATAGACAGTAGCAGCAGTATACTGTAGGTAGGGGTAAAGTGACTAGGCAACAGGATAGATAATAGACAGTAGCAGCAGTATACTGTAGGTAGGGGTAAAGTGACTAGACAACAGGATAGATAATAGACAGTAGCAGCAGTATACTGTAGGTAGGGTAAAGTGACTAGGCAACAGGATAGATAATAGACAGTAGCAGCAGTATACTGTAGGTAGGGGTAAAGTGACTAGACAACAGGATAGATCATAGACAGTAGCAGCAGTATACGTATGTGATGAGTAAAGTGCTAAAAAGATAGTCAATGCAGATACTGTAGGTAGCTATTTGGTTAACTTTTTAACTACTACTTATGGCTGTAGGGGTATAAGTGCTAGACAACAGGATCCTGTTGGTAGCAGCAGACTATGTGATGCATCAGTCTATGACTTGGGTGTCTGGAGTATTTGACCATTTTTAGGGCCTTTTGTTTGACACCACCTGGTGTCCAGTCGTGGTCAAAACTTTTGAGTAATGACACAAGTATTGGTCTTCACAAAGTTCGCTGCTTCAGTGTTTTTAGATATTTTTTTGTCGGTTGTTACTATGGTATACTGAAGTATAATTACAAGCATTCCATAAGTGTCAAAGGCTTGTATTGACAATTACATTAAGCAGATGCAAAGAGTCAATATTTGCAGTGTTGACCCTTCTTTTTCAAGACCTCTGCAATCCGCCCTGGCATGCTGTCAATTAACTTCTGGGCCACATCCTGACTGATGGCAGCCCATTCTTGCATAATCAATGCTTGGAGTTTGTCAGAATTTGTGGGTTTTTGTTTGTCCACCCGCCTCTTGAGGATCGACCACAAGTTCTCAATGGGATTAATGTCTGGGGAGTTTCCTGGCCATGGACCCAAAATGTCGATGTTTTGTTCCCCGAGCCACTTAGTTATCACTTTTGCCTTATGGCAAGGTGCTCCATCATTCTGGAAAAGGCATTGTTCGTCACCAAACTGTTCTTGGATGGTTTGGAGAAGTTGCTCTCAGTGGATGTGTTGGTACCATCCCGAGCCACTTAGTTATCACTTTTGCCTTATGGCAAGGTGCTCCATCATTCTGGAAAAGGCATTGTTCGTCACCAAACTGTTCTTGGATGGTTAGGAGAAGTTGCTCTCGGAGGATGTGTTGGTACCATTCTTTATTCATGGCTGTGTTCTTAGGTAAAATTGTGAGTGAGCCCACTCCCTTGCTGAGAAGCAACCCCCACACATGAATGGTCTCAGGATGCTTTACTGTTGGCATGACACTGGACTGATGGTAGCGCTCACCTTGTCTTCTCCGGACAAGCTTTTTTCCGGATGTCCCAAACAATCGGAAAGGGGATTCATCAGAGAAAATGACTTTACCCCAGTCCTCAGCAGTCCAATCCCTGTACCTTTTGCAGAATATCAGTCTGTCCCTGATGTTTTTCCTGGAGAGAAGTGGCTTCTTTGCTGCCCTTCTTGACTCCAGGCCATCCTGCAAAAGTCTTCGCCTCACTGTGTGTGCAGATGCACTCACACCTGCCTGCTGCCATTCATGAGCAAGCTCTGCACTGGTGGTGCCCCGATCCCGCAGTTGAATCAACTTTAGGAGACGGTCTTGGCGCTTGCTGGACTTTCTTGGGCGCCCTGAAGCCTTCTTCACAACAATTGAACCTCTCTCCTTGAAGTTCTTGATGATCCGATAAATGGTTGATTTAGGTGCAATCTTACTAGCAGCAATATCCTTGCCTGTGAAGCCCTTTTTGTGCAAAGCAATGATGACGGCACGTGTTTCCTTGCAGGTAACCATGGTTAACAGAGGAAGAACAATGATTTCAAGCACCACCCTCCTTTTAAAGCTTCCAGTCTGTTATTCTAACTCAATCAGCATGACAGAGTGATCTCCAGCCTTGTCCTCATCAACACTCTCACCTGTGTTAACAAGAGAATCACTGACATGACAGCCCTTTTGTGGCAGGGCTGAAATGCAGTGGAAATGTTTTTTTTGGGATTAAGTTCATTTTCATGGCAAAGAGGGACTTTGCAATTAATTGCAATTCATCTGATCACCCTTCATAACATTCTGGAGTATATGCAAATTGCCATCATAAAAACTGAGGCAGCAGACTTTGTGAAAATTAATATTTGTGTCATTCTCAAAACTTTTGACCACGACTGTTGAGGTCCTGGATGGCAGGGATCTCGGCTCCACAGATGTACTGGGCCGTAATCACTACCCTCTGTAGGGCATTGCGGTCGGATGCCAAGCAGTTGCCATACCAAGCGGTGATGCAGCCAGTCAGGATGCTCTCAATGGTGCAGCTGTATAACTTTTTGAGAATCTGAGGGCCCATGACAAATATTTTCAGCATCCTGAGGGGGCTGTTAAGTCCTGTTCTCTCTTTGACGTCCTGGTGTATTTCCCTTGTTTGGTTCTGGCCTGGTTTTGGTCTGGTTCTAGTCTGGTCCTGGCCAGGCATGGTTTTGGTCTGGTTCTAGTCTGGTTCTGGTGTGTTGGAGGTCTCAGAGTCCCATGACTCAGGAATAAGCTCCCTCTTAGATTTTAGATATACTCCCTAAACCTCTTCGCACCCCCTTACACCTTAGTCATTTAGCAGACGCTCTTATCCAGAGCGACTTACAGTTAGTGAATACATTTTTTTTTTTATACTGGCCCCCCGTGGGAATCGAACCCACAACCCTGGCGTTGCAAACGCCATGCTCTACCAACTGAGCTACATCCCCTGCCGGCCATTCCCTCTCCTACCCTGGACGACGCTGGGCCAATTGTGCGCCGCCCATGAGTCTCCCGGTCGCGGCCGGCTGCGACAGAGCCTGGATTCGAACCAGGGTCTCTAGTGGCACAGCTAGCACTGCGATGCAGTGCCTTAGACCACTGCGCCACTCAGGAGTACACCTTCATACACCTCCCTAAACCTCTCTACACCTCCGTACACCTCCCTCTCCATTAAGACCTCCCTACACCTCCCTCTCCATTAAGGACCCCCTACACCTCCCTACAACTCCTTCTCCATTAAGAACTCACTACACCTCTCTACACCTCCCTACACCTCTCTACACCTCTCTACACCTCCCTACACCTCCCTACAACTCCCTCTCCATTAAGACCTCCCTACACCTCTCTACACCTCCCTACACCTCCCTACACCTCTCTACACCTCTCTACACCTCCCTACACCTCTCTACACCTCTCTACACCTCCCTACAACTCCCTACACCTCTCTACACCTCTCTACACCTCCCTACACCTCTCTACACCTCTCTACACCTCCCTACACCTCCCTACACCTCTCTACACCTCTCTACACCTCCCTACACCTCTCTACACCTCTCTACACCTCCCTACACCTCTCTACACCTCTCTACACCTCTCTACACCTCCCTACACCTCTCTACACCTCTCTACACCTCCCTACACCTCTCTACACCTCTCTACACCTCTCTACACCTCCCTACACCTCTCTACACCTCTCTACACCTCCCTATACCTCCCTACACCTCCCTACACCTCCCTACAACTCCCTCTCCATTAAGACCTCCCTACACCTCCCTACACCTCCCTACACCTCCCTACACCTCTCTACACCTCCCTACACCTCTCTACACCTCTCTACACCTCCCTATACCTCCCTACACCTCCCTACACCTCTCTACACCTCCCTACACCTCTCTACACCTCTCTACACCTCCCTACCCCTCTCTACACCTTCTACACCTCTCTACACCTCTCTACACCTCCCTATTAACACCTCCCTACACCTCTCTACACCTCTCTAACACCTACCTACACCTCTCTACACCTCTCTACACCTCTCTACACCTCCCTACACACCTCTCTACACCTTCTACACCTCCCTATACCTCCCTACACCTCCCTACACCTCCCTACACCTCCCTCTCCATTAAGACCTCCCTACACCTCCCTACACCTCCCTACACCTCTCTACACCTCTCTACACCTCCCTACACCTCCTACACCTCCCTACAACCTCCCTCTCCATTAAGAACTCACTACACCTCCCTACACCTCCCTCTCCATTAAGACCTCCCTACACCTCCCTCTCCATCAAGACCTCCCTACACCTCCCTCTCCATTAAGAACTCACTACACCTCCCTACACCTCCCTACACCTCCCTACACCTCCCTACACCTCCCTACAACTCCCTCTCCATTAAGAACTCACTACACCTCCCTACACCTCCCTACACCCTCCCTACACCTCCCTACACCTCCCTACACCTCCCTACACCTCCCTCTCCATTAAAACTCACTACACTACACCTCCCTACACCTCCCTACACCTCCCTCTCCATTAAGAACTCACTACACCTCCCTACACCTCTCTACACCTCCCTACACCTCCCTACACCTCCCTACACCTCCCTACAACTCCCTCTCCATTAAGACCTCCCTACACCTCCCTACACCTCCCTCTCCATTAAGACCTCCCTACACCTCCCTCTCCATCAAGACCTCCCTACACCTCCCTCTCCATTAAGAACTAACTGCACCTCCCTACACCTCCCTACACCTCCCTACACCTCCCTACACCTCCCTACACCTCCCTACACCTCCCTACAACTCCCTCTCCATTAAGACCTCTCTAGACCTCCCTATACCTCCCTACACCTCCCTACACCTCCCTCTCCATTAAGACCTCCCTACACCTCCCTCTCCATTAAGACCTCCCTACACCTCCCTACAACTCCCTCTCCATTAAGACCTCCCTACACCTCCCTACACCTCCCTACAACTCCCTCTCCATTAAGAACTCACTACACCTCCCTACACCTCCCTACACCTCCCTCTCCATTAAGACCTCCCTACACCTCCCTCTCCATCAAGACCTCCCTACACCTCCCTACAACTCCCTCTCCATTAAGAACTCACTATACCTCCCTACACCTCCCTACACCTCCCTCTCCATTAAGACCTCCCTACACCTCCCTCTCCATTAAGACCTCCCTACACCTCCCTACACCTCCCTCTCCATTAAGACCTCCCTACACCTCCCTACAACTCCCTCTCCATTAAGAACTCACTACACCTCTCTACACCTCCCTACACCTCTCTACACCTCTCTACACCTCCCTACACCTCCCTACACCTCTCTACACCTCCCTACACCTCCCTACACCTCCCTACACCTCTCTACACCTCTCTACACCTCCCTACACCTCCCTACACCTCTCTACACCTCCCTACACCTCCCTCTCCATCAAGACCTCCCTACACCTCCCTACAACTCCCTCTCCATTAAGAACTCACTACACCTCTCTACACCTCCCTATACCTCCCTACACCTCCCTACACCTCCCCTACAAACCTCCCTACACCTCCCTACAACTCCCTCTCCATCAAGACCTCCCTACACCTCCCTCTCCATCAAGACCTCCCTACACCTCCCTACACCTCCCTCTCCATTAAGAACTCACTACACCTCTCTACACCTCCCTATACCTCCCTACACCTCCCTACACCTCCCTACACACCTCCCTACACCTCCCTACACCTCCCTCTCCATTAAGATAGCTTCTAACTCTCTACCTGGGAGTGTCATGGAGAATATATCATAAACACCATCCTTTGTCATCTGCTCTAGTGCAACTTTCTCCTTCCATCCCCCTCCCCTCTCCCTCCCTCAACCTCTCTCTCTTTTCTCTCTCCCACCCACCCATGATGTATTCTTCTGAAGGCTTCTGCTGCTGTCCTTTCCCTCGCTCTCTCTTTTAATTATCTCTCTCCACTTCAACGATCTCTCTTTCTCTCTCTCTCTTTTCTCTCTCCTCTCTGTGTCAGGATGTGAGTTGGTTCCATCACAGTCTCCATGGAGATGTAAATGCTGTGATGTCACTCCCTTCCCAGGATTCCAGCTTTCGCTCTGTTATCACAGGTGCTTTTTCTCTGTCACTCCGTATCTCTCTCCTTCGTTCCCCCTCTCTCTCTCTCTCTCTCTCTCTCTCTCTCTCTCTCTCTCCTTCGTTCCCCCTACCTCTCTCTCTCTCTCT
>CM072227.1:57287869-57320369 GCA_036851935.1 Coregonus suidteri | reverse complement strand
CATAGGGCAAGCCACACATAGCATGCAGACAGACAGAAACATAGGGCAAGCCACATATAGCATGCAGACAGACAGAAACATAGGGCAAGCCACACATAGCATGCAGACAGACAGAAACATAGGGCAAGCAACACATAGCATGCAGACAGACAGAAACATAGGGCAAGCAACACATAGCATGCAGACAGACAGAAACATAGGGCAAGCCACACATAGCATGCAGACAGACAGAAACATAGGGCAAGCCACACATAGCATGCAGACAGACAGAAACATAGGGCAAGCAACACATAGCATGCAGACAGACAGAAACATAGGGCAATCCACACATAGCATGCAGACAGACAGAAACATAGGGCAAGCCACACATAGCATGCAGACAGACAGAAACATAGGGCAAGCAACACATAGCATGCAGACAGACAGAAACATAGGGCAAGCCACACATAGCATGCAGACAGACAGAAACATAGGGCAAGCCACACATAGCATGCAGACAGACAGAAACATAGGGCAAGCCACACATAGCATGCAGACAGACAGAAATATAGGGCAAGCCACACATAGCATGCAGACAGACAGACAGAAACATAGGGCAAGCAACACATAGCATGCAGACAGACAGAAACATAGGGCAAGCAACACATAGCACGCAGACAGAGAGAAACATAGGGCAAGCAACACATAGCATGCAGACAGACAGAAACATAGGGCAAGCAACACATAGCACGCAGACAGAGAGAAACATAGGGCAAGCAACACATAGCATGCAGACAGACAGAAACATAGGGCAAGCAACACATAGCATGCAGACAGACAGAAACATAGGGCAAGCCACACATAGCATGCAGACAGACAGAAACATAGGGCAAGCCACACATAGCATGCAGACAGACAGAAACATAGGGCAAGCAACACATAGCATGCAGACAGACAGAAACATAGGGCAAGCCACACATAGCATGCAGACAGACAGAAACATAGGGCAAGCCACACATAGCATGCAGACAGACAGACAGAAACATAGGGCAAGCAACACATAGCATGCAGACAGACAGAAACATAGGGCAAGCAACACATAGCACGCAGACAGAGAGAAACATAGGGCAAGCAACACATAGCATGCAGACAGACAGAAACATAGGGCAAGCAACACATAGCACGCAGACAGAGAGAAACATAGGGCAAGCAACACATAGCATGCAGACAGACAGAAACATAGGGCAAGCAACACATAGCATGCAGACAGACAGAAACATAGGGCAAGCCACACATAGCATGCAGACAGACAGAAACATAGGGCAAGCCACACATAGCATGCAGACAGACAGAAACATAGGGCAAGCAACACATAGCATGAAGACAGACAGAAACATAGGGCAAGCCACACATAGCATGCAGACAGACAGAAACATAGGGCAAGCCACACATAGCATGAAGACAGACAGAAACATAGGGCAAGCAACACATAGCATGCAGACAGACAGAAACATAGGACAAGCAACACGTAGCACGCAGACAGGCAGAGAAACATAGGACAAGCAACACATAGCATGCAGACAGACAGAAACATAGGGCAAGCCACACGTATCACGCAGACAGGCAGAGAAACATAGGACAAGCAACACGTAGCACGCAGACAGGCAGAGAAACATAGGGCAAGCCACACATAGCATGCAGACAGACAGAAACATAGGGCAAGCCACACGTAGCACGCAGACAGACAGAAACATAGGGCAAGCCACACATAGCATGCAGACAGACAGAAACATAGGGCAAGCAACACATAGCATGCAGACAGACAGAAACATAGGGCAAGCAACACATAGCATGCAGACAGACAGAAACATAGGGCAAGCAACACATAGCATGTAGACAGACAGAAACATAGGGCAAGCCACACATAGCATGCAGACAGACAGAAACATAGGGCAAGCCACACATAGCATGCAGACAGACAGAAACATAGGGCAATCAACACATAGCATGTAGACAGACAGAAACATAGGGCAAGCCACACATAGCATGCAGACAGACAGAAACATAGGGCAATCAACACATAGCATGTAGACAGACAGAAACATAGGGCAAGCAACACATAGCATGCAGACAGACAGAAACATAGGGCAAGCCACACATAGCATGCAGACAGACAGAAACATAGGGCAAGCCACACATAGCATGCAGACAGACAGAAACATAGGGCAAGCAACACATAGCATGCAGACAGACAGAAACATAGGGCAAGCCACACATAGCATGCAGACAGACAGAAACATAGGGCAAGCCACACATAGCATGCAGACAGACAGAAACATAGGGCAAGCCACACATAGCATGCAGACAGACAGAAACATAGGGCAAGCCACACATAGCATGCAGACAGACAGAAACATAGGGCAAGCAACACATAGCATGCAGACAGACAGAAACATAGGGCAAGCAACACATAGCATTCAGACAGACAGAAACATAGGGCAAGCCACACATAGCATGCAGACAAACAGAAACATAGGGCAAGCCACACATAGCATGCAGACAGACAGAAACATAGGGCAAGCAACACATAGCATGCAGACAGACAGAAACATAGGGCAAGCCACACATAGCATGCAGACAGACAGAAACATAGGGCAAGCCACACATAGCATGCAGACAGACAGAAACATAGGGCAAGCAACACATAGCATGCAGACAGACAGAAACATAGGGCAAGCCACACATAGCATGCAGACAGACAGAAACCTAGGGCAAGCCAAACATAGCATGCAGACAGACAGAAACATAGGGCAATCAACACATAGCATGCAGACATACAGAAACGTAGGGCAAGCCACACATAGCATGCAGACAGACAGACAGAAACATAGGGCAAGCCACACATAGCATGCAGACAGACAGACAGAAACATAGGGCTAGCAACACATAGCATGCAGACAGACAGAAACATAGGGCAAGCAACACATAGCACGCAGACAGAGAGAAACATAGGGCAAGCAACACATAGCATGCAGACAGGCAGAGCAACATAGGGCAAGCAACACGTGTCATAGAAATATTTGACAAAAAAATAGTCATCTCAAAAATTTCTCTCAAGAGACTGGAGCTTGTGAATCCAGAAATTAGACTTTATTGTTGTGTAACAAAGCCGAGCCACTCCAGGGAACGGCTGTCTCTCATTGGCTTAGAGATCTCTTATATAACACACAAATGCACAGTCATGTGTACATAGCATACAAAGCTACTCCCCTTAAGATCACTGATTAACATATTTAACTGCCACGCCACTATTATCTTTGAAAGTCCAATAACACATGTTGTTTACTCCAAAAGGCCATGGGCGCGTTTGCCTCTTTCCCTTATCTCATTATATTGGTGGCGTGGCTCAGACACTTAAACAAATAAAATACATACATTCATCAAAGCATGTTTACACATTGTATTGACTATATTCCTTATTTAGACATGCATCTGGACTTATAAAATGTCAATCATGTTTACTATATTTTATCTTTGACATTTCCCAACATTTTCCTTAATGATACATAAAATATTACCATACACGTAGCATGCAGACAGACAGAGAAACATAGGACAAGCAACACGTAGCACACAGACAGACAGAGAAACATAGGACAAGCAACACGTAGCACACAGACAGACAGAGAAACATAGGACAAGCAACACGTAGCACGCAGACAGACAGAGAAACACAGAACAAGCAACACGTAGCACACAGACAGGCAGAGAAACACAGAACAAGCAACACGTAGCACACATACAGACAGAGAAACATAGGACAAGCAACACGTAGCACACAGACAGACAGAGAAACATAGGACAAGCAACACGTAGCACACAGACAGACAGAGAAACATAGGACAAGCAACACGTAGCACACAGACAGACAGAGAAACACAGAACAAGCAACACGTAGCACACAGACAGACAGAGAACATATGACAAGCAACACGTAGCACACAGACATACAGAGAAACACAGAACAAGCAACACGTAGCATGCAGACAGACAGAGAAACACAGGACAAGCAACACGTAGCATGCAGACAGAGCAATAGCACAAAAAGCAACATAACTAAATCCATAAAAGCAACAGTGTTTTCACCTCACCAGCTACAGACAACAGATAACATGGAGAGCTGCAATACACAGCTAGGGATTATGTTCACTGGTCTGATTGGCCTTCAGCCATGTCTTTATGTTCACTGGTCTGATTGGCCTTCAGCCATGTCTTTATGTTCACTGGTCTGATTGGCCTTCAGCCATGTCTTTATGTTCACTGGTCTGATTGGCCTTCAGCCATGTCTTTATGTTCACTAGTCTGGTCTGATTGGCCTTCAGCCATGTCTTTATGTTCTCTGGTCTGATTGGCCTTCAGCCATGTCTTTATGTTCACTGGTCTGATTGGCCTTTAGCCATGTCTTTATGTTCTCTGGTTTGATTGGTCTTCAGCCATGTCTTTATGTTCTCTGGTCTGATTGGCCTTCAGCCATGTCTTTATGTTCACTAGTCTGGTCTGATTGGCCTTCAGCACATGTCTTTATGTTCTCTGGTCTGATTGGCCTTCAGCCATGTCTTTATGTTCACTGGTCTGATTGGCCTTCAGCCATGTCTTTATGTTCACTGGTCTGATTGGCCTTTAGCCATGTCTTTATGTTCACTGGTCTGATTGGCCTTCAGCCATGTCTTTATGTTCACTGGTCTGATTGGCCTTCAGCCATGTCTTTATGTTCACTGGTCTGATTGGCCTTTAGCCATGTCTTTATGTTCACTGGTCTGATTGGCCTTCAGCCATGTCTTTATGTTCACTGGTCTGATTGGCCTTCAGCCATGTCTTTATGTTCACTGGTCTGATTGGCCTTCAGCCATGTCTTTATGTTCACTGGTCTGATTGGCCTTCAGCCATGTCTTTATGTTCACTGGATCTGGAATACAAGACATGTCGGTGTATTGCACAAGATTTTCCCAACTCAGGAGCTCATGCTTTCTGAGGAAGTAACAGTGGTGATGGCTATTGGGCTTTCTATAAAGCACTTTGAGAGCCTGTTTGTAGACAGACTGAATGGGTTTTAATGATGTACAGCAAGCTTGGGGTCCAACCAGTCAAGCAGTATGTTTAAGTGGGGGAGTATCACAGCAGTGAAGTACAGTTTTGCTGTAGTCAAACTATTTCGTGTGAATAGAACATTAGCTAGATCGACATTGGTTATTTGAGTCACCTTTTTTCACCTGCTTTTTAAAAAGAGAGGTCAAGTATGATGCCCAGGTACTTAAAATGGAATACCACCTGGAGCTCCTCCCCTGACACAGACATCTGTTTCTGTCTCCCTCTGGGTCTGGAGAGGCAAGAACAGCATTCAGCAGGTTAGAGATTATGAATATTTGAACACATGGTTCAATCACATCTCTGTGGGTCGAGTAGGAGAAGGTCGTTATGGGAATGGAAAGTACGGGTGGTATGACGACGGGCGCTGGGGTAATTAGTTATGGCCGGTTGTTGTAAGGTTGTATGGATAGGGACTGTGACTGTCACGATCGTTACAGGAAGCGGACCAAGGCGCAGCGTAATAAGCGTACATACTTTATTTGTACTGAACACGACAACAAAAACAATAAACAACGATGCGTGACGTCCTGAAGTTATACACAACACAAACCTTAACGGAAACAAAATCCCACAAACCCGAATGAAAAACAGACAGTTTAAATATGGCTCCCAATCAGAGACAACCAACGAACAGCTGACACTCGTTGCCTCTGATTGGGAGTCACTAAGGCAAACATAGAAAACAACAAACCAGAACCCCCAACATAGAAACACACCACATAGAACAAACACACCCTGGCTCAACAACTAGAGTCCCATAGCCAGGTGTGTGACAGTGACGTTCAGCAACATACATGTAAATGTCTCTATAGGATTAATTCATGTAATATGTTAATTAATAATTTACATAAACATGCTTGTGTTGCTGTTTATATGATTACACATATACAGTGTTATACAGAGGAGTTATACAGTGTTATACAGAGGAGTTATACAGAGGAGTTATACAGAGGAGTTATACAGAGGAGTTATACAGAGGAGTTATACAGAGGAGTTATACAGAGGAGTTATACAGAGGTGTTTTTAGAAGATGAGTTTGGTCTTTGTTTGGCTAGATCAGGAGGTGGAGGATGATTATCTCTCTCCTGCAGGGATCTTGGAGACATGAAGTAAACAGGAAGACAGAAACAGGAAACAGGAAAGAGAGAGAGGTAAAGAGAGAGGGAGGGAGAAGGAGAGGTAGAGAGAGAGAGAGAGGGAGGGAGAATTGGGTCGTTACTCTGTAATGTACAGTGTTGGGGTCGTAACTCGTAATGTACAGTGTTGGTTTATTTACTCCGTAATGTACAGTGTTGGGGATTTTACTCCGTAATGTACATGGTTGGGGTCATTACACCGTAATGTACAGTGTTGGTTTATTTACTCCGTAATGTACAGTGTTGGGGATTTTACTCCGTAATGTACAGTGTCGGGGTCGTTACAAAACCGTAATGTACAGTGTTTACCGTGTTGGGTAGCAGTGTTGGGGTCGTTACACCGTAATGTACAGTGTTTGGGTCGTTACACCGTAATGTACAGTGTTGTTTTATTTACTCCGTAATGTACAGTGTTGGGGTCGTTACTCTGTAATGTACAGTGTTTGGGGTCGTTACTCTGTAATGTACAGTGTTGGGGTCGTTCACAACACCGTAATGCACAGTGGGGGGAAAAGGCACTACGCCTCACTCAAAGTTGATTTGGGACACCACTCTGAGTCCAAGCGGCTCATGGGATTCATGCCAAAACAGAGGGGGAGGGCCAACGGGCGGGGCTAAGAGGGAAGGATGCAGCCATGGAGAGGAAGGGGGGGTAGAGACACGGTTAAGCTGGTCAATAAATCAATCAATCAAATTGTACTTATGAAGCCCTTTTTACATCAGCAGATGTCACAAAGTGCTATACAGAAACCCAGCCTAAAACCCCCCAAACAGCAGCAATGCAGATGTTGAAGCACTGTGGCTAGGAAAAACTCCCTAGAAAGTCAGGAACCTAGGAAGAAACCTAGAGAGGAACCAGGCTCTGAGGGGTGGCCAGTCCTCTTCTGGCTGTGCCGGGTGGAGATTATAACAGTACATGGCCATTAAGGACAGATTTTTATTCAAGATGTTCAAACGTTCATAGATGACCAGCAGGGTCAATATAATAATCACAGTGGTTGTAGAGGGTGCAACAGGTCAGTACATCAGGAGTAAATGTCACATGGCTTTTCATAGCCGGGCATTTAGAGGTTGAAATAGCAGGTACGGTAGAAAGAGAGATTTGAAAACAGCAGGTCGGGACAAGGTCGCACGTCCGGTGAACAGGGTCAGGTTTTTTCTTTATTTTTTTCTTTCACCTTTATTTAACCAGGTAAGCCAGTTGAGAACAAGTTCTCATTTACAACTGCGAACCTGGCCAAGATAAAGCAAAGCAGTGTGATAAAAAAAAACAACACAGAGTTACATATGGAATAACACAAAACATACAGTCAATAACACAATAGAAAATATATATACAGTGTGTGCAAATGTAGTTAAGTTATGGAGGTAAGGCAATAAATAGGCCATAGTGCAAAATAATTACCAATTATAATTTAGTATTAAACACTGGAGTGATAGATGTGCAGAAGATGATGTGCAAATAGAGATACTGGGGTGCAAATGAGCAAAATAAATACACAATGTAAATAACAATATGGGGATGAGGTAGTTGGGTGGGCTAATTACAGATGATGGGCTGTGTACAGGTGCAGTGATCGGTAAGCTGCTCTGACAACTGATGCTTAAAGATAGTGAGGGAGATAAGTGTCTCCAGCTTCAGAGATTTTTTGCAGTTCATTCCAGTCATTTGCAGCTGAGAACTGGAAGGAATGGCGTCCAAAGGAGGTGTTGGTTTTGGGGATGACCAGTGAGATATACCTGCTGGAGCGCATACTACGGGTGGGTGCTGCTATGGTGACCAATGAGCTAAGATAAGGCGGGGATTTGCCTAGAAGGGATTTATAGATGACCTGGAGCCAGTGGGTTTGGCAATGAATGTGTAGTGAGGGCCAGCCAACTAGAACATACAGGTCACAATGGTGGGTATTATATGGGGCTTTGGAGACAAAACGGATGGCACTGTGATAGACTACGTCCAATTTGCTGAGTTGAGTGTTGGAAGCTGTTTTGTAAATGACATCGCCGAAGTCAAGGATCGGTAGGATAGTCAGTTTTACGAGGGCATGTTTAGCAGCATGAGTGAAGGAGGCTTTGTTGCGAAATAGGAAGCCGATTCTAGATTTAACTTTGGATTGGAGATGCTTAATGTGAGTCTGGAAGGAGAGTTTACAGTCTAACCAGACACCTAGGTATTTGTAGTTGTCCACATATTCTAAGTCAGACCCGCCGAGAGTAGTGATTCTAGTCGGGTGGGCGGGTGCCAGCAGCGTTCGATTGAAGAGCATGCATTGAGTTTTACTAGTGTTTAAGAGCAGTTGGAGGCTACGGAAGGAGCGTTGTATGGCGTTGAAGTTCGTTTGGAGGTTTGTTAACACAGTGTCCAATGAAGGGCCAGATGTATACAAAATGGTGTCGTCTGCGTAGAGGTGGATCTGAGAGTCACCAGCAGCAAGAGCGACATCATTGATATACACTGAGAAAAGAGTCGGCCCAAGAATTGAACCCTGTGGCACCCCCATAGAGACTGCCATAGGTCCAGACAACTCTATCTAAGAAGTATTTGGTGAACCAGGCGAGGCAGTCATTTGAGAAACCAAGGCTATTTAGTCTGCCAATAAGAATGCGGTGGTTGACCGAGTCGAAAGCCTTGGCCAGGTCGATGAAGACGGCTGCACAGTACTGTCTATTATCGATCGCGGTTATAATATCGTTTAGGACCTTGAGCGTGACTGAGGTGCACCCATGACCAGCTCGGAAACCAGATTGCATAGCGGAGAAGGTACGGTGGGATTCGAAATGGTCGGTGATCTGTTTGTTAACTTGGCTTTCAAAAACTTTAGAAAGGCAGGGCAGGATGGATATAGGTCTGTAACAGTTTTGGATCTAGAGTGTCACCCCTTTTGAAGAGGGGGATGACCGCGGCAGCTTTCCAATCTCTGGGGATCTCAGACGATACAAAAGAGAGGTTGAACAGGCTGGTGATAGGGGTTGCGACAATTTCGGCGGCTAATTTTAGAAAGGGTTCCATAGCCGCAGGCAGAAGAGTGGAAACTGGAGCAGCAGCACGACCAGGTGGACTGGGGACAGCCAGGAGTCATCAGGCCAGGTAGTCCTGAGGCATGGTCCTAGGGCTCAGGTCCTCCAGGAGGAGAGGGAGAGAGGGAGAGAATTAGAGGGAGCATACTTAAATTCACACAGGACACACCGGATAAGACAGGAGAATATCACCAGATATAACAGACTGACCCTAGCCCCCCGTCACATAGACTATTGCTGCATAGATACTGGAGGCTGAGACAAGGGGGGTTGGGTGTTCCTTCTCTTCAGAAGTGTGTGTGTGTGTGTGTGCATTCCCACATGTGTGTTCCCTTCAGTGTGTGGGCCCATTCTTCTCTATAAAACTGTCTATTAAAACACATTGTCCCCTAACGCTGAGGCATAACAGGTGGGGTCCCCTCCCTCCTCCTCACTCACCATCACATTATGGTCCCTCTTTAGAGACAGACCCTTCTCACAAGGCCATGTAACCCTCCCCCTTCCATTCTCAATGGGGGTTAACACACACCCCCCTCCCAGGGCTAAGGTCACCCCCTTCCCAGGGCTAAGGTCACCCCCTTCCCTGGGCTAAGGTCACCCCCTTCCCAGGGCTAAGGTCACCCCCTTCCCAGGGCTAAGGTCACCCCCTTCCCAGGGCTAAGGTCACCCCCTTTCCCAGGGCTAAGGTCACCCCCTTCCCTGGGCTAAGGTCACCCCCTTCCCCTGGGCTAAGGTCACCCCCTTCCCTGGGCTAAGGTCACCCCCTTCCCTGGGCTAAGGTCCACCCCCTTCCCTGGGCTAAGGTCACCCCCTTCCCAGGGCTAAGGTCACCCCCTTCCCAGGGCTAAGGTCACCCCCCTTCCCAGGGCTAAGGTCACCCCCTTCCCAGGGCTAAGGTCACCCCCCTTCCCCAGGGCTAAGGTCACCCCCTTCCCTGGGCTAAGGTCACCCCCTTCCCTGGGCTAAGGTCACCCCCTTCCCAGGGCTAAGGTCACCCCCTTCCCAGGGCTAAGGTCACCCCCTTCCCAGGGCTAAGGTCCCCCCTTCCCAGGGCTAAGGTCACCCCCTTCCCAGGGCTAAGGTCACCCCCTTCCCAGGGCTAAGGTCACCCCCTTCCCAGGGCTAAGGTCACCCCCTTCCCAGGGCTAAGGTCACCCCCTTCCCAGGGCTAAGGTCACGGCTGCTAACTGGCCCCAGGAGACTAAGGACAGGGGTTAGAAGTCAGGGGGAGAAGGGGAGGGGGCAGCTGGACGATTGTTTCACCTTTGACCTCTTGGACTTTGTTGATTTCATTAAATACACACAGCAGTAGTTTAGATGTCCCTGTTACTGAGACACAGAGGAGGAGGTGAAGAAGGGGGAGGAGAGGGGAGAGAGGGAGGAGAGGGAGGAGAGGGAGGAGAGGGAGAGAGGAGAGGGAGGGGAGAGGGGAGAGAGGGAGGAGAGGGGGGAGAGGGAGGGAGGAGAGGGAGGAGGGGGGAGATGGAAGAGAGGGGAGAGAGGGAGGAGAGGGGGAGAGAGGGTGGAGAGGGTGGAGAGGGGAGAGAGGGAGGAGAGAGGGAGGAGGAGGAGTGAGAGGAGTGGAGGAGAGAGGAGGAGGAGAGGGAGGTCATGGGTGACAGGGTCAATATACAAATTGTCATGAACAAGTTAGACTATGGGTCATGTACAGTTGAGACTATGGATCATGAACAAGTGAGACCTGGTCAATTTGTATTTAAATGTTTGTATAGTTGTAGGATCTTAATTTGATCACCCTGTTGCAGGACAACGTATGTGTATTTAAGGTTTAAAAAGTATTCTGAAGTTTTTTATTTCCACTTTGAAATTTCAGATTTGATATTCCTTTACAAAGAAATTGTCATGAATTATAATCTACATAATAATTCACATTTCCTGTTGCTGCAGGATTCTTTTTCTGCTCTAGCAAACTGGCTGCAATTAAGATCCCACACCTATACAATATGTTCAATCTTCCTATATTCTCTCAGAGATCCTCAATCTCTCCAGCTTCTCACTTCCTCTACTGTTTTCTAGGAAGGAAAACTCAGACTATGTTCTTAGTGCTGTCTCCCATCCACATCACTCAGCCAAACTGACCTTTCATCTCCACCATCAGTCTCCATTTGCCTAACTCCCTTTTGAATTCTAGAATGCGAACACATTCTGACGGATATGATTGGTCCCAGAAACTGATGGGTTGGGCCAGAGCCGGCCTACATGATGACGTCATTTTAAGGTCATAACAGACTTCTAGGATGTCAGATTCAGACTGAATGGACAGCACAGTGCCCTGCAAAAGTATTCATCCCCCTTGGAGTTTTTCCTATTTTGTTGCATTACAACCTGTCATTTAAATGGATTTTTATTTGGATTTCATGTAATGGACCTACTCAAAATAGTCCAAATTGGTGAAGTGATATGAAATAAATAAGTTTTATTTCAAAAAATTCAAAAAAAATAAATAACGGAAAAGTGGTGCGTGCATATGTATTCACCCCCTTTGCTATGAAGCCCCTAAATAAGATCTGGTGCAAACCAATTACCTTCAGAAGTCAAATAATTAGTTAAATAAAAGTCCACCTGTGTGCATTCTAAGTGTCACATGATCTGTCACATGATCTCAGTATATATACACCTGTTCTGAAAGAACCCAGAGTCTGCAACACCACTAAGCAAAGGGCACCGCCAAGCAAGCGACACCATGAAGACCAAGGAGCTCTCCAAACAGGTCAGGGACAAAGTTGTGGAGAAGTACAGATCAGGGTTATAAAAAAATCTCCGAAACTTTGAACATCCCACGGAGCACAATTATATCCATTATAAAAAAATGGAAAGAATATGGCACCACAACAAACCTGCCAAGAGAGGGCCCGCCCACACCAAAAACTCACGGACCAGGCAAGGAGGGCATTAATCAGAGAGGCAACAAAGAGACCAAATATAACCCTGAAGGAGCTGCAAAGCTCCACAGCGGAGATTGGAGTATCTGTCCGTAGGACCACTTTAAGTCGTACATGGAAGAGAGGCCAGAAAAAAGCCATTGCTTGAAGAAAGAAATAAGCAAACACGTTTTAGTGTTCGCCAAAAGCCATGTGGGAGACTCCCCAAACATATGGAAGAAGGTACTCTGGTCAGATGAGACTAAAAATTGAGCTTTTTTGGCCATCAAGGAAAACGCTATGTCTGGCACAAACCCAACACCTCTCATCACCCCGAGAACACCATCCCCACAGTGAAGCATGGTGGTGGCAGCATCATGCTGTGGGGATGTTTTTCATCGGCAGGGACTGGAAACTGGTCAGAATTGAAGGAATGGATAGATGGCGCTAAATAAAGGGAAATTCTTGAGGGAAACCTGTTTCAGTCTTCCAGAGATTCCAGAGTCAAAACTGTTCGCTGCTCTGGCACCCCAATGGTGGAACAAGCTCCCTCACGACGCCAGGACAGCGGAGTCATTCACCACCTTCCGGAGACATTTGAAACCCCACCTCTTTAAGGAATACCTGGGATAGGAATAAAGTAATCCTTCTACCCCCCCCCCCCCCCCCCCCCCCCCCCCCCCCACCCCCACACACACACAGCGGAGTCGCTCACCACCTTCCGGAGACATTTGAAACCCCACCTCTTTAAGGAATACCTGGGATAGGATAAAGTAATCCTTCTACCCCCCCCCCCCCCCCCCCACACACACACACAGCGGAGTCGCTCACCACCTTCCGGAGACATTTGAAACCCCACCTCTTTAAGGAATACCTGGGATAGGATAAAGTAATCCTTCTACCCCCCCCCCCCCCCACACACACACAGCGGAGTCGCTCACCACCTTCCGGAGACATTTGAAACCCCACCTCTTTAAGGAATACCTGGGATAGGATAAAGTAAATCCTTCTACCCCCCCCCTCCCCCACACACAGCGGAGTCGCTCACCACCTTCCGGAGACATTTGAAACCCCACCTCTTTAAGGAATACCTGGGATAGGATAAAGTAATCCTTCTACCCCCCCCCCCCCCCCCCCCCCCCCCCCACCCCCCCCCCCAAAACAAAAAGTGGTTATCCCACTGGCTATAGGGTGAATGCATCAAATTGTGAGTCACTCTGGACTAGAGCGTCTGCTAAATGACGTAAATGTGCCCTTGAGCAAGGCACTTAAACCCTAATTTGCTCCTGTAAGTCACTCTGGATAAGAGCGTCTGCTAAATGACTAAAATGTAAATGTAATTTGAGACTGGGACGGATGTACACCTTCCAGCAGGACAATGACCCTAAGTATACTGCTAAAGCAACACAAGTGGTTTAAGGGGAAACATTTAAATGTCTTGGAATGGCCTAGTCAAAGCCCAGACCTCAATCCAATTGAGAATCTGTGGTATGACTTAAAGATTGCTGTACACCAGCAGAACCCATCCAACTTGAAGGAGCTGGTGCAGTTTTGCCTTGAAGAATGGGCAAAAATCCCAGTGGCTAGATGTGCCCAAGCTTATAGGGACATACCCCAAGAGACTTGCAGCTGTAATTGCTGGCAAAAGGTGGCTCTACAAAGTATTGACTTGGGGGTGAATAGGGGTGAATAGTTACAGTGGGGGGAAAAAGTATTTAGTCAGCCACCAATTGTGCATGTTCTCCCACTTAAAAAGATGAGAGAGGCCTGTAATTTTCATCATAGGTACACGTCAACTATGACAGACAAATTGAGAAAAAAAAATCCAGAAAATCACATTGTAGGATTTTTTAATGAATTTATTTGCAAATTATGGTGGAAAATAAGTATTTGGTCACCTACAAACAAGCAAGATTTCTGGCTCTCACAGACCTGTAACTTCTTCTTTAAGAGGCTCCTCTGTCCTCCACTCATAACCTGTATTAATGGCACCTGTTTGAACGTGTTATCAGTATAAAAGACACCTGTCCACAACCTCAAACAGTCACACTCCAAACTCCACTATGGCCAAGACCAAAGAGCTGTCAAAGGACACCAGAAACAAAATTGTAGACCTGCACCAGGCTGGGAAGACTGAATCTGTAATAGGTAAGCAGCTTGGTTTGAAGAAATCAACTGTGGGGAGCAATTATTAGGAAATGGAAAGACATACAAGACCACTGATAAATCTCCCTCGATCTGGGGCTCCACGCAAGATCTCACCCCGTGGGGTCAAAATGATCACAAGAACGGTGAGCAAAAATCCAGAACCACACGGGGGGACCTAGTGAAAGACCTGCAGAGAGCTGGGACCAAAGTAACAAAGCCTACCATCAGTAACATACTACGCGCCGCCAGGGACTCAAATGCTGCAGTGCCAGACGTGTCCCCCTGCTTAAGCCAGTACATGTCCAGTCCCGTCTGAAGTTTTGGCTTTAATCTAGAGTGCATTTGGATGATCCAGAAGGATTGGGAGAATGTCATATGGTCAGATGAACCAAAATAGAACTTTTTGGTAAAAACTCAACTCGTCGTGTTTGGAGGACAAAGAATGCTGAGTTGCATCCAAAGAACACCATACCTACTGTGAACCATGGGAGTGGAAACCATGCTTTGGGGCTGTTTTTCTGCAAAGGGACCAGGACGACTGATCCGTGTAAAGGAAAGAATGAATGGGCCCCATGTATCGTGAGATTTTTGAGTGAAAACCTCCTTCCATCAGCAAGGGCATTGAAGATGAAACTTGGCTGGGTCTTTCAGCATGACAATGATCCCAAACAAACACACCGCCCGGGCAACGAAGGAGTGGCTTCGTAAGAAGCATTTCAAGGTCCTGGAGTGGCCTAGCCAGTCTCCAGATCTCAACCCCATAGAAAATCTTTGGAGGGAGTTGAAAGTCCGTGTTGCCCAGCGACAGCCCCAAAACATCACTGCTCTAGAGGAGATCTGCATGGAGGAATGGGCCAAAATACCAGCAACAGTGTGTGAAAACCTTGTGAAAACTTACAGAAACGTTTGACCTGTGTCATTGCCAACAAGGGTATATAACAAAGTATTGAGAAACTTTTGTTATTGACCAAATACTTATTTCCCCCCATAATTTGCAAATAAATTCATTAAAAATACTACAATGTGATTTTCTGGATTTCTTTTTCTCATTTTGTCTGTCATAGTTGATGTGTACCTATGATAAAAATTACAGGCCTCTCTCATATTTTTTAAGTGGGAAACTTGCACAATTGGTGGCTGACTAAATACTTTTTTTCCCCACTGTATGCACGCTCAAAGTTCTGTTTTTCTGTCTTATTTCTTGTTTGTTTCACAATAAAAAATATTTTGCATCTTCAAAGTGGTAGGCATGTTGTGTAAAGCAAATTGTCACGATCGTCTGAAGGATTGGACCAATGCGCAGCGTTGCGAGTGAACATGATGACTTTATTAATTAAAGCAACCACACGAAAAAAACAAATAACGATAACGTGAAGTTCTAAACTGAATACGACTAACAGCTACAAAGAAACAATAACCCACAAACACAAGGTGAAAACACACAGAATATATATGGCTCCCAATCAGAGATAACGAGCCGACAGCTGACACTCGTTACATCCGATTGGGAGTCATTAACCAAATTACCAAAACCACAAACAAATGAAACTCACCCTTACCCAACACCACCAAATGAATACACCCAAAAGAAAACTGAACAACCCTGGCTCAAAATCAAAGTCTATGGAGCCAGAGTGGTCACAGTACCCCCCCCTAAAGGTGCGAACTCCGGGCGCACCAACATCAGGACTAGGGGAGGGTCTGGGTGGGCGTCTGTCCATGGTGGCGGCTCTGGCCCCGGTCGTGATCCCCACCCCCACCACAGTCACACAACCTGCTTCGGTAGCCTCCTCCCAATGACCACACCCTCCACCTAACCCCCACCTGGACTAAGGGGCAACCCCGGACTAAGGGGCAGCATCGGCCTAAGGGGCAGCACCGGATAAGGGGCAGCACCGGGATAAGGGGCAGCACCGGGACAAGGGGCAGCACCGACTACTACGGGGCAGTACCCGGACTAAAGGGCAGTACAGGACTAAGGGGCAGCACCGGGCTAAGGGGCAGCACCGGGCTAAGGGGCAGCACCGGACTAAGGGTGCAGCACCGGGCTAAAGGGCAGCACCGGACTAAAGAGGCATCACCGGACTAAGGGGCAGTACCGGACTACGGGGCAGCCCCGGGCTAAGGGGCGGCACCGGACTCAGGGGCAGCACCTGACTAGATGGCGGATCCTGGCTGGCTGGCTCTGGCGGATCCTGGCGGGACGGCTCTGGCGGATCCTGGCGGGACGGCTCTCTGGCGATCCTGGCGGGGACGGCTCTGGCGGATCCAGGCTGGACGGCTCTGGCGGATCCTGCGGGACGGCTCTGACGGATCCTGGCTGGACGGCTCTGGCGGATCCTGGCTGGACGGCTCTGGCGGATCCTGGGCTGGACGGCTCTGGCGGATCCTGGCTGGACGGCTCTGGCGGATCCAGGCTGGACGGGCTCTGGCGGATCCTGGCTGGACGGCTCTGGCGGGATCCTGGCTGGACGGCTCTGGCGGATCCTGGCTGGACGGCTCTGGCGGATCCTGGCTGGACGGCTCTGGCGGATCCTGGCTGGACGGCTCTGGCGGATCCTGGCTGGACGCTCTGGCGGATCCTGGCTGGCTGACGGATCTGGCTGCTCATGGCTGGCTGACGGATCTGGCTGCTCATGGCTGGCTGACGGATCTGGCTGCTCATGGCTGGCTGACGGATCTGGCTGCTCATTTGGCTGGCTGACGGATCTGGCTGCTCATGGCTGGCTGACGGATCTGGCTGCTCATGGCTGGCTGACGGGTCTGGCTGCTCATGGGCTGGCTGACGGGTCTGGCTGCTCATGGCTGGCTGACGGGATCTGGCTGCTCATGGCTGGCTGACGGATCTGGCTGCTCATGGCTGGCTGACGGATCTGGCTGCTCATGGCTGGCTGACGGATCTGGCTGCTCATGGCTGGCTGACGGATCTGGCTGCTCATGGCTGGCTGACGGTCAGTCAGGCTGCTCATGGCTGGCTGACGGGTCTGGCTGCTCATGGCTGGCTGAACGGATCTGGCTGCTCATAGGCTGGCTGACGGATCTGGCTGCTCATGGCTGGCTGACGGGTCTGGCTGCTCATGGCTGGCTGACGGATCTGGCTGCTCATGGCTGGTTGACGGATCTGGCTGCTCATGGCTGGCTGATGGTGCTGGCTGGGAGACTGGCGGTGGAGGCGGACCCCCAGCCTCGGATTGCATTCATCACCTCCAGCAGGGCGGCTCCCATCTGCAGGAGCTGCTCTTTCTGGTCCCGAACCCGAGCTTCCAGTCCTAGTATGGGGCTGCGTCGGCTCCTGCTGATTCCATAGCAGGTGTATGATTCTGTCTGGCGGAAGGCTCTAGTGGCTCCTGTCTGGCGGAAGGCCTGAAGGCTCATGGCAGACGGACGGCTTTGCAGGCTCAGTACAGACGGGCGGCTTATGCAGCGCTTGGCAGACTGGCAGTTCAGACGCCATAGGGCCGACGGGCAGTTCATCAGGCGCCGTTGGGGCAGACGGCCAGTTTTCAGGCCGCCGTTGGGCAGACGGCAGACTCTGGCCGACCTGGTGACGCACCCCGTAGGATTCGTGCGTGGAGCAGGAACAGGCCGGGCTGGGCTGGCGACGCGCACCTTATCCCTGGTGCGAGTGGCCGGAACAGGCCGGGCCGGGCTGGCGACGCACATCGTGGACCTGGTGCGTGGAGTAGGAACAGACCGGTCCGTACCGGGAACACCCACCACTGGCCTTAACTGGGGATCAAGAACGGACCGGACCAGACTGGGAACACACACTTCAGTCTCTCATGCCGTGCCACAACAACTTCCCTCCTTCCACTCGCCAATGGCTCCCGTACTCCGTTAGCCTTCACTCCTCCCCCCTTTTTCTCCCTGTGGGCAGCCTCCTGCTGCCCAGCTGGCCCAGCCCATGTGCCCCCCCCCCAAAAAATTTCTTGGGGTTGCCTCTCTTTCCACGGGCTTCCAGCCTCGCCTTCGGCGCTGGCCTCCTCGTACCACCTCCTCTCGGCTTTGGCTGCCCTCCAGCTCTTCACGAGGGAGGCGATATTCTCCCGGTTGTGCCCAAGGATCCTTTCCCGTCCAATAACTCTTCCATGTCCAGACCTTAGGATGGCGTCCCATAACTCCTGTGTAGGTAGGTCCTGTTGCCGCTTGTTTACGCTGCTTGTCCTTTTGTGGTGGGTTATTCTGTCACGATCGTCTGAAGGATTGGACCAATGCGCAGCAGCGTTGCGAGTGAACATGATGACTTTATTAATTAAAGCAACCACGAAGAAAACAACAAATAACGATACGTGAAGTTCTAAACTGAATACGACTAACAGCTACAAAGAAACAATAACCCACAAACACAAGGTGAAAACACACAGAATATATATGGCTCCCAATCAGAGATAACGAGCCGACAGCTGACACCTCGTTACCTCCGATTGGGAGTCTTAACCAAATTACCAAAACCACAACAAATGAAACTCACCCTTACCCAAACACCACCAATGAAATACACCCCAAAAGAAAACTGAACAACCCTGCCTCAAAATCAAAGTCTATGGAGCCAGAGTGTCACACAAATGATACAAACCCCCCCAAAAATCCATTTTAATTCCAGGTTGTAAGGCAACAAATAGAAAAATGCCAAGGGGGGTGAATACTTTCGCAAAGCCACTGTATGTAGTTTTATCAATAGAGTAGCCAAATTAAATTCAGGGTGAGTGGGTCAGGCAAATGTTCTTATTTAGGAAGGAACAATGTTATGAGTTACCTCCCCAGTTTCCAATGAGTAGCTGGTTTAAAACCTTGACGTTGAAATCTGTGTGTGTGTGTGTGTGTGGTGTGTGTGGTGTGTGTGTGTGTGTGTTGTGTGTGTGTGTGTGTGTGTGTGTGTGCCTAATTCCCTGGGTGAGGGTGTGAAACCCCCTTTGGGTCTGTTTGTTCATTTCATGATGCTAAAACAGACATTTTACATAATTAGAAAGACCCAACCTATTTTCCCTAATCTAATCTACTCTAGTCTTGAAACTAAGATCCATCTCTTAGAAAGACCACTGTTATACACTGAGGGAAAAATGTATTTGATCCCCTGCTGATTTTCAACGTTTGCCCACTGACAAAGAAATGATCAGTCTAATCATTTTAATGGTAGGTTTATTTGAACAGTGAGAGACAGAATAACAAAAAAAAACATCAGAAAAAAACGCATGTAAAAAAATGTTATAAATTGATTTGCATTTTAATGGAGGGAAATAAGAGTTTGACCCCCTCTCCAATCAGAAAGATTTCTGGCTCCCAGGTGTCTTTTTATACAAGTAACGAGCTGAGATTAGAAGCACACTCTTAAAAGGGAGTGCTCCTAATCTCGTTTGTTACCTGTATAAAAGACACCTGTCCACAGAAGCAATCAATCAATCAGATTCCAACTCTCCACCATGGCCAAGACCAAAGAGCTCTCCAAGGATGTCAGGGACAAGATTGTAGACCTACACAAGGCTGGAATGGGCTACAAGACCATCGCCAAGTAGCTTGGTGGAGAAGGTGACAACAGTTGGTGCGATTATTCACAAATGGAAGAAACACAAAATAACTGTCAATCTCCCTCGGCCTGGGGGTTTCCATGCAAGATCTCACCTCGTGGAGTTTGCAATGATCATGAGACAACGGTGAGGAATCAGCCCAGAACTACACAGGAGGATCTTGTCAATGATCTCAAGGCAGCTGGGACCATAGTCACCAAGAAAACAATTGGTAACACACTACGCCGTTGAAGGACTGAAAATCCTGCAGCGCCGAACCGCAAGGTCCCCCCTGCTAAAGAAAGCACATATACAGGCCCGTCTGAAGTTTTTGCCATGAACATCTGAATGATTCAGAGGAGAAATGGTGAAAGTGTTTGTGGTCAGATGAGACCAAAATCGAGCTCTATGGCATCAACTCAACTCGCCGTGTTTGGAGGAGGAGGAATGCTGCCTATGACCCCAAGAACACCATCCCCACCGTCAAACATGGAGGTGGAAACATTATGCTTTGGGGGGTGCTTTTCTGCTAAGGGGACAGGACAACTTCACCGCATCAAAAGGACGATGGACGGGGCCATGTACCGTCAAATCTTGGGTGAGAACCTCCTACCCTCAGCCAGGGCATTGAAAATGGGTCGTGGATGGGTATTCCAGCATGACAATGACCCAAAACACATGGCTCAAGAAGAAGCACATTAAGGTCCTGGAGTGGCCTAGCCAGTCTCCAGACCTCAATCCCATAGGAAATCTGTGGAGGGAGCTGAAGGTTCGATTTGCCAAACGTCAGGCCTCGAAACCTTAATGGACTTGGAGAAGAATTTGCAAAGAGGAGTGGGACAAAATCCCTCCTGAGATGTGTGCAAACCTGGTGGCCAACTACAAGAAACTTCTGACCTCTGTGATTGCCAACAAGGGTTTTTGCCACCAAGTAACTAAGTCATGTTTTTTGCAGAGAGGGGTCAAATACTTATTTCCCTCATTAATATGCAAATCAATTCATAAATTTTTTACATGCTTTTTTCAGGATTTTTTTGTTGTTATTCTGTCTCTTACTGTTCAAATAAACCTACCATTCAAATTATAGACTGATCATGTCTTTGTCCAGTCATGGGCAAATGTAAAAAAATCAGCAGGGGATCAAATACTGTTTTCCCTCACTGTGTATATACCACACACACACACACACACACACACACACAAACACACACGCACTAGCGCATGCACGCACGCACACAACACACACACACACACACACACACACACACACACACACACACACACACACACACAACACACACACAGTGCAGTTTCATTCAGGTACATTATAAAATGTAAACAGGAAACATACCCTTGATTTAGTCATAATGTTATGGTGGTTTAATCCTTATGCAATTGAGATATTTCTGTATTTCATTTTCAATACAATTTGCAAAAATGTCTAAAACATGTTTCCACTGTGTCATTATGGAGTTGAGAAAAATACCCCTATTTAATCCATTTTGAATTAAGGCTGTAACACAACAAAATGTGGAATAAATCAACGGTATGAATACTTTCTGAAGGCCCTGTAACTAACCAAACCGTCATCCTAAGCTTGCTATTATGAAAATCGAATTCAACAATGTCAATAATGTTTTCAATTCGACTTTTGCTTTCAAAAGGAGCTGAAAAAGAGAACATCTAAGAACTTCATAGCCATTGAATTATACCTTGCAATTATACCGTACATTATAGGGAAATAATGCACGCTCTAGAATGCCATTCAAGCCAATGAGAAACGAGTATTGAACAATGCCATGACATAACCTGTAATAAAAGAGTTCAGTTTAAAGTCTTCAATCTGCTCTCTCTAACCACCGCTAGGCCTCAGGCCTGTGTGTTTTTTCTGTTTAGATCATGAGATTGTTTTGGTTTTGGTTGTTCTGTGTTTTATGGGGTTTTGTGACAGGGCACACGTCTTACCCAAATTACCCGCCTCCCTCCCTTCCTCCCTCACACACACACACACACACACACACACACACACACCACACACACACACCACACACACACACACACACACACCACACACACACACACACAGAGACAAACACACACACACACACACACACAAACACACACAGAGACAAACACACACACACTGTCAATCAAACTAGCACACTGTCAATCAAACCTTTAGGGTCCTATCGTCTCTGTCCAAACTGAAAAACACTTGAGTTGAGAGGTAGCTTACATAATTTGCTAATAAAGGACTGCAAGCGCTCTGCCATCCAGGACCTCTATACCAGGGCGGTTTTCAGAGGAAGGCCCTAAATAATTGTCAAAAACTCCAGCCGCCCTAGTCATAGATGGTTTTCTCTCCACTAACTCTTTAGACTCATCACATACGCTGCTGCTACTGTCTATTATCTATCCTGTTGTCTAGTCACGTTTAAACCCCTACCTACATTATAACTGCTGCTACTGTCTATTATCTATCCTGTTGTCTAGTCACTTTACCCCTACCTACAGTATACTGCTTCTACTGTCTATTATCTATCCCTGTTGTCTAGTCCACTTTACCCCTACCTACAGTATACTGCTGCTACTGTCCTATTATCTATCCTGTATGTCTAGTCACTTTACCCCTACCTACAGTATACTGCTGCTACTGTCTATTATCTATCCTGTTGTCTAGTCCCTTTACCCCTACCTACAGTATACTCTGCTACTGTCTATTATCTATCCTGTTGCCTAGTCACTTTAAACCCCTACCTACAGTATACTGCTGCTACTGTCTATTATTATATCCTGTTGTCTAGTCACTTTAACCCCCTACCTACAGTATACTGCTGCTACTGTCTATTATCTATCCTGTTGCCTAGTCACTTTAAACCAACCCCTACCTACAGTATACTGCTGCTACTGTCTATTATCTATCCTGTTGTCTAGTCACTTTACCCCTACCTACAGTATACTGCTGCTACTGTCTATTATCTATCCTGTTGCCTAGTTACTTTACCCCTACCTACAGTATACTGCTGCTACTGTCTATTATCTATCCTGTTGTCTAGTCACTTTACCCCTACCTACAGTATACTGCTGCTACTGTCTATTATCTATCCTGTTGTCTAGTCACTTTTTACCCCTACCTACAGTATACTGCTGCTACTGTCTATTATCTATCCTGTTTGCCTAGTCACTTTACCCCTACCTACAGTATACTGCTGCTACTGTCTATTATCTATCCTGTTGTCTAGTCCCTTTACCACTACCTACAGTATACTGCTGCTACTGTCTATTATCTATCCTGTTGTCTAGTCACTTTACCCCTACCTACAGTATACTGCTGCTACTGTCTATTATCTATCCTGTTGTCTAGTCACTTTACCCCCTACCTACAGTATACTGCTGCTACTGTCTATTATCTATCCTGTTGCCTAGTCACTTTACCCCTACCTACAGTATACTGCTGCTACTGTCTATTATCTATCCTGGTTGCCTAGTCACTTTACCCCTACCTATATGTACATATCTACCTATCAATTACCTCGTACCCCTCACATTGAATCAGTACTCTGGTACCAGTTTATCGTTATTCCTTGGGTATTTATTTCCTTGTGTTATATTTTTCTCTAATTTTCTCTATGCATTGTTTCACTGTTAGTCTACAACGGCTATCTACGAAGCTTTTTTGAGTCTTGAACCTGGTTTATGGATGGGTTGTTGTAACCTTTGATGGGCCACAAAAAAAATCTGAACTTATCTTGAAGGGCTGCAGTGGCTGGGCGGGTCTGCGTACCCACATCCATACAGAGCTGGCCCTAACCTTTTGGGGACCCTAAGTAACATTTTGCCATGGGGCACAGAGCAAATGTTTGCAATTTTAAACAGTTTGCTGCAATTCAAAAATAATAATAATGTATTGTATTTATTTTTAATTTTTTTCAACAAACACAAACAAACTAACAAATAAAGTAAAAAAAAAAAAAAAAAATTAAACATTCTAGAGCTAAAAAAACGTGACATCCAGACATATCCTCCAACACACATACTGTCAAATAGTATCTCCCAAGCTACAATACACATCTAAATGGGTTCACAAGCATGCCTCTTCAACTCCCAGTCTTAGAAACAACATGACAATGAAAAATACATCCAGATTCTAGAATTGTCGTTTCTAACCAGTGATCCTAGCAAGCAGGTTGTTCATAAGATGCTACCTCTAACACTGGTTTCTATCCACTGTTTTCAGAGTAGGAGTGGCATGAACCTTTCAAATTCTAAGGATTACTCTAGTAATGATACCAACAGTAATCAGTGCAAATTCCTCATTGTGACCTTCTCCCCTGTAAGACTATGTGACAGAGTTATCAACAGGGGTGAAATTATAACTTAGTTCCCGTTCTATTGTTTATCCAATCCGAGCCATTTCAAATGATAAATTGTACAATTGAACATCTTGTAAAGCCAATCCTACCACATCCCTTGGTGAGTACACCTTCTTCATATTAATCCTGGTTTTTTTTTCCTGTCCCACAAAAAAGTATTTTAGTTATATTGTCATTTTGTTTAAAATACCGGTCCGGAATATTAGTAGGTAACATTGCAGAGATATAATTAAATTGTGAGACCACAACTATTTTAAACAAGTTTATCTTTCCCCATAAAGAAAGTTTTATATTTTCCTATTTTTCTAAATTGGTCTTAATCTTGACTAGTAGTGGGTTCAAAAAAATGTGTCACATCACAACCTCCAATTTTGAAATCAACTTAATACCCAAATATTTTCATCCCAGTAGGAACCATTTAAAATGTAATGGGGAACGGTTCCAGAGTAACACATGGCATTAACTGCCATCGCTTCTGACTTATTCCAATTCATTTTGTAGCCTGACATACTAGAATTTGATTCAATACAAGTTAGTTCATGGTGATACAGACTGAACAGGATCAGAGATCAGCAGTAGAATATCATCTCATACATTAGCAGCTTGTGTTCTTTTCCTCCTCCATGGACACCCCTAATTTCAAGATCTGTTCTTTATCATTGTCGCAAGAGGCTCTAAAACTATGGTAAACAGGAGAGGGGAGTGTCACGATCGTTAGAGTGAGTAGACCAGGCGCAGCGTGAGATTTGTACACACAATAACCAAAACAACAAACGATACGTGACGTCCACGGTACAACACACAAAACCACTGGAACAAGAACCCACAACTATTGTGGGAAAACAGCCTGTATAAATATGGCTCCCAATCAGAGACAACCAGCAACAGCTGACACTCGTTGCCTCTGATTGGGAACCACTCTGGCCAACATAGAAATACAATACTAGATAAGTCCACATAGAACACAAACACATAGAAACCTACACACCCTGGCTCAAACTATAGAGTCCCTAGAGCCAGGGTGTGACAGGGAGAGTGAGCAACCCTGCCTCGTGCCTCTAGGAAGACGTGGTCCTCCTCTGTAGCTCAGCTGGTAGAGCACGGCGCTTGTAACGCCAAGGTAGTGGGTTCGATCCCCGGGACCACCCATACACAAAAAATGTATGCACGCATGACTGTAAGTCGCTTTGGATAAAAGCGTCTGCTAAATGGCATATTATTATTATTAATAAAAGGAGACTTAATTCCATTCTTAAGTACTGTTGCTTTAGGATTGGAATGAAGGACCCCTATCCATTTATAAAAGTCAGGTCCAAAACCAAATTTTCCACTCTACCCTATCAAATCTCCTTTTCAGCATCTAATTAGACAGCAGCGGTAGGAACTATATTTGAGCTGTTCTTATAAAATCCTACTTGGTCACTAAAGCATGATATTAGATAATGCCTTCTCTGAGCGTATCTCAAGGGTCTTAGTAAGAATCTTTACGATCCACATTAAGGAGCCTGATAGCTCTAACGTTTTCCCAGGTTCTGTTGTATCTCTATCCTTACTAGGGGATCAGCGATATCAAAGCCTCATTAAAGCTGTCCAGAAGGGAGCCCATTTTTAAATGCCTCCTGGTAAACCGCTGTCAATACAGGAACAAGAATGTCAATATGCTATGTTGTAATATTCTACAGGAAGGCCATCCAGACCAGGTGGACTTCCCTGGCTTTCATAGATAAAATGGCGTCTCTAACCGCCTCTTCTGTTACAGGTCCTCTAACTGGCTGTCTGATAATCTAGGTCATTCTATACCAGTATTAAAAAGTATCCATATCTATGGGGCTCGCTGAACAGGAGGATGTATATAAATCTTCACAAAGACGTTGAAACACACTGTTTTTATCTCTTTGGATGAGGTCACCATCGTCGATCACCCTTGTTAATTTGCTGGGATTACGTTAGAAGTGTTCTGTATATTTTTAGTTTGTCTTGCTAGTAGCCTGCCTGTCTTCTCATCTCTCCCTCATAATAACTGGTTCTAAGTCTAAACAGTGTTCTGTATTTTTAGTTGTCTTGCTAGTAGCCTGTCCTGTCTTCTCACCTCTCTCATAATAACTGGTTCTAAGTCTAAACAGTGTTTCTGTATTTTTAGTTGTCTTGCTAGTAGCCTGCCTGTCTTCTCACCTCCCTCATAATAACTGGTTCTAAGTCTAAAAGAAGCTTATTTTTATTCTGTATTCTGCCCTTTTTGTTGTACATTCCCATGCAACTGAAATTACAAGACACATCTCCTGTTTCTAATCTTTTTACTGCTTCAAGCCCCTTCTCTCTTCTTTTTTTGACGCATGTGCTATTATCTTCCCTCACACTGTGGAAATCCATTCAGTTGAGCCGATGTTGATCTGAAAAAGGATCGAAGATCAATCTGCTAGTGATTGGCTAACTATCCTCACACTTCTAATAGCATTGTGTTGAGTCTAAATCTACCCTTCCTCACATATACATATGGGGGTGCCACAGGGTTCAATTCTTGGGCCGCTATTTTCTCTGTGTATATCAATGACGTCGCTCTTGCTGCTGGTGACTCTCAGATCCACCTCTACGCAGACGCCACCATTTTGTATACATCTGGCCCTTCATTGGACACTGTGTTTTACAACCTCCAAACGAGCTTCAATTCCATACAACACTCCTTCAGTAGCCTCCACTGCTCTTAAACACTAGTAAAACTAAATGCATGCTCTTCAACCGAACGCTGCTTGCACACCCGCCCCACCCGACTAGAATCACTACTCCTCGACGGGTTCTGACCTAGAGTATGTGGACAACTACAAATATCTAGGTGTCTGGTTAGACTGTAAACTCTCCTTCCAGACTCACATTAAGATCTCCAATCCAAAGTTTAAATCTAGAATCGGTTTCCTATTTCGCAACAAAGCCTCCTTCACTCATGCTGCCAAACATGCCCCCTCGTAAAACTGACTATCCTACCGATCCTTGACTTCGGCGATGTCATTTACAAAATAGCCTCCAACACTCTACTCAGCAAATTGGATGTAGTCTAATCACAGTGCCATCCGTTTTTGTCTCCAAAGCCCCATATAATACCCACCACTGTGACCTGTACGCTCTTGTTGGCTGGTCCTCACTACATATTCGTCGCCAAACCCACTGGCTCCAGGCCATCTATAAATCACTGCTGCTAGGCAAATACCACCCCCACCCTCCCCCCCCCCTCCACCAATCCCCGCCTTTATCTTAGCTCATTGGTCACCATAGCAACACCCACACCCGTAGTAGTCTGCGCTCCAGCGGGTATATCTCACTGGTCATCCCCAAAGCCAACACCTCCTTTGGCTCGCAATTCCTTCCAGTTCTCTGCTGCCAATGACTGGAACAAATTGCAAAAATCTCTGAAGCTGGAGACACTTTATCTCCCTCACTAACTTTTAAAGCATCAGTTGTCAGAGCACCTTAACCGATCACTGCACCTGTACACAGCCCTCATCTGAAATTAGCCCGCCCAACTACCTCATCCCTATATTGTTATTTATTTTTGCTCATTTGTACCCCAGTATCTCTATTTGCACATCATCTCTTGCACATCTATCATTCCAGTGTTAATACTAATTGTAATTATTTTTGCACTATAGCCTATTTTTATTGCCCTTACCCTCCATAACTTGCTAAATTTGCACACACTGTCATATTAATATGTATTTCTGTGTATTTTTGACTTTTTTTTTGTTTTACCCACCATATGTAACTCTGTGTTGTTTTTTTTTATCGCACTGCTTTGCTTTATCTTGGGCCAGGTCGCAGTTGTAAATGATAACTTTGTTCTCAACTGGTTTATCTGGTTAAATAAAAGGTGAAATAAATAAATAAAATAAATACAGTTTTATATCAACATGTAACTCTACTATAGCATGAATCTGTGGGGTGATGGGTTCCCAATCTTGCAATCAATCACACATTATTAACCATTAAATTAAACTCAGTGTCAACTGCGTTTATTTTTCAGCAAACTTTAACATGTGTAAATATTTGTATGAACATAACAAGATTCAACAACTGATACATAAACTGATGACAAGTTTCCACAAGACATGTGATGAACAGAATTTGAATAAATGTGTCCCTGAACAAAGGGGGAGGGGGGGGTCAAAATCAAAAGTAACAGTCAGTATCTGGTGTGGCCACCAGCTGCATTAAGTACTGGCAGTGCATCTCCTCCTCATGGACTGTGCACCCGATTTTGCCAGTTTGTGCTGTGAGATGTTACCCCACTTCTTCCACCAAGGCACCTGCAAGTTCCCTGACATTTCTGGGGGGAATGGCCCTAGGCCCTCACCCTCCGATCCAACAGGTCCCAGACGTGCTCAATGGGATTGAGATCCAGGCTCTTCGCTGGCCATAGGCAGAACACTGACATTCCTGTCTTGCAGGAAATCATGCACAGAACGAGCAATATGGGCTGGTGGCATTGTCATGCTGGAGGGTCATGTCAGGATGAGCCTGCAGGAAGGGTACCACATGAGGGAGGAGGATGTCTTCCCTGTAACGCACAGCGTTGAGATTGCCTGCAATGACAACAAGCTCAGTCCCCGATGATGCTGTGACACACCACCCCAGACCATGATGGACCATCCACCTCCAATTGATCCCGCTCCAGAGTACAGGAGGACTCGGTGTAATGCTCATTCTTTTGACGATAAAAACGCGAATCCGACCATCACCCACCCCTGGTGACACAAAACCCGTGACACGTCAGTGAAGAGTCACTTTTGCCAGTCCTGTCTGGTCCAGCGACGGTGGGGTTTTGTGCCTGTGTGATGTCTGGGTGAGGAACCTGCCTTACAACAGGCCTATACAAGCCTTCAGTCCAGCCTCTCTCTGCCCATTGAGGGACAGTCTGAGCACTGATGGAGAGATTGTGCGTTCCTGGTGTAACTCGGGCAGTTTGTTGTTGCCATCCTGTACGCTGTCCCGCAGGTGTGATGTTCGGATGTACCGATCCTGTGCAGCTGTTTGTTACACGTGGTCTGCCACTGCGAGGACGATCAACTGTCCGTCCTGTCTCCCCTGTACGCTGTCTTAGGCGTCTCACAGAAATCTATTCTGGAGTGTGTCATGACAGTGGGAGTTATATTTCTCGATCATTAGGATGGACCCTAATATCAATATGTCTGTAAGGATCTTCTGCTAGCATATGTATTTCAAGTCTATCCTTTGGCGTGGGTGTTACCTGTACATTTACTTCTATCAATCATAGTTTTCCATCCCTTGGTTAAAGTCTCCAGGAAACAACCAGCCTCTATATGTTTTCCCATTAGTATAACATTGACCTCATGAAAAAGATCTGAGTCCTCCTTGTTGGGAGTACATACAGTTGAAGTCGGAAGTTTACATACACTTAGGTTGGAGTCATTAAACTAGTTTTTTCAACCACTCCACAAATGTCTTGTTAACACAACTATAGTTTTTTTGGCAAGTCGGTTAGGACATCTACTTTGTGCATGACACAAGTAAGTTTTTTTTCCAACAATTGTTTACAGACAGATTATTTCACTTATAATTCACTGTATCAACAATTCCAGTGGGTCAGAAGTTTACATACGCTAAGTTGACTGTGCATTTTAAACAGCTTGGAAAATTCCAGAAAAGGATGTCATGGCTTTAGAAGCTTCTGATAGGCTAATTGACATCATTTTGAGTCAATTGGGAGGTGTACCTGTGGATGTATTTCAAGGCCTACCTTCAAACTCAGTGCCTCTTTGCTTGACATCCTGGGAAAATCAAAAGAAATCAAGCCAAGACCTCAGAAGAAGAATTGTAGACCTCCACAAGTCTGGGTTTCATCCTTGGGAGCAATTTCCAAATGCCTGAAGGTGCCACGTTCATCTGTACAAACAATAGTACGCAAGTATAAACACCATGGGGACCACGCAGCCCGTCATCCATACCGCTCAAGGAAGGAGACGTTTTTCTGTCTCCTAGAGATGAAACGTACCTTTGGTGCGAAAAGTGCAAATCAATCCCAAGAACACAGCAAAGGACCTTTTGAGATGCTGGAGGAAACAGGTACAAAAGTATCTATATCCACAGTAAAACGAGTCCTATATCGACATAACCTGAAAGGCCGCTCTCAAGGAAGAAGCCACTGCTCACTGCCAAAACCGCCATAAAAAAGCCAGACTACTGTTTGCAGCTGCACATGGGGACAAAGATCTGTACTTTTTGGAGAAATGTCCTCTGGTCTGATGAAACAAAAATAGAACTGTTTGGCCATAATGACCATTGTTATGTTTTGGAGGAAAAGGGGGTTACTTGCAAGCTGAAGAACACCATCCCAACCGTGAAGCACGGGGGTGGCAGCATCATGTTGTGGGGGTGCTTTGCTGCAGGAGGGATTGGTGCACGTCACAAAATAGATGGCATCATGAGGAAGGGAAATTATTTGTGGATATGAGTGTGCTATATGAGTGTGCTATGCATAGAAATATAATCTATAGAATGGGACCTCTCCCCCAATCAAGTCCATGATTGCATTTTGGGGTGAGCCGGCAGAGATTATATTTTCTATAGTGCTATGTAAAGTGCTCGCTCTCTCTCTTCTCTCTCTCTCTCTTCTCTCTCTTCTCTTCTAATCCCCCTCTCTCTCTCTCTCTCTCTCGTCTCTCTCACTCTCTCTCTCCACATCTCTAATCTCTCGCGTCCCTTCTCTCTCCCTGCTCCTCTCTTCTCCCTCTCTTCATCTCCTCTCCTCTCTCCTCGCTCTCATCTCTCTCTCTCTCCCTCTCTCTCTCTCTCTCTCTCTCTCTCTCTCCTCTCCTCGTCTCTCCATCTCTCTCTCTCTCTCATCTCTCTCTCTCTCTTGGTCCCCTCCTCCTCTCTCCTCTCCTCTGTCCTCTCTCCTCTCTCTTTTCTCTCTCTCGTACTCTCTCTCTCCCCTCATCTCTTCGCCCCCCTCTCTCTCTCCCCCCCTCTCTCTCCCTTCTCCCTCTCCTTCCCCCCTCTCTCTTCTCTTCTCGTCCTCTCTCTCTCTCTCCTCCTTCCTCTCTCCCCTTCTCCTCTCTCCCTCTCTCTCTCGCTCTATCTTTCTCTCCCTCTCTCTCTCCCCCCTCCCTCCTCTCCTCCTCATCTCTCTCTCTCTCTCTCTCTCCTTTTCTCTCTCTCTCTCTTTCTCTCATCTCTCCCCTCTCTCTCTCGTTCCTCTCTCTCTCTCTCTCTCCCCCCTCCTTCTCTCTCTCTCTCTCTCTCTCGTCTCTGTCCCTCTCTCTCCTCTCTCTCTCCATTCTCTCCTCGTCCCTATCTCCTTCCCCCTTCTCTCTCTTTGTCTTCCCCTCTCCTCTTCTCCCTGTCTCTCTCTTTCCTCTCTTGCTGCATTTACCCCCCCCCCCCTTCTCTCCCGTATCCCCCCCTTTCATCTCCTCTCTCTCTCCTCCCCTCTCTGCCCTCTGTATCTCTCCCTCCCTCTCCTCCCCTCTCTCTCTCCCTCTCCTCTTCTCTCTTCTCTTCCCTCTCTCTCTCTTTTAAAAGAAATCAAAATTGGAAAAAATAACCAACAAAGTGATCTTCAAATGTTTTGGGTTTCTGTTTGGTCATGGGCAACTCCCTTTCTCGCCTTGTGTTTTTATTGGTTAAACCACTGCAAAGCCGCGTTTTATCACACTAACACCATATACACACATATGTACATCGGGCTATGTGGATATTTAGCGGCAATCGTACAAGCCCCCCCGGGGTACTCCAATGACGTCAAGCCAAGACCTTCGTTATTCCCAAAAGGGTCTGAAACCTTGACACGGGCAAAAAATTGTTTGGGTTAAAATCTCAAAAATACTGTTTTTTTAGCTTGCTCTTCTAGGGAAAAATAAATGAAAAACCCCGAGTGGTTTTGTTTCCTGGTGAAGAGGGGCAAACAACAGATAGAAAGACAACGACAGACGGGCGGGCGGACGACAGACAGACAGACAGACGACAGACAGACGACGACAGACGACAGCAGACAACAGAAAAGACAGCAGAAAAGACAGACAACAGACAGCAGACGACAGACAGACAAAAGGCAGACGACTCCATCCTTCATTACTTTATTTCCTCCTTCATCCGTCGCCCCCCCTGTCTCCCTGAACAACAAAAACCTGTCCCTCTGCTCTGTCCTCTTCTCTGTAAACTCTGTCTCGTCCCCCTGTCTCTGAGCTCTGTCTCTGTCCCTCTGTCTCTGTCCCTCTTCTCTGTCCCCCTGCCTGTAGCTCGTCTCTGTCCCCCCTGCTCTGTACTCTGTCTCTGTCCCTCTGTCTCTGCCCCGCTCGTCCCCC
>CM072227.1:57262465-57284965 GCA_036851935.1 Coregonus suidteri | reverse complement strand
TGCAGACAGACAGAGAAACACAGAACAAGCAACACGTAGCACGCAGACAGACAGAGAAACATAGGACAAGCAACACGTAGCACGCAGACAGACAGAGAAACACAGAACAAGCAACACGTAGCACACAGACAGACAGAGAAACATAGGACAAGCAACACGTAGCACGCAGACAGACAGAGAAACACAGAACAAGCAACACGTAGCACACAGACAGACAGAGAAACATAGGACAAGCAACACGTAGCACGCAGACAGACAGAGAAACACAGAACAAGCAACACGTAGCACACAGACAGACAGAGAAACATAGGACAAGCAACACGTAGCACACAGACAGACAGAGAAACATAGGACAAGCAACACGTAGCACACAGACAGACAGAGAAACACAGAACAAGCAACACGTAGCACGCAGACAGACAGAGAAACACAGGACAAGCAACACGTAGCACACATACAGACAGAAAAACATAGGACAAGCAACACGTAGCACACAGACAGACAGAGAAACATAGGACAAAGCAACACGTAGCACACAGACAGACAGAGAAACACAGAACAAGCAACACGTAGCACGCAGACAGACAGAGAAACACAGGACAAAGCAACACGTAGCACGCAGACAGAGCAATAGCACAAAAAGCAACAGAACTAAATCCATAAAAGCAACAGTGTTTCCACCTCACCAGCTACAGACAACAGATAACATGGAGAGAGCTGCAATACACAGCTAGGGATTATGTTCACTGGTCTGATTGGCCTTCAGCCATGTCTTTATGTTCCCTGGTCTGATTGGCCTTCAGCCATGTCTTTTATGTTCTCTGGTCTGATTGGCCTTTAGCCATGTCTTTATGTTCACTAGTCTGATTGGCCTTTTGTCTTTATGTTCACTGGTCTGATTGGCCTTCAGCCATGTCTTTATGTTCACTGGTCTGATTGGCCTTCAGCCATGTCTTTATGTTCACTAGTCTGATTGGCCTTCAGCCATGTCTTTATGTTCACTGGTCTGATTGGCCTTCAGCCATGTCTTTATGTTCACTGGTTCTGATTGGCCTTCAGCCATGTCTTTATGTTCACTAGTCTGATTGGCCTTCAGCCATGTCTTTATGTTCACTGGTCTGATTGGCCTTCAGCCATGTCTTTATGTTCACTGGTCTGATTGGCCTTCAGCCATGTCTTTATGTTTCACTGGTCTGATTGGCCTTCAGCCATGTCTTTATGTTCACTAGTCTGATTGGCCTTCAGCCATGTCTTTATGTTCACTGGTCTGATTGGCCTTTAGCCATGTCTTTATGTTCACTGGTCTGATTGGCCTTCAGCCATGTCTTTATGTTCACTGGTCTGATTGGCCATTTGTCTTTATGTTCACTGGTCTGATTGGCCTTCAGCCATGTCTTGATGTTCACTGGTCTGATTGGCCTTTAGCCATGTCTTTATGTTCCCTGGTCTGATTGGCCTTTAGCCATGTCTTTATGTTCCCTGGTCTGATTGGCCTTCAGCCTTGTCTTTATGTTATTTGTGAAGGTGTGATAGGTGGGGCAGTTGTGTGTGTCTGATGGCAGTGTGTTCCAGACATGGGAAGCTCTCCCAGAGAAAGCAGATTGACTAAAGGTGATTTTCCTTAAGGGAACTATACAGTCACCTCTCATGGCAGACCTTGTGGATCTGCTGCCATGGGGTTTGGGTTTTCTGTTAGACTAAAGTACTACCTGGAGGGGGGGGGGGGGGGGGGGGGGGGGGGGGGGGGGGGCATTTTTAGGATCTGGAATACAAGACATTGTGTATTGCACAATAATTTCCCAAGTCAGGAGCTCATGCTTTCTGAGGATGTAACAGTGGTGATGGCTATTGGGGCTTTCTATCAAACACTTTGAGAGCCTGTTTGTAGACAGACTGAATGGGTTTTAATGATGTACAGCAAGCTTGGGGTCCAACCAGTCAAGCAGTATGTTACAGTGGGGGAGTATCACAGCAGTGAAGTACAGTTTTGCTGCCTCTGTAGTCAAACTATTTCGTGTGAATAGAACATTAGCTAGATCGACATTGGTTATTTGAGTCACCTTTTTCACCTGCTTTTTAAAAAGAGAGGTCAAGTATGATGCCCAGGTACTTAAAATGGAATACCACCTGGAGCTCCTCCCCTGACACAGACATCTGTTTCTGTCTCCCTCTGGGTCTGGAGAGGCAAGAACAGCATTCAGCAGGTTAGAGATTATGAATGTCTGAACACATGGTTCAATCACATCTCTGTGGGTCGAGTAGGAGAAGGTCGTTATGGGAATGGAAAGTACGGGTGGTATGACGACGGGGGCTGGGGTAATTAGTTATGGCCGGTTGTTGTAAGGTTGTATTGATAGGGACTGTGACGTTCAGCAACATACATGTAAATGTCTCTATAGGATTAATTCATGTAATATGTTAATTAATAATTTACATAACCATGCTTGTGTTGCTGTTTAGGAGAAGGAGAGGTACAAAGTGTCTTTATTCTTGAAACTTTTCTGAGTGTAATGCTTACCGTTAGTTTCTGATTGTTCTGTTAATTGTTTCACTTGCGCTGATAATGTAAACATACACTGAGTATACCAAACATTAGGAACCCCTTCCTAATATTCAGTCCCCTGCCCCCCACCCCCCCCCTTCACCTGGTCAGTCTATGTCATGGAAATAGTGTGTATCTGTCTCCTATACCCCTAATTAAAGAGACCTTAGTGTGGAGTGTTATTGCTGCCATATCTTTCACTTTTTATTTTCTCTCTTCCATTGAGGATGACTGTCAAGCTCCCCCCCTCGGTCTCAGCAAAACCGACAAAACAATGATGTGTCCGTAATGTACAGTGTTGGGGTCGTTACTCCGCAATGTACAGTGTTGGGGTCTTTACTCCGTAATGTACAGTGTTGGGGTCGTTACTCCGTAATGTACAGTGTTGGGGTCGTTACTCCGTAATGTACAGTGTTGGTGTCGTTACTCCGTAATGTACAGTGTTGGGGTCGTTACTCCGTAATGTACAGTGTTGGGGTCGTTCCTCCGTAATGTACAATGTTGGGGTCTTTACTCCGTAATGTACAGTGTTGGTGTCGTTCCTCCGTAATGTACAGTGTTGGGGTCGTTACTCCGTAATGTACAGTGTTGGGGTCCCTACTTCGTAATGTACAGTGTTGGGGTCGTTACTCTGTAATGTACAGTGATGGTTTATTTACTCCGTAATGTACAGTGTTTGGGTCCCTTACAGCATAATGTACAGTGTTGTGGTCGTTACACCGTAATGTACAGTGTTGGGGTCGTTACTCTGTAATGTACAGTGTTGTTTTATTTACTCCGTAATGTACAGTGTTGGGTCATTACTCTGTAATGTACAGTGTTGGGGTCTTTACTCCGTAATGTACAGTGTTGGGGTCGTTACACCGTAATGTACAGTGTTGGGGTCGTTACACCGTAATGTACAGTGTTGGGGTCGTTACTCCGTAATGTACAGTGTTGGGGTCGTTACACCGTAATGTACAGTGTTGGGGTCGTTACACCGTAATGTACAGTGTTGGGGCATTACACCGTAATGTACAGTGTTGGGGTCGTTACACCGTAATGTACAGTGTTGGGGTCGTTACTCCGTAATGTACAGTGTTGGGGTCGTTACTTCGTAATGTACAGTGTTGGGGTCGTTACTCTGTAATGTACAGTGATGGTTTATTTACTCCGTAATGTACAGTGTTGGGGTCCTTACAGCATAATGTACAGTGTTGTGGTCGTTACACCGTAATGTACAGTGTTGGGGTTGTTACTCTGTAATGTAGAGTGTTGGGGTCGTTACTCTGTAATGTACAGTGTTGTTTTATTTACTCCGTAATGTACAGTGTTGGGTCATTACTCCCGTAATTTACAGTGTTGGGGTCGTTACACGTAATGTACAGTGTTTTGGGTCGTTACACACCGTAATGTACAGTGTTGGGGTCGTTTACACCGTAATGTACAGTGTTGGGGTCGTTACTCTCCGTAATGTACAGTGTTGGGGTCGTTACACCGTAATGTACAGTGTTGGGGTTGTTTACTCCGTAATGTACAGTGTTGGGGTCGTTACTCCGTAATGTACAGTGTTGGGGTCGTTACACCGTAATTTACAGTGTTGGGGTCGTTACTCCGTAATGTACAGTGTTGGGGTCGTTACTCCGTAATGTACAGTGTTGGGGTCGTTACTTTCGTAATGTACAGTGTTGGGGTCGTTACTCTGTAATGTACAGTGATGGTTTATTTACTCCGTAATGTACAGTGTTGGGGTCCTTACAGCATAATGTACAGTGTTGTGGTCCTCTGTAGCTCAATTGGTAGAGCATGGCGTTTGTAACGCCAGGGTAGTGGGTTCGATCCCCGGGACCATCCATACGTAAAAATGTATGTACACATGACTGTAAGTCGCTTTGGATAAAAGCGTCTGCTAAATGGCATATTATTTATATTATTACACCGTAATGTACAGTGTTGGGGTTGTTACTCTGTAATGTAGAGTGTTGGGGTCGTTACTCTGTAATGTACAGTGTTGTTTTATTTACTCCGTAATGTACAGTGTTGGGTCATTACTCTGTAATGTACAGTGTTGGGGTCGTTACACCGTAATGTACAGTGTTGGGGTCGTTACACCGTATTGCACAGTGTTGGGGTCGTTACTCTGTAATGTACAGTGTTGGGGTCGTTACACCGTAATGTACAGTGTTGGGGAAAAGGCACTACGCCTCACTCAAAGTTGATTTGGGACACCACTCTGAGTCCAAGCGGCTCATGGGATCATGCAAAACAGAGGGGGAGGGCCAACGGGCACAGCTAAGAGGGAAGGACGCAGCCATGGAGAGGGAGGGGGGGTAGAGACAGGGTTAAGCTGGTCAATAAATCAATCAATCAAATTGTATTTATGAAGCCCTTTTTACATCAGCAGATGTCACAAAGTGCTATACAGAAACCCAGCCTAAAACCCCAAACACCAAGCAATGCAGATGTAGAAGCACGGTGTCTAGGAAAAACTCCTTAGAAACGCAGAAACCTAGGAAGAAACCTAGAGAGGAACCAGGCTCTGAGGGGTGGCCAGTCCTCTTCTGGCTGTGCTGGGTGGAGATTATAGCAGCACATGGCCATTAAGGACAGATTTTTATTCAAGATGTTCAAATGTTCATAGATGACCAGCAGGGTCAAATAATAATCACATTGGTTGTAGAGGTTGCAACAGGTCAGTACATCAGGAGTAAATGTCACTTGGCTTTTCATAGCCGGGCATTTAGAGGTTGAAATAGCAGGTGTGGTAGAGAGAGAGAGTTGAAAACAGCAGGTCGGGACAAGGTAGCACGTCCGGTGAACAGGTCAGGTTTTTAATTTATTTTTTCTTTCACCTTTATTTAACCAGGTAAGCCAGTTGAGAACAAGTTCTCATTTACAACTGCGACCTGGCCAAGATAAAGCAAAGCAGTGCGATAAAAACAACAACACAGAGTTACATATGGGGTAAAACAAAACATACAGTCAATAACACAATAGAAAATATATATACCAGTGTGTGCAAATTTAGTAAGTTATGGAGGAAAGGCAATAAATAGGCCATAGTGCAAAATAATTACAATTTAGTATTAACACTGGAATGATAGATGTGCAGAAGATGATGTGCAAATAGAGATACTGGGGTGCAAATGAGCAAAATAAATAACAATGTAAATAACAATATGGGGATAAGGTAGTTGGGTGGGCTAATTATAGATGGGCTGTGTACAGGTGCAGTGATCGTTAAGCTGCTCTGACAACTGATGCTTAAAGTTAGTGAGGGAGATAAGAGTCTCCAGCTTCCAGAGATTTTTGCAGTTCGTTCCAGTCATTTGCAGCAGAGAACTGGAAGGAATGGCGTCCAAAGGAGGTGTTGGCTTTGGGGATGACCAGTGAGATATACCTGCTGGAGCGCAGACTACGGGTGGGTGTTGCTATGGTGACCAATGAGCTAAGATAAGGCGGGGATTTGCCTAGAAGGGATTTATAGATGACCTGGAGCCAGTGGGTTTGGCAACGAATGTGTAGTGAGGGCCAGCCAACTAGAGTGTACAGGTCACAATGGTGGGTAGTGTTATGGGTCTTTGGTGACAAAACGGATGGCACTGTGATAGACTACGTCCAATTTGCTGAGTTGAGTGTTGGAAGCTATTTTGTAAAAGTCAAGGATCGGTAGGATAGTCAGTTTTTATTACGAGGCATGTTTGGCAGCATGAGTGAAGGAGGCTTTGTTGCGAAATAGGAAGCCGATTCTAGATTTAACTTTGGATTGGAGATGCTTAATGTGAGTCTGGAAGGAGAGTTTACAGTCTAACCAGACACCTAGGTATTTGTAGTTGTCCACATATTTTAAGTCAGACCCGCCGAGAGTAGTGATTCTAGTCGGGTGGGCGGGTGCCAGCAGCGTTCGATTGAAGAGCATGCATTTAGTTTTACTAGTGTTTAAGAGCAGTTGGAGGCTACTGAAGGAGTGTTGTATGGCATTGAAGCTCGTTTGGAGGTTTGTTAACACAGTGTCCAATGAAGGGCCAGATGTATACAAAATGGTGTCGTCTGCGTAGAGGTGGATCTGAGAGTCACCAGCAGCAAGAGCGACATCATTGATATACACTGAGAAAAGAGTCGGCCCAAGAATTGAACCCTGTGGCACCCCCATAGAGACTGCCAGAGGTCCAGACAACAGGCCCTCCAATTTTGACACATTGAACTCTATCTGAGAAGTATTTGGTGAACCAGGCGAGGCAGTCATTTTGAGAAACCAAGGCTATTTAGTCTGCCAATAAGAATGCGGTGGTTGACAGAGTCGAAAGCCTTGGCCAGGTCGATGAAGACGGCTGCACAGTACTGTCTATTATCGATCGCGGTTATAATATCGTTTAGGACCTTGAGCGTGACTGAGGTGCACCCATGACCAGCTCGGAACGAGATTGCATAGCGGAGAAGTACGGTGGGATTCGAAATGGTCGGTGATCTGTTTGTTTTAACTTGGCTTTCAAAACTTTCGAAAGGCAGGGCAGGATGGATATAGGTCTGTAACAGTTTTGGATCTAGAGTGTCACCCCCTTTGAAGAGGGGGATGACCGCGGCAGCTTTTCCAATCTCTGGGGATCTCAGACGATACAAAAAGAGAGGTTGAACAGCTGGTGATAGGGTTGCGACAATTTCGGCGGGCTAATTTTAGAAAGGGTTTCCATAGCCGCAGCAGAAGAGTAGAAACTGGAGCAGCAGCACGACCAGGTGGACTGGGGACAGCCAGGAGTCATCAGGCCAGGTAGTCCTGGGCATGGTACTAGGGCTCAGGTCCTCCGGGAGGGGAGGAGAGAGGGAGAGAGAGAGAGGGAGAGAATTAGAGGGAGCATACTTAAATTCACACAGGACAACCGGATAAGACAGGAGAATATCACCAGATATAACAGACTGACCTAGCCCCCCGTCACCTAGACTATTGCTGCATAGATACTGGAGGCTGAGACAAGGGGGTTGGGTGTTCCTTCTCTTCAGAAGTGTGTGTGTGTGTGTGTGCATTCCACATGTGTGTTCCCTTCAGTGTGTGGGCCATTCACATTCTCTATAAAAACTGTCTATTAAAAACACATTGTCCCTAAACGCTGATGGCATAACAGGTGGGGTCCCCTCCCTCCTTCCTCACTCACCATCACATTATGGTCCCTCTTTAGAGACAGACCCTTCTCACAAGGCCATGTAACCCTCCCCTTTTCCATTCTCAATGGGGTCCCCTCCCTCCTCCTCACTCACCGTCACATTATGGTCCCTCTTTAGAGACAGACCCTTCTCTAACCCTCCCCCTTCCATTCTCAATGGGGGGTAACACACACCCCCTTCCCAGGGGTCACGGCTGCTAACTGGCCTCAGGAGACTAAGGACAGGGGTTAGAAGTCAGGGGGAGAAGGGGAGGGGGCAGCTGGACGATTGTTTCACCTTTGACCTCTTGGACTTTGTTGATTTCATTAAATACACACAACAGTAGTTTAGACGTCCCTGTTACTGAGACACAGAGGAGGAGGTGAAGAAGGGGGAGGAGAGGGAGAGAGGAGAGGGAGGAGAGGGAGAGAGGAGAGAGGGAGGAGAGGGAGGAGAGGGAGAGAGGAGAGGGGAGAGGGGAGAATAGGGGGAGAGGGAGGAGAAGGGGGAGAGGAGGGAGGAGGGAGGAGAGGAGAGAGAGGGGAGGGAGGAGAGGGAGGAGGAGGGGAGAGAGGGAGGAGAGGGAGAGAGAGTAGAGGGTTAGAGAGCGATGAGGAGTGTGAGAGGGGAAGGAGAGGAAAGCGGGAGCAGGAAGGGAGGAGAGGGAGGGTAGATGGTGGAGAGGAGGGGCAGAAGAGGCGGGAGAAGGAGAGAGAGGCGTAGACGGGCTCTCCAGCGTGAAGCTAGGGATGGAGAGGGAGGAGAGGGAGAGAGGAGCAGAGAGGAGAGGGCAGGAGAGGGGGACGAGAAGGGAGGTGAGAGGGAGGAAGCGGGAGAGAGGTGATGTAGGAGTGGGAGAGGAGGGATTGAGAGGGAGGAGAGGGTAGTATTAGAGAGATGGAGAGAGAGCGGGACGCTAGGGGGAGAGACAGGGGGAGGAGCGGTGAGAGGGAGAGAGGAGAGGGAGGAGACGGGGAGAGGAGGGCGATAAGGAGGGGGAGGATAGGGGAGAGAGGAGAGTGAGGAGAAAAAAAAAAGGGAGACTAAGAGGGGGCGAAGAGGCTGGGAGAGTATAGGTGAGATAGGGGGGAGAGAGGGGGGATAGTATTGAGAGGTTTATGATAGGGAGTCTCAGTGCGGAGAGGGGCTGAGGTGCAGAGCAGGAGAGAGGGAGGTCGTAGGGGGGGATATGGGAGATAGGGAGGAGGAGGATATTTAGAGATGAAATAGAGGGAGTGACGATAGAGCTGAGTGAGGGTGTTGTAGATATGGAAGCGAGGTTGGAGAGAGGGAGGAGAGTTGGAGAGAGGTTTGACGATGTTGTGAGCATTAGGGGATCTATTGAGTAGTGTCTTGAGCGGGTGCGATTGGTGTATAATGTGTCGCAGCTCCGATTGATGTGTTAGAGAGTGACGGAGTACCTCGGAGACATGTAGAGGAGGGTAGGAGAGGGGAGGTCATACACTGTGACAGGGTTCAATATATAAATTGTCCATGAACAAGTGAGACTATGAGTCATGAACAATTTGAGACCTGGTCAATTAGCATTTTAAATGCTTTTAATAGTTGTAGGATCTTAATTTGACTCACCCTGTTTCAGGACAACGTATGTGTAATTTAATAAAGTTTAAAAAGTATTCTGAAGTTTTTTATTTCCACTTTGAAATTTCAGATTTGATATTCCTTTACAAAGAAATTGTCATGAATTATAATCTACATAATAATTCACATTTCCTGTTGCTGCAGGATTTCTTTTCTGCTCTAGCAAACTGGCTGAAAAGTTAAGATCCCACACTATACACTAATGTTCCAATCTTCCTATATTTCTCTCAGAGATCCTCAAATCTCTCCAGCTTCTCACTTCCTCTACTGTTTTCTAGGACAGGAAAAACTCAGACTATGTTCTTAGTGCTGTCTCCCATCCACGCTCTCAGCACCAACTGACCTTTCATTCTCCACCATCCAGTCTCCATTTGCCTAACTCCCTTTTGAATTCTAGAATGCGAACACATTCTGAACGATATGAAATTGGTCCCAGAAACTGATGGGTTGGGGCCAGAGCCGGGCCTACATGATGACGGTCATTTTTAAGGTCATAACAGACTTCTCTAGGATGGGCATGCAATTCAGACTGAATGGACAGCACAGTGCCCTGCAAAAGTATTCATCCCCCTTGGATTTTTTCCTATTTTTGTTGCATTACAACCTGTCATTTAAATGGATTTTTATTTTTGGATTTCATGTAATGGACCTACTCAAAATAGTCCAAATTGGTGGAAGTGATATGAAATAAATAAAAGTTATTTCACAAAATCTCAGTATATATACACCTGTTCTGAAAGGCCGCCAGAGTCTGCAACCACCACTAAGCAAAGGGCACCGCCAAGCAAGCGACACCATGAAGACCAAGGAGGAAGCTCTCCAACAGGTCAGGGACAAAAGTTGTGGAAAGTACAGATCAGGGTTATAAAAAAACTCTCCGAAACTTTGATGAACATCCCACGGAGCACAATTATATCCATTATAAAAAAATGGAAAGAATATGGCACCACAACAAACCTGCCAAGAGAGGGGCCGCGGCCCCGCAAACTCACGGACCCAATGCAAGGAGGTTTATTAATCAGAGAGGCAACAAAGAGACCAAATATAACCCTGAAGGAGCTGCAAAGCTCCAACAGCGGAATTGGAGTATCTGTCCGGAGGACCACTTTAAGATCCGTACATGGAAGAAGAGTCCAGAAAAAAGAATAGAATAGAATAGTTTCATACACGCTCAAGTTTTCTGTTTTTTTTCTGTCTTATTTCTGTTTGTTTCACACATAAAAAATATTTTGCAATCTTCAAAGTGGTAGGCATGTTGTGTAAAGCCAAATGATACAAACCCCCCCAAAAAAATCCATTTTGAATTCCAGGTTGTTAAGGCAACAAAATAGGAAAAATGCCAAGGGGGGGTGAATACGTTTCGCAAGCCACTGTATGTAGTTTATCAATAGCGTAGCCAAATTAATTCAGGGTGAGTGATCAGGCAAATGTTCTTATTTAGGGAGGAACAATGTTATGAGTTACCTCCCAGTCCAATGAGTAGCTGGTTTAAAAACCTGACGTTGAAATCTGTGTGTGTGGGTGTTGTGTGTGTGTGCCTAATTCCTGGGTGAGGGTGTAAACCCCTTTTGGTTTTTATAAGCTCTGTTTGTTCATTTCATGATGCTAAAACAGACATTTACATAATTAGAAGACCCAACCTATTTCCCTAATCTACTCTAGTCTAGTCTTGAAACTAAGATCCATCTCTTAGAAAGACACTGTTATACACTGAGGGAAAAATGTATTTGATCCCCTGCTGATTTTCAACGTTTTTCAACGCCCACTGACAAAGAAATGATCAGTCCTAATCATTTTAATGGTAGGTTTATTTGAAAACAGTGAGAGACAGAATAACAAAAAAAACATCCAGAAAAACGCATGTCAAAAATGTTATAAATTGATTTTTGCATTTTAATGAGGGAAATAAGTGTTTGACCCCCTCTCATCAGAAAGATTTCTGGGCTCCCAGGTGTCTTTTATAATACAAGTAACGAGCTGAGATTAGAAGCACACTCTTAAAGGGAGTGCTCCTAATCTCAGCTTGTTTACCTGTATAAAAGACACCTGTCCACAGAATGCAATCAATCAATCAGATTCCAAACTCTCCACCATGGCCAAGACCAAAGAGCTCTCCAAGGATGTCAGGGACAAGATTGTAGACCTAAACAAGGCTGGAAATGGGCTACAAGACCATCGCCAAGCAGCTTGGTGAGAAGGTGACAACAGTTGGTGCGATTATTCACAATGGAAGAAACACACAAAACTAACTGTCAATCTCCCTCGGCCTGGGGTTCCATGCAAGATCTCACACCTCGTGGAGTTGCAAAGATCATGAGAACGGTGAGGAATCAGCCCAGAACTACACAGGAGGATCTTGTCAATGATCTCAAGGCAGCTGGGACCATAGTCACCAAGAAAACAATTGGTAACACACTACGCCGTGAAGGACTGAAATCCTGCAGCACCCGCAAGGTCCCCCTGCTCAAGAAAGCACATATACAGGGCCCCGTCTGAAGTTTTGCCAATGAACATCTGAATGATTCAGAGGAGAAATGGGTGAAAGTGTTGTGGTCAGATGAGACCAAAAATCGAGCTCTTTGGCATCAACTCAACTCGCCGTGTTTGGAGGAGAGGAGATGCTGCCTATGACCCCAAGAACACCATCCCCACCGTCAAACATGGAGGTGGAAACATTATGCTTTGGGGGGTGCTTTTCTGCTAAGGGGACAGGAACAACTTTCACCGCATCAAAAGGACGATGGACGGGGGGCCATGTACCGTCAAATCTTGGCTGAGAACCTCCTACCCTCACCAGGGCATTGAAAATGGGTCGTGGATGGGTATTCCAGCATGACAATGACCCAAAACACATGGGCTCAAGAAGAAGCACATTAAGGTCCTGGAGTGGCCTAGCCAGTCTCCAGACCTCAATCCCATAGGAAATCTGTGGAGGGAGCTGAAGGCTCGATTTTGCCAAATGTCAGGCTCGAAACCTTAATGACTTGGAGAAGATCTGCAAAGAGGAGTGGGACAAAATCCCTCCTGAGATGTGTGCAAACCTGGTGGCCAACTACAAGAAACGTCTGACCTCTGTGATTGCCAACAAGGGTTTTTGCCACCAAGTACTAAGTCATGTTTTGCAGAGGGGTCAAATACTTATTTCCCTCATTAATATGCAAATCAATTCATAAATTGTTTACATGCATTTTTCAGGATTTCTTTGTTGTTATTCTGTCTCTCACTGTTCAAATAAACCTACCATTCAAATTATAGACTGATCATGTCTTTGTCAGTGGGCAAACGTACAAAATCAGCAGGGGATCAAATACTTTTTTTCCCTCACTGTATATACACACACACACACACACACACACACACACACACACACACACACACACACACACACACACACACACACACACACACACACACACACACACACACACACACACACAGTGCAGTTTTTTTCATTCAGGTACATTATAAAATGTAAACAGGAAAACATATACCCCTTGATTTAGTCATAATGTTATGGTGGTTTTAATCCTTATGCAATTGAGATATTTCTGTATTTTCCATTTTCAATACATTTGCAAAAAATGTCTAAAACATGTTTCCACTGTGTCATTATGGAGTTGAGAAAAATACCCCTATTTAAATCCATTTTGAATTAAGGCTGTAACACAACAAAATGTGGAATAAATCAAACGGTATGAATACTTTCTGAAGGCCCTGTAACTAACCAAACCGTCATCCTAGCTTGCTATTATGAAAATCGAATTCAACAATGTCAATAATGTTTTCAATTCGACTTTTGCTTTCAAAAGGAGCTGAAAAAGAGAACATCTAAGAACTTCATAGCCATTGAATTATACCTTGCAATTATACCGTACATTATAGGGAAATAATGCACGCTCTAGAATGCCCTTCAAGCCAATAAGAAACGAGTATTGAACAATGCCATGACATAACATGTAATAAAGAGTTCAGTTTAAAGTCTTCAATCTGCTCTCTCTAACCACCGCTAGGCCTCAGGCCTGTGTGTTTCTGTTTAGATCATGAGATTGTTTGGTTTTGGTTGTTCTGTGTTTATGGGGGTTGTGACAGGGCACACGTCTTACCCAAATTACCCCCTCCCTCCCTCCCTTCCTCCCTCACACACAGACACACACACACACACACACACACACACACACACACACACACACACACACACACACACACACACACACACACACACAATAGGACAGCGGTGGAAGTAGGAGTACTGCGGCGGCCGAACGGTGAAACTGTAATCTCACTGGCTAGCTAGCACACTGTCAATCAAACCTTTAGGTCCTATCGTCTCTGTCCAAACTGAAAAACACTTGAGTTGAGAGGTAGCTTACATAGCTAACTAACTAAAGGACTGCAAGCGCTCTGCCATCCAGGACCTCTATACCAGGCGGTTTCAGAGGAAGGCCCTCATAATTGTTAAAAACTCCAGCCGCCCTAGTCATAGATGGTTTTCTCTGCTACTAACTCTTTTGACTCATCACATACGCTGCTGCTACTGTCTATTATCTATCCTGTTGTCTAGTCACTTTACCCCTACCTACAGTATACTGCTGCTACTGTCTATTATCTATCCTGTTGCCTAGTCACTTTACCCCTACCTACAGTATACTGCTGCTACTGTCTATTATCTATCCTGTTGCCTAGTCACTTTACCCCTACCTACAGTATACTGCTGCTACTGTCTATTATCTATCCTGTTGCCTAGTCACTTTACCCCTACCTACAGTATACTGCTGCTACTGTCTATTATCTATCCTGTTGACTAGTCCCTTTATTACCCCTACCTACAGTATACTGCTGCTACTGTCTATTATCTATCCTGTTGTCTAGTCACTTTACCCCCTACCTACAGTATACTGCTGCTACTGTTTATTATCTATCCTGTTGTCTAGTCACTTTACCTTAACCCCTACCTACAGTATACTGCTGCTACTGTCTATTATCTATCCTGTTGTCTAGTCACTTTACCCCTACCTACAGTATACTGCTGCTACTGTCTATTATCTATCCTGTTGTCTAGTCCCTTTACCCCTACCCCTACAGTATACTGCTGCTACTGTCTATTATCTATCCTGTTTGTCTAGTCACTTTCCCCCTACCTACAGTATACTGCTGCTACTGTCTATTATCTATCCTGTTGTCTAGTCACTTTACCCCTACCTACAGTATACTGCTGCTACTGTCTATTATCTATCCTGTTGTCTAGTCACTTTTACCCCCTACATACAGTATACTGCTGCTACTGTCTATTATCTATCCTGTTGTCTAGTCACTTTACCCCTACCTACAGTATACTGCTGCTACTGTCTATTATCTATCCTGTTTGTCTAGTCACTTTAACCCCTACCTACAGTATACTGCTGCTACTGTCTATTATCTATCCTGTTGACTAGTCCCTTTACCCCTACCTACAGTATACTGCTGCTACTGTCTATTATCTATCCTGTTGACTAGTCCCTTTACCCCTACCTACAGTATACTGCTGCTACTGTCTATTATCTATCCTGTTGCCTAGTCACTTTAGCCCCTACCTACAGTATACTGCTGCTACTGTCTATTATCTATCCTGTTGTCTAGTCACTTTAACCCCTACCTACAGTATACTGCTGTGCTCTACTGTCTATTATCTATCCTGTTGTCTAGTCACTTTTACCCCTACCTACATTATACTGCTGCTACTGTCTATTATCTATCCTGTTGTCTAGTCCCTTTACCCCTACCTACAGTATACTGCTGCTACTGTCTATTATCTATCCTGTTGTCTAGTCCCTTTACCCCTACCTACAGTATACTGTCTGCTACTGTCTATTATCTCTCTCCTGTTGTCTAGTCCCTTTACCCCTACCTACAGTATACTGCTGTGCTACTGTCATTATCTATCCTGTTGCCTAGTCACTTTACCCCTACCTACAGTATACTGCTGCTACTGTCTATTATCTATCCTGTTGCCTAGTTACTTTACCCCTACCTATATGTACATATCTACCTCAATTACCTCGCACCCCTGCACATTGACTCAGTACTGGTACCAGTTATCCTTATTCCTTGGTATTTATTCCTTGTGTTATATTTTTCTCTAAATTTTCTCTATGCATTGTTTCACTGTTAGTCTACAACTGCTATCTACGAAGCTTTTGAGTCTTGAACCTGGTTTATGATGTGTTGTTGTAACCTTTGATGGGCCACAAAAAAATCTGAACTTATCTTGAAGGGCTGCAGTGGCAGGCGGGTCTGCGTACCCACATCCATACAGAGCTGGCCCTAACCTTTTGGGGGCAGGTAGCTTAGTGGTTAAGAGCGTTGTGCCAGTAACCGAAAGGTCGCTGGTTCTAATCCCCGAGCCGACTAGGTGAAAAATCTGTAGATGTGCCCTTGAGCAAGGCACTTAACCCTAATTGCTCCTGTAAGTCGCTCTGGATAAGAGCGTCTGCTAAATGACCAATTATAATTATTTTGTTGACCTCTCCCCTGTAAGACTATGTGACAGAGTATCAACAGGGGTGAAATTATAACTTAGTTCCTGTTCTATTGTTATCCAATCCAAGCCATTTCAAATGATAAATTGTACAATTGAACATCTTGTAAAGCCAATCCTACCACATCCCTTGGTGAGTACATCTTCTTCATATTAATCCTGTTTTTTTTTCCTGTCCCACAAAAAGTATTTAGTTATTTTGTCATATTGTTTAAAATACCGGTCCGGAATATTAGTAGGTAACATTGCAGAGATATAATTAAATTGTGAGACCACAACTATTTTAAACAAGTTTATCTTTCCCCATAAAGAAAGTTGTATATTTTCCTATTTTTCTAAATTGGTCTTAATCTTGACTAGTAGTGGGTCAAAAAAACGTGTCACATCACATCCTCCAAATTTGAAATCAACTTAATACCCAAATATTTCATCCCAGTAGGAACCATTTAAAATTAAATGGGGGAACGGTTCCAGAGTAACACATGGCATTAACTGCCATCGCTTCTGACTTATTCCAATTCATTTTGTAGCCTGACATACTAGAATTTGATTCAATACAAGTAAGTCATGGTGATACAGACTGAACAGGATCAGAGATCAGCAGTAGAATATCATCTCATACATTAGCAGCTTGTGTTCTTTTCCTCCTCCATGGACACCCCTAATTTCAAGATCTGTTCTTATCATTGTCGCAAGAGGCTCTAAAACTATGGTAAACAGGAGAGGGGAGAGCGAGCAACCCTGCCTTGTGCCTCTAGGAAGACTAATAAAAGGAGACGTAATTCCATTCGTAAGTACTGTTGCTTTAGGATTGGAATGAAGGACCCCTATCCATTTACAAAAGTCAGGTCCAAAACCGAATTTTCCACTCTACCCTATTAAATGCCTTTTCAGCATCTAATTAGACAGCAGCGGTAGGAACTATATTTGAGCTGTTCTTAATAAAATCCTACTTGGTCACTAAGCATGATATTAGATAATGCCTTCTCTGAGCGTATCTCAAGGGTCTTAGTAAGAATCTTACGATCCACATTAAGGAGCCTGATAGCTCTAACGTTTCCCAGGTTCTGTAGTATCTCTATCCTTACTAGGGGATCAGCGATATCAAAGCCTCATTAAAGCTGTCCGGAAGGGAGCCATTTTTAAATGCCTCCTGGTAAACCGCTGTCAATACAGGAACAAGAATGTCAATATGCTATGTTGTAATATTCTACAGGAAGGCCATCCAGACCAGGTGGACTTCCCTGCTTTCATAGATAAAATGGCGGCTCTAACCGCCTCTTCTGTTACAGGTCCTCTACCTGGCCATCTGATAATCTAGGTCATTCTATACCAGTATTAAAAAAGTATCCATATCTATGGGGCTCGCTGAACAGGAGGATGTATATCAATCTTCATAAAGACGTTGAAACACACTGTTTATCTCTTTGGATGAGGTCACCATCTTATCACCCTTGTTAATTGCTGGGATTACGTTAGAAGTGTTCTGTATTTTTAGTTGTCTTGCTAGTGGCCTGCCTGTCTTCTCACCTCCCTCATAATAACTGGTTCTAAGTCTAAACAGTGTTCTGTATTTTTAGTTGTCTTGCTAGTAGCCTGCCTGTCTTCTCACCTCTCTCATAATAACTGGTTCTAAGTCTAAACAGTGTTCTGTATTTTTAGTTTGTCTTGCTAGTAGCCTGCCTGTCTTCTCACCTCCCTCATAATAACTGGTTCTAAGTCTAAACAGAATATTATTCTGCCCTTTTGTTGTACATTCCATGCAACTGAAATTACAAGACACATCTCTGTTTCTAATCTTTTTACTGCTTCAGCCCCTTCTCTCTTCTTTTTGGACGCATGTGCTATTATCTTCCCTCACACTGTGGAAATCCTTTCAGTTGAGCCTGATGTTGATCTGAAAAAGGATCGAAGATCATCTGCTAGTGATTGGCTAACTATCTCACCTTCTAATAGCATGGTGTTGAGTCTAAATCTACCCTTCCTCACATATACATATGGGGGTGCCACAGGGTTCAATTCTTGGGCCGACTATTTTCTCTGTGTATATCAATGATGTCGCTCTTGCTGCTGGTGACTCTCAGATCCACCTCTACGCAGACGACACCATTTTGTATACATCTGGCCCTTCATTGGACACTGTGTTTACAAACCTCCAAACGAGCTTCAATTCCATACAACACTCCTTCAGTAGCCTCCAACTGCTCTTAAACACTATTAAAAACTAAATGCATGCTCTTTCAACCGAACGCTGCTTGCACCCGCCCACCCGACTAGAATCACTACTCTCGACGGGTCTGACCTAGAGTATGTGGACAACTACAAATATCTAGGTGTCTGGTTAGACTGTAAACTCTCCTTCCAGACTCACATTAAGAATCTCCAATCCAAAGTTAAATCTAGAATCGGTTTTCCTATGATTTCGCAACAAAGCCTCCTTCACTCATGCTGCTAAACATGCCCCTCGTAAAACTGACTATCCTACCGATCCTTGACTTCGGCGATGTCATTTACAAAAATAGCCTCCAACACTCTACTCAGCAAATTGGATGTAGTCTATCACAGTGCCATCCGTTTTTGTCTCCAAAGCCCCATATAATAACCCACCACTGTGACCTGTACGCTCTTGTTGGCTGGTCCTCACTACATATTCGTCGCCAAACCCACTGGCTCCAGGCCATCTATAAATCACTGCTAGGCAAATCCCCGCCTTATCTTAGCTCATTGGTCACCATAGCAACAACCCCACCCGTAGTCTGCGCTCCAGCGGGTATATCTCACTGGTCATATCCCCAAAGCCAACACCTCCTTTGGCCGCAATTCCTTCCAGTTCTCTGCTGCCAATGACTGGAACAAATTGCAAAAATCTCTGAAGCTGGAGACACTTATCTCCCTCACTAACTTTAAGCATCAAGTTGTCAGAGCACCTTACCGATCACTGCACCTGTACACAGCCCCATCTGAATTAGCCCCCCAACTACCTCATCCCTATATTGTTATTTATTTTGCTCATTTGTACCCCAGTATCTCTATTTGCACATCATCTCTTGCACATCTATCATTTCCAGTGTTAATACTAATTGTAATTATTTTTGCACTATAGCCTATTTTATTGCCTTACCTCCATATACTTGCTAAATTTGCACACACTGTATATTATATGTATTTCTGTTGTATTTTTGACTTTGTTTTTGTTTTTACCCCATATGTAACTCTGTGTTGTTGTTTTTATCGCACTGCTTTGCTTTATCTTGGCCAGGTCGCAGTTGTAAATGAGAACTTGTTCTCAACTGGTTTATCTGGTTAAATAAAGGTGAAATAAAATAATAAATAAATAAGCAGAGTTTATATCAACATGTAACTCTACTATAGCATGATCTGTGAGGGTGATGGGCCCCAATCTTGCAATCAATCACACATTATTAACCATTAAATTAAACTCAGAGTCAACTGCGTTTATTTTCAGCAAACTTAACATGTGTAAATATTTGTATGAACATAACAAGATTCAACAACTGAGACATAAACTGAACAAGTTCCACAGACATGTGATGAACAGAAATTGAATAATGTGTCCCTGAACAAAGGGGAGGGGGGTCAAAATCAAAAAGTAACAGTCAGTATCTGGTGTGGCCACCAGCTGCATTAAGTACTGCAGTGCATCTCCTCCTCATGGACTGCACCAGATTTGCCAGTTTGTGCTGTGAGATGTTACCCCACTCTTCCACCAAGGCACCTGCAAGTTCCCTGACATTTCTGGGGGGGAATGGCCCTAGCCCTCACCCTCCGATCCAACAGGTCCCAGACGTGCTCAATGGGATTGAGATCCAGGCTCTTCGCTGGCCATGGCAGAACACTGACATTCCTGTCTTGCAGGAAATCATGCACAGAACGAGCAATATGGCTGGTGGCATTGTCATGCTGGAGGGTCATGTCAGGATGAGCCTGCAGGAAGGGTACCACATGAGGGAGGAGGATGTCTTCCCTGTAACGCACAGCGTTGAGATTGCCTGCAATGACAACAAGCTCAGTCCGATGATGCTGTGACACACCACCCCAGACCATGATGGACCATCCACCTCCAAATTGATCCCGCTCCAGAGTAACAGGACTCGGTGTAATGCTAATTCTTTTGACGATAAACGCGAATCCGACCATCACCCCTGGTGACACAAAACCGTGACACGTCAGAGAAGAGCACTTTTTGCCAGTCCTGTCTGGTCCAGCGACGGTGGGTTTGTGCCTGTGATGTCTGGTGAGGACCTGCCTTACAACAGGCCTACAAGCCTTCAGTCCAGCCTCTCTTCTGCCCATTGAGGACAGTCTGAGCACTGATGGAGAGATTGTGCGTTCCTGGTGTAACTCGGGCAGTTGTTGTTGCCATCCTGTACCTGTCCCGCAGGTGTGTGATGTTCGGATGTACCGATCCTGTGCAGCTGTTGTTACACGTGGTCTGCCACTGCGAGGACGATCAACTGTCCGTCCTGTCTCCCTGTAGCGCTGTCTTAGGCGTCTCACAGAAATCTATTCTGGAGTGTGTCATGACAGTGGGAGTATATTCTCGATCATTAGGATGGACTAATATCAATATGTCTGTAAGGATCTTCTGCTAGCATATGTATTGCAAGTCTATCCTTTGGCGTGGTGTTACCTGTACATTTACTTCTATCAATCATAGTTTCCATCCCTTGGTTAAAGTCTCCAGGACAACCAGCCTCTATATGTTTCCCAGTATAACATTGACCTCGTGAAAAAGATCTGGGTCCTCCTTGTTGGGAGTACATACAGTTGAAGTCGGAAGTTTACATACACTTAGGTTGGAGTCATTAAAACTAGTTTTTCAACCACTCCACAAATGTCTTGTTAACAAACTATAGTTTTGGCAAGTCGGTTAGGACATCTACTTTGTGCATGACACAAGTAATTTTTCCCAACAATTGTTTTACAGACAGATTATTTCACTTATAATTCACTGTATCACAATTCCAGTGGGTCAGAAGTTTACATACGCTAAGTTGACTGTGCATTTAAACAGCTTGGAAAATTCCAGAAAAGGATGTCATGGCTTTAGAAGCTTCTGATAGGCTAATTGACATCATTTGAGTCAATTGGAGGTGTACCTGTGGATGTATTTCAAGGCCTACCTTCAAACTCAGTGCCCTCTTTGCTTGACATCCTGGGAAAATCAAAAGAAATCAGCCAAGACCTCAGAATTGTAGACCTCCACAAGAATTGTAGACCTCCACAAGTCTGGTTCATCCTTGGGAGCAATTTCCAAATGCCTGAAGGTGCCACGTTCATCTGTACAAACAATAGTACGCAAGTATAAACCACCATGGGACCACGCAGCCGTCATACCGCTCAGGAAGGAGACGTGTTCTTGTCTCCTAGAGATGAACGTACTTTGGTGCGAAAAGTGCAAATCAATCCCAGACAACAGCAAAAGGACCTTTTGAAGATGCTGGAGGAAACAGGTACAAAAGTATCTATATCCACAGTAAAACGAGTCCTATATCGACATAACCTGAAAGGCCGCTCAGCAAGGAAGAAGCCACTGCTCCAAAACCGCCATAAAAAAGCCAGACTACTGTTTGCAGCTGCACATGGGGACAAAGATCTTACTTTTTGGAGAAATGTCCTCTGGTCTGATGAAACAAAATAGAACTGTTTGGCCATAATGACCATTGTTATGTTTGGAGGAAAAAGGGGGTTTACTTGCAAGCTGAAGAACACCATCCCAACCGTGAAGCACGGGGGTGGCAGCATCATGTTGTGGGGGTGCTTTGCTGCAGGAGGGATTGGTGCACGTCACAAAATAGATGGCATCATGAGGAAGGGAAATTATGTGGATATGAGTGTGCTATATGAGTGTGCTATGCATAGAAATATAATCTATAGAATGGACCTCCCCAATCAAGTCAATGATTGCATTTTGGGTGAGCGGGCAGAGATTATATTTCTATAGTGCTATGTAAATTGTCTCTCTGCTCTCTCTCTCTCGTCTCTCTCTCTCCCGGTCTCTCTCTCTCTCTATCTCCCCTCTCTCTCTCTCTCTCTCTCTCGTCTCTCGTCTCTCTCTCTCTCTCTCTCTCCCTCTCTCTCTCTCTCTCTCTCTCTCTCTCTCTCTCCCTCTCTCTCTCCTCTCTCTCCTCTCTCTCCTCTCTCTCCTCTCTCGTCTCTCCTCTCTCTCTCTCTCTCTCTCTCTCTCTCCTCTCTCTCTCTCTCTCGTCTCTCTCTCTCTCTCTCTCTCTCTCTTCTCTCTCTCTCTCTCTCTCTCTCTCTCTCAACTCTCTCTCTCTCTCTCATCTCTCTCTCTCTCTCTCTCTCCTCTTTCTCTCTCTCTCTGTCTCCTCTCTCTCTCTCTCTCTCTCTCTCTCTCTCTCTCTCTCGTCTCTCTCGTCTCTCTCTCTCTCTCTCCTCTCTCTCTCTCTCTCTCTCATCTCTCTCTCTCTCGACCCTCTCTCTGGGTCCTCTCTCGCTCTCTCTCTCAATCCTCTGCCTCTCTCTCTCTCTCTCTCTCTCTCTCTCTCCGTCTCTCTCTCTCTCTGCTCTCTTCTCTCTCTCTCTCTCTCTCTCTTCTCTCTCTCTCTCTCTCGCTCTCTTTCTCTCTCTCTCTCTCTCTCTTCGCTCTCTGCATTTACCCCCCCCCACCCGTCTCTCTCCGTCTCATTCTTCCTCTCTCTCTCCTCTCCCTCTCTGCCCTCTGTATCTCTCCCTCCCTCTC
>CM072227.1:57252465-57254965 GCA_036851935.1 Coregonus suidteri | reverse complement strand
GGGGAGAGGAGGGGGGAGAGGAGGGGGGAGGAGAGGAGGGGTATTGTGGGGGGAGAGGAGGGGTGAGGAGGGGAGGGGTTGTGGATCGCGAGGAGGGGAGGAGGAGTTGAGGAGGGGAGGGGCTATTGTGGGGGGAGAGGAGAGGAGGTGTGAGGATGGGGACTCGAATAGTATAGTTAAACACACGAAACAATTGGACAAGTAGGGGACAATTTTGCCGCGTCACCACAAAGAAAAGGGCTATTTTAGGTTAGAGGCTAGGGTTCGGCTTAAGAAGGGAGTTAGGTTTAGTGTTAGAGGTTAGGGGTTAGATTAAGAGTCTAGGTTTAGGGTTAGAGTGAGGTTGTGGGGTTGGGGTTAAGGTTTAGCCTTTTTTTTTTAGGCTCCCCATTAGCCGACGCCAATGGCGTACAGCTAGTCTTACTAGGGGCCGACATATAACGAACAATACATTACAGAACCTAACTATACTTTAACAGTATTTACATATACAATTAAAAACAATAACATATAGTGTTTACAGTGGCATCTTATCAATTACAGATACAGTCAGTACAGTACACACAACAAGTAGGTCACATGGGGGAGGAGAGCGGTTGTGCCGCGAAGTATGGCTTTATGGTTTTTTGAAACAAGGTTTGCTGTTCAATTGTACTACATGAGATGGAAAGGGAGTTCCATGCAGTCATCGGCTCTGTTATAAGTATCTATATACAATACTCACAATAAAAACACAATCGTACTAATAAATAGGAAATGAAAAGCTGAAAATGTCTTGAATCCAATAAGTATCAAAACCCTTTCGTTTATGGCAAGCCTAATATACGTTCAGGAGTAAAAACTTTACTCATCTCTGTACCCCATCACATACAGTTATCTGTAAGCGTCCCCTCAGTCGAGCAGGCTAATTTAAAAAAAAATGATTCAAACCACAAAGACCAGGCGAGGTTTTCCAATGCCTCGCAAAGAAGGGCACCTGTTGGTAGATTGGTACAAATAAAGACACTTGAATATCCCTTTGAACATGATTGGAGTTAATAATCACACTTTGGATGGTATGTGTCAATACAACCCAAGCATTACAATTGCCAGGGAGGAAGGGAACCACCAGGGATGTCACCATGAGAGCCACTGGTGGACTTTAAAACAGTTTAATGGCTGTGATTGAAAAAAACTCGGAGGATGGATCAAATAACATTTTAGTTACTCCACCAATATTAACGTAATGTACAGACGTGATGTGAAATAAGGAAGCCTGTACAGGAAATATATTCCAAAACCATGCATCTGTGTTTGCCAACAAGGCACTAAAGTAAAAACTGCCGAAAAATGTGCAAGAAAAATAAACTGTAAGGGGCAAATCCAACACAAAAACACATCACTGAGTAAACACTCTTTCAATATTTCAAACATGTTGGTGCGCATCATGTTATGGGTATGCTTGGTCTCGTCGGCAAGGACTAGGGAGTTTTTTAGGATAAAAGAGGAAACGGAATAGAGCTAAGCACATGCAAAAACCTAGAGTAGAACCTGGTTCAGTCTGGCTTTCCACCAGACACTGGGAGATGAAAGTCACCTGTCTAGCAGGACAATAACCTAAAACACAAGGCAAATCTTACACTGGAGTTGCTCACCAAGAAGGCAGCAGAGTGGACAGTTTTGACGTCAATCTAAGTGAAATCTATTACTAAGACCTGTCAAATGGTTGTCTAGCAACGATCAACAACCAATTTGAACGGAGATTGAAGAATTTTGATAAAGAATAATGGGCAACATGTTGCAACAATGCCAGCGGTGTGGAAAGCTCTTAGCGACTTACCCAGAAAGACTCACACGCTTGTGATGCTCGCCAAAGGTGATTCTAATTAAGTATAGACTCAGGGGGTTGAATACTTATGTAATCAAGATATGTATATTAGTGTTGTATTTTTTCATGTATACTATCCTATATATCTATATATATATGATATCTATATATATATATATATATATATATATATATATATCTTGTGAAATATATTATATATATATATATAGATAATATATATAGATATATAGTATATATCTATATCTAGCTATATATACTATATAGTATATATTATATAATATATTTCACAACTGTAGGATCTTTCTTCCACTTTGAACATCGACATAGTATTTGTGTAGATCGTCTGTAACACAAGAAACTGTGGTAAAGTTACGGGGGTGTAAGTACTTCTGAAAGGGCACTGTACCAGTACATCCCATAGATAGACATCAAATAGATAGGGTTACATCTATAAACACAGATATACATCCTATAGATAGGTTACATCTATAAACACAGATTATTACATTCCTATCGATAGGGTGACAGCTATAAACATCAGATATACATCCTATAGATAGGGTTACATCTATAAACTACAGATATACATCCTATAGCTAGGGTACATCTATATAAACACAGATTCTACATCCCACTAGCTTAGGGTGACCATCTATAACCACAGAATATACA
>CM072227.1:57207465-57242465 GCA_036851935.1 Coregonus suidteri | reverse complement strand
CAACAACACACCCATCTCCACAATGGGCTGAGGGTTTTACATGGGCTGACCACAAATGGCTGACCACAAATGGAAAGTAATGCGCTATATATAAAAGAGTGTGCCATTTGGAACGCACTCATTGGATTATTATCACAGAGAACAGATGCTTATTTTCTTCTGGTATAAATGACCCCAGAATTATTTATATTGGAGGTGGTTCTGAGTCAAGACAGAAGTGCTCTCAACTAGAGTTGACTGAAGTGCTCTCAACTAGAGTTGACTGAAGTGCTCTCAACTAGAGTTGACAGAAGTGCTCTCAACTAGAGTTGACAGAAGTGCTCTCAACTAGAGTTGACTGAAGTGCTCTCAACTAGAGTTGACTGAAGTGCTCTCAACTAGAGTTGACTGAAGTGCTCTCAAACTAGAGTTGACTGAAGTGCTCTCAACTAGAGAGTTGACTGAAGTGCTCTCAACTAGAGTTGACTGAAGAGTGCTCTCAACTAGAGTTGACTCTCAAAGTTGCCCTTAACTCCCACTTTAACTGTGTTATCTGGTACTATCAATGAGTACATGTTCATCATAACTCGTGGCAGTACAGAAGTGGAAGTGGACTTGGAATTTAATTTGATAGATGCTCTGTTTATTGTAGAGGCTATTACATGTCTTGTATATTTCAAATGGGATTAACTATTCTGATCTCTGTCTCTGTCTCTGTCTCTCTCTCTGTGTCTCTCTCTCTGTCTCTGTCTCTGTCTCTGTCTCTCTCTGTCTCTGTCTCTGTCTCTGTCTCTGTCTCTGTCTCTCTCTGTCTCTCTCTCTGTCTCTCTCTCTCTCTCTCTCTCTCTCTCTCTCTCTCTCTCTCTCTCTCTCTCTCTCTCTCTCTCTCTCTCTCTCTCTCTCTCTCTCTCTCTCTCTCTCTCTCTCTCTCTCTCTCTCTCTCTCCTCTCTCTCTCTCTCTCTCTCTCTCTGTCTCTCTCTCTCTCTGTCTCTCTCTCTGTCTGTCTCTCTCTCTTTCGCTTTCTCTTTCTCTTTCTCTCTCTGTCTCTCTCTCTCTCTCTCTCTCTCTTTCCCTCTCTCTCTCTTTCTATGTCTCTCTCCCCCTCCCCCTTTCTCCCTTTCTCCCTCCCTCTCTCAGGTATTTTAGAGGACATCTCCTACTCCATCTCATCAGGTGATCCAGATGGTTATTTCACAGTGGATCATACCTCCGGTGCACTCCGCAACTCTCTCCCATTGGACCACGAGGCCTGTCCCAGTTTCGACCTAGAAGTCCAGGCTCGCTACGGCTCGCCGCCCGCCTACGGAACCACACGTGTACACATCACCATCTCGGACGTAAACGACAACGCTCCCTCCTTCCTCCCCTCCTCCTCCGAATCCCTCCTTCTGACCGAGGTGACCAAGATGGGGGCAGTGGTGTACCGTGTCCAGGCCATGGACCGGGATTCTGGACCGAATGGTCAGCTGAGTTTCCACCTGGTCTCCACCGATGCTGGGGGCGGTAGCGGTCAGAGGATGTTTGGGGTTGATCGGGGCAGTGGGGAGCTGCGGCTGATTGGTGGACTGAACTACGAGAGCGTTCCACGCTACGACCTTCAGGTTAGAGAATGTTTATGTGTAAATAATGTTAATTAATGTTAATTAAGTTCATGTTTATATAAAAATAGTAAGGCACTCCAAACTCATAAATACATTTTTCTTCAAAGAAGAACCAACCAATAGGGTACTGTTTATATCATACTTAACAATATCAAATGGGATTACTCATTGATCTTCTCCCTCCCTCCCTCCCTCCCTCCCTCCCCTCCCTCCCTCCCTCCCCCCTCCCTCTCCCCAGGTCATAGCTAAAGATGGTGGAGCCCCCCAGCTCAGCTCGACCTTTACATTAGTGGTCCATGTCCAGGCTCGGGACGCGCAGGGCCCCGCCTTCGACACGCTGACCTACCGCGTGGAAACACGGGAGAACGTGCCTCCAAACACACATCTCCTACAGGTCCGCGCACTCAACAGAGAGACTGCTGGAAACGGCGGTAGCTCCACCTTCTCCTCTTCCTCGGTGTCATACAGGCTGCGGCCGGACGGTGACGCGGCAGGGTTCGGGGTCGCCCCAGATAGTGGGTGGTTGTTTGTTCGCAGCTCTCTGGACCGGGAGGCTAAGGACATGTATCTACTGACGGTGTTGGCCACCTCTGGACCAGGAGGGCAGGTGAGGAACACACAGCGGTTCATGTAGAACAATAATTAACATTTTAGTCCAGGACTAGGACTAGGCTTTATCTGTGTCTGGGGAACTAGCTTAATGATTCTTACAGTAGGAAAATAATCCTGCAGCAACAGGAAATGTGAATGAGTATGTAGATTATAATTAATGGACATTTTTTGCAGGGGTTGATCGGGTGAATCAATTCTGAAATTCTAAAGTGGAAGTTATAATCTTTAGAAGCCTTTTTTAAACCTTTAAATACACTACAAGTTCTCATTTCCTGTTTTGCAACAACAGGATGATCAAATTAAGATACGACATCTACAATCCTCTGAAATCTCTTTGTCGAACATCTTTCTGTCTGACGTCTCGGTCTTCCTTTCTCTGATCAGGGCGTGGCTGTGGCGGGCAGGACTGGCAGTGCCACGGTGAGGGTCTCTGTGACAGATGAGAATGACAACAGTCCCCGTCTGAGTCAGGAGAGGGTGTTTCTGGCTGTGAGAGAGAACCTTCCGGCGGGTACGGGGTTCGGACGGGTGTCGGCTACTGACAGAGACGCAGGACTGAACGCCAGAATGACTTACAGACTCCTGCACACCGACAGACACTTCCAGATCAACTCACACACAGGTGAGAAGCTGAGGACGTTAGATCATAAAGAGAAACCCTTTCAGACAGGAAACAGGAAGTCATCATCTGAAACTGGACACATTAGATTCCAGGTGAGAATGTTTAGGAATTATTTTAGAGGAAGAGAACATTAGCTGCAAGGAACACGAGCTCAGAGGAAGAAGTTTCAGAAGGCTGATCTAGGACCTGTCCATATAATCTTATTCATTATGATCTAAAAAGGCAAAATGTATTCAAGATCAGCACTCCTAGTGTGAGAGGTTTTGTGGATACGGGTCTTGTCTTACAGCAAATGTTAGTTTACCTGGGAGTAGACAGGAATTCTGTACATTGCAAAGCTTGTAACTTCTTTTTTTTGCCCACTTTCCATTCTCCAATCTGTCTCTAATTATTTCAACATTCTATTTGAAACTTTCCTTGTCTCCCTCCCATCTTCCACTGGATCTCTTTCTCTGACTTTTCTTCTGTCTCCCTCTCTCTCTCTCTCTCTCTCTCTCTCTCTCTCTCTCTCTCTCTCTCATCTCTCTCTCTCTCTCTCTCTCTCCTCTCTCCCTCCTCTCTCTCTCTCTCTCTCTCTCCTCTCTCTCTCTCCTCTCTCTCTCTCTCTCTCTCTCTCTCTCTCTCTCTCTCTCTCTCTCTCTCTCTCTCTCTCAATTAAATTCAATTTAAGGGCTTTATTGGCATGGGAAGCGTATGTTAACATTGCCAAAGCAAGTGAAGTAGATAATAAACAAAAGTGAAATAAATTGTATGTTCCTTTTGATGGCGTAGAAGGCACTTCTTGCCTTGTCTCTCAGATCGTTCACAGCTTTGGTGAAGTTACCTGTGGCGCTGATGTTTAGGCCGAGGTATGTATAGTTTTTGTTTGTAGTTTTTTTTGTGTGCTCCTGGCAACTGGACCTTTTTTGGAACACCATTATTTTTGTCTTACTGAGATTTACTGTCAGGGCCCAGGTCTGACAGAATCTGTGCAGAAGATCTAGGTGCTGCTGTAGGCCCTTCTTGGTTGGTGACAGAAGCACAAGATCATCAGCAAACAGTAGATATTTGACTTCAGATTCTAGTAGGGTGAGGCCGGGTGCTGCAGACTGTTTTAGTGCCCTCGCCAATTCGTTGATATATATGTTGAAGAGGGTGGGGCTTAAACTGCATCCCTGTCTCACCCCACGGCCCTGTGGAAAGAAATGTGTGTTTTTTGCCAATTTTAAAAACGCACACTTGTTGTTTGTGTACATGGATTTTATAATGTCGTATGTTTTTCCCCCAACCCCACTTTCCATCAATTTGTATAGCAGACCCTCATGCCAAATTGAGTCAAAAGCATTTTTGAAATCAACAAAGCATGAGAAGACTTTGCCTTTGTTTTTGTTTGTTTGTTTGTCAATTAGGGTATGCAGGGTGAATACGTGGTCTGTCGTACGGTAATTAGGTAAAAACCCAATTTGAGATTTGCTCAGTACATTGTTTTCACTGAGGAAATGAACTAGTCTGCTGTTAATGATAATGCAGAGGATTTTCCCAAGGTTGCTGTTGATGCATATCCCACGGTAGTTATTGGGGTCAAAATTGTCTCCACTTTTGTGGATTGGGGTGATCAGTCCTTGGTTCCATATGGGGAAGATGCCAGAGCAATGGATGATGTTAAAGAGTTTAAGTGTAGCCAATTGGAATTTGTGGTCTGTATATTTTATCATTTCACTGAGGATACCATCAACACCACAGGCCTTTTGGGGTTGGAGGGTCTCTCTCTCTCTCTCTCTCTCTCTCTCTCTCTCTCTCTCTCTCTCTCTCTCTCTCTCTCTCTCTCTCTCTCTCTCTCTCTCTCTCTTTCTCTCTCTCTTTGTCTCTCTTTCTCTGTCTCTGTCTCTGTCTCTCTCTCCCTCTCTGTCTCTCTCGTCTCTCTCTCTCTCTCTCTCTCTCTCTCTCTCTCTCTCTCTCTCTCTTTGTCGCTCTCTCTCTGTCTCTCTCTCTCTCTCTCTCTCTCCCTCTCCCTCTCTCTCTCTCGCTCACTCAATTCAATTTCAATTCAATTCAATTCAATTTCAATTTCATTTTCTCTCTCCCTCTCTCCCTCTCTGTCTCTTTCTCCCTCTCTATCTCTCTCCCTCGTTTCTCTCTAGGTGAGATCAGCACCCGTATCCGTCTCGATAGAGAGCAGCAGTCTAGCTACCAGCTGATCATTGTGGTGCAGGATGGAGGCACACCTCCTCGCAGCGCTACTGGCACCGCCCACATCACCATTTTGGACGAGAACGACAATTCCCCTGTCTTCAGCCACGCCCATCTAGACAGAGAACTGATCATACAGGTGTGTGTGTGGGGGGAGGGGGGGGGGGGGGGGGGGGGGGTGTAAATGAGAGAGTGAGGTAAAAGAGAGAGGGAGAGGTTAGGGACCGACCAATGATGACACAGTGGCACTATACATGCTGTATATTCACTATGTTTTAGTTTTTAGTGTTGATAAACTATTATTTCTTCATATTTTATATGCAGCAATGTGCACACCGTGGTGCCCTATACACAAATATGTTTTTTTGAAAATACAATCAGTGGGAAAATACCATTGTAAAATGTGCACTGCACATGCCCAGCGGTTTCATGGACAGAAATATCTATTAGAAATGTTGTCTGTTAGACAATGACATAAACCAATAGAACAGGAGAGTGGATATAGGACGTGTTTAATATGGGATTCATTTTCATATTATATTTACCTCAACATTTCTATGGTTGGATTTTGGCTACTTTGAAGCAAGGTAGACGTCCAGGTTTTAAACAATTAAGGAGCATGACAAATACAGTGATGCTAACGATGCTAACGATGGCCCTAACCGTCATCTGGTAGATGGAAAGGCTTTCCCAGAAACCCTCAATGAAATGTTAGCTACAGTAGCTACAAAGGAGTTGCCTTACCTGGCAGAATAATATCACGATTATTATGCATCTATTCATAGCCATTTGTTTTGCAAACGCCATCTCATGTGCGCCACAGAAAAACACAGCTAACCAAACAACAGTGCTAGGTACCTGCCACTTGAATTAAAGGGTAACTAAATGTCTTAGATCTCCCAGATCTCAAAAGTGGTCTCCTGATGTGGCGTTGTTGTGGATTTAGAACATCAAATGTTGTGTTATTTCTATTTTAAAAAGTCTGACTTTGAAAACCTGAAATCTTCTGAAAAATCTGAAACCTGTGAATTTCTGACTCATTTATCTATCCTCATTTAGCCAATTTATTTCAATAGTAGCTTTCTTTAAAATCACTGTCAATTATGTTGTTTTTCTATAAAAATGTCTGACTCAGTTTACGGTCTCATTTATCTGTTTCAATAGCTGGCCTTCTGTTATCCTACTGCACAGTTTGGGTTGGCCTGGCTGTGAAATACCAATATGGGATTCATCATTTTAGGTCATTCAGGCGGGCCGGTTGGGATATTTTTGGCCGAATTAGAGTATACTGACTCCTCCAGGCACCACTACACCACTGGGATGGCAGACAGAAATCATTTGAAAGTGTTTCAGAGGAGGATGGGGAGGTAGGAGATAAATGGAGCCAGGGGAGAACAAAATATTTAAACAATTCTCTCTCTCTCTCTCTCTCTCTCTCTCTCTCTCTCTCTCTCTCTCTCTCTCTCTCTCTCTCTCTCTCTCTCTCTCTCTCTCTCTCTCTCTCTCTCTCTCTCTCTCTCCTCTCTCTCCTCTCTCCTGTCTCTCTCTCTCTCTCTCCTCTCTCTCCTCTCTCTCTCTCTCTCTCTCTCCTCTCCCTCTCTCCCTCTCTCTCTCTCTTTCTCTCTCTCTATGTCTCTCTCTCTATGTCTCTCTCTCTCTCTATGTCTCTCTCTCTCTCTCTCTCTCTCTCTCTCTCTACCCTCTCTCTCTCTCTCTCCGTAAGGTGATGGAGGGATCCCAGCCTGGCTCAGTCTTGGGGACAGTAAAAGCTAAAGACCCTGATGAGGGAGAGAACGGGACACTGTACTACTCCCTGTCAGGTAAAACCTAGTTTCCTTTTTCAACTCCTGGTATGTACAGTACATCTATACACTGAGTGGACAAAACACTCCTGGTATGTACAGTACATCTATACACTGAGTGGACAAAACACTCCTGGTATGTACAGTACATCTATACACTGAGTGGACAAAACATTGTTCTTTCCATGACATAGACTGACCAGGTGAATCCAGGTGAAAGCTATGATTCCTTATTGATGGCACTTGTTAAATCCACTTCAATCAGTGTAGATGAAGGGAGGAGACAGGTTAAAGAATGAGACATGGATTGTGTATGTGTGCCATTCAGAGGGTGAATGGGCAAGACAAAATATTTAATTGCCTTTGAATGGGGTATGGTGGTAGGTGCCAGGAGCACCGGTTTGAGTCAAGAGCTGCAACGCTGCTGGATTTTTCACGCTCAACAGTGTCCCGTGTGTGTCAAGAACAGTCCACCACCCAAAGGACATCCAGCCAACTTGACACAACTGTGGGAAGCATTGGCGTCAACATGGCCCAGCATGCCTGTGGAACGCTTTCGACACCTTGTAAAGTCCATGCCTCGATGAATTGAGGCTGTTCTGAGGGCGAAAGGGGGCGAAAGGGGGTGCGACTCAATATTAGGAAGGTGTTCCTAATGTTTTGTACACTCGGTGTATATCGATATGTACGTCTCGGTGGAGTTGGGTTGCGACAACTGTGCTCTACCGACTACATCGAATCGCTGTCAGTTGATACAAGGAAACAGTTGGTGGTTGTATTTGATGAAAGTTTTATTAAGTATGGATTTCAACAAACAAAGAAAGGCCTCCTTTACACATGACAAATGGGTACACGGTAAGGATTTAAGAATGTACATTTTTACAAGTATTGATTGACAGAGACTCCATGTAGTCGGAGGTGCAGTCTCCACTAAGATGGTAGGCTACATATCCTGGAGTTGAGAAACTTGGCTAGGTAAGACTTAACCCTAACATGTTGAGTCTTGAGACTTACGACTGTGTAATTCAAAGTTTGTATAATGTGTCGAAATAGTTTCACTTTCATTAAATACTTTTCTCTCTGTGTATTTCCTTTTTATTTTGTTATACAATTTTTCACCCTAAAATATTTTTACACCCATAAAGAGATTGATCTCTGTGTCTGGGTTGTAGGTTCCAGAGTGGAGTGTTTCTCAGTGAACCCCACCACAGGAGAACTACGTTCCTCTTCTCTCCTCAGACGCAGTGAGAGGGCAGAGTACACCTTGACTGTGACCGCCTCAGACCACGGCACACCTCCACACACCTCTACCTGTCCCCTACATATTCAGGTAACACACCTGTTCCTACACACCTCCACCTGTCCCCTACCTATTCACATATTCACCTCTCTCTACCTGTCCCTACATATTCAGGTAACACACTACATATTCACCTCAACTCTACCTGTCCCCTACATATTCACACTCTCTACACACCTACACCTGTCCCCTACACCTGGTTCTGGTAACACACCTCCACACACCTCTACCTGTCCCCTACATATTCACCTAACTCTCTCTACCTGTTCCTACATATTCAGGTAACACACTCTCTCACCTACCTGTCCCCTACACATTCACCTAACTCTACCTCTACCTGTCCCCTACATATTCCTAGGTATTCACCTCTCACTACCTCCTACCTGTTCCCTCTACATATTCAGGTCCTACATATTCACCTCTCTCTACCTGTTCCTACATATTCACCTCTCTCTACCTGTCCCTACATATTCACCTCTCTCTACCTGTTCCTACATATTCACCTGTCCCCTACCTGTTCAGGTACATATTCCACCACTCTCTACCTGTTCCCCTACACATTCAGGTAACTACCTGTTCCTCCACACACCTCTACCTGTCCCCTACATATTCAGGTAACACACCTCCTACCTGTCCCCTACATATTCACCTCTCTCTCTCTACCTGTTCCTACCACACACCTCTCTCCTGTCCTACCCTACACATTCAGGTAACACTCCTCTACCTGTCCCCTACATATTCAGGTCTCTACACCTCCTACACATTCTACCTGTCTCTCTACATGTTCCTACATATTCACCTCTCTCTACCTGTCCCCTACATATTCACCTCTCTCTACACCTCCACATTCACCTCTACCTGTCCCCTACACATATTCACACTCTCTCTACCTGTCCCCTACATATTCACCTCTCACCTCTACCTGTCCCCTACATATTCAGGTAACACTCTCTCTACCTGTCCCTACATATTCACCTCTCTCTACCTGTCCCCTACATATTCAGGTAACACACCTCCACACTCTCTCTCTCTACCTGTTCCTACATATTCACCTCTCTCTACCTCCACACACCTCCACCTGTCTCCCTACACATTCACATATTCACCTCTCTCTACCTGTCCCCTACATATTCACCTCTCTCTCTACCTGTTCCCTACACATTCAGGTAACTCACCTCCACTACATATTCACCTCTCTCTACCTGTTCCTACATATTCACCTCTCTCTACCTGTTCCTACATATTCACCTCTCTCTACCTTCCTACATACACCTCTCACCTCTCTCCTACACTGTTCCTACATATTCACCTCTCTCTACCTGTTCCTACATATTCACCTCTCTCTACCTCCTCCTACATATTCACCTGTCTCCTCTACATATTCAGGTATTCACACCTCTCTCTACCTGTCCCCTACATATTCACCTCTCTCTACCTGTTCCTACATATTCACCTCTCTCTCTACCTGTTCCTACATATTCACCTCTCTCTACCTGTTCCTACATATTCACCTCTCTCTCTACCTGTTCCTACATATTCACCTCTCTCTCTACCTGTCCCTACATATTCACCTCTCTCTACCTGTTCCTACATATTCACCTCTCTCTACTACACATTCACTGGTTCCTACATATTCACACACTCTCTACCTGTCCCTACATATTCACCTAACTCTCTACCTGCTCACATATCCACCTCTCCCCTACACATTCCTACATATTCACCTCTCTCTACCTGTCCCCTACATATTCACCTCTCTCTACCCACACATCTACCTGTTCCCCTACTCATTCTGGTAACACATATCCACCTCTCTACCTGTCCCCTACATATTCAGGTAACACACCTCCACACACCTCTACCTGTTCCTACATATTCACCTAACTCACCTGTTCCTACACACTTCCTCCTGTCCCCTACCTGTTCCTACATATTCACCTCCACACACCTCCACCTGTTCACCTCCCCTACACATTCAGGTCCTACACCTCTACCTGTCCCCTACACATATTCACCTCTCTCTCCTCTACCTGTTCCTACATATTCACCTCTCTCTACACCTGTTCCTACATATTCACCTCTCTCACTACCTGTTCCTACATATTCACCTCTCTCTACCTGTTCCTACATATTCACCTCTCTCTACCTGTTCCTACATATTCAGGTAACACACCTCTCACCTGTCCCCCTACACATTCAGGTAACACATTCCACCTCCTCCACCTGTCCCCTACATATTCACCTCTCTACCTGGTTCCTACATATTCACCTCTCTCTACCTGTTCCTACATATTCACCTCTCTCTACCTGCCCCTACATATTCACCTATAACACACTCCACACACTCTACCTGTCCCCTACATATTCAGGTAACACATCTCCACACACCTCCACCTGTCCCCTACATATTCACCTCTCTCCCTCTCTACCTGGTCCTACATATTCACCTAACTCTCTACCTGTTCCTACCTATTCACCTCTCTCTACCTGTTCCTACATATTCACCCTCTCTCTACCTGTTCCTACATATTCACCTCTCTCTACCTGTCCTACATATTCACCTCTCTCTACCTGTTCCTACAACACACCTCCACTCTCCTCCACCTGTCCCCTACACATTCATATTCACCTCCTCTACCTGTCCCCTACATATTCACCTAACTCTCTCCACCTGTCCCCTACATATTCACCACTCTCTACCTGTCCCCTACACATTCACCTAACTCACCTCCACACACATATCTACCTGTCCCCTACATATTCACATAACACACCTCTACCTGTCCCCTACACATTCAGGTAACACCTGTTCCTACACACACCTCCTCTACCTGTCCCCTACATATTCACCTCTAACTCTACCTGTTCCTACATATTCACCTCTCCCCTACCTGTTCAGGTAACACACCTCCACCACACTCTACCCTGTCCCCTACATATTCAGGTAACTCACTACCACACACCTCTACCTGTCACCTCTCTCACATTCCTGGTAACTACCTCTTCACCTGTCCCTACACATTCAGGTAACACACCTCCACCACCTCTCTACCTGTTCCTACATATTAACACACCTCTCTCCTGTCCCCCTACACATTCACCTCTAACACACCTCCACACACCTCCACCTCTCCCCCCTACACATTCAGGTAATACACCTCTCTACCTGTCCCCTACACATTCAGGTAACACACCTCCACACACCTCCACCTGTCCCCCTACATATTCAGGTAACACACCTCCACAGACCTCCACCTGTCCCCTACACATTCAGGTAACACACCTACCACACACCTCCACCTGTCCCCTACTCTATTCAGGTAACACACCTCTACACACCTCTACCTGTCCCCTACATATTCACACTCCACTCCTCTACCTGTCCCTACATATTCAGGTAACACACCTGTTCCCTACATGTTCCCTCTACATATTCCTGGTAACACACCTCCACCTGTCCCTACACATTCAGGTAACACACCTCTACCTGTCCCCCTACATATTCAGGTAACACACCTCCACACACCTCCTACATGTCCCCTCTCACATTCAGGTAACACACCTCCACACACCTCTACCTGTCCCCTACATATTCAGGTAACACTACACCTCCACACACCTCCACCTGTCCCCTACACATTCACCTAACACACCTCCTACATATTCCCCTACCTACATATCAGGTAAACACACCTCCACCTCTCTCTACCTCCTGTCCCTACATATTCAGGTAACACACCTCTACCTGTCCCCTACATATTCACCTCTCTCACACCTCCACACACCTCCACCTGTCCCCTACATATTCAGGTAACACACCTCCACACATCTCTACCTGTCCCCTACATATTCAGGTAACTCACCTCCACACACCTCTCTCTACCTGTCCCCATACACCTCTCAGGTAACACACCTCCACACACCTCTACCTGTCCCCTACATATTCAGGTAACACACCTCTCTACCTGTCCCCTACACATTCAGGTAACACACCTCTACCTGTCCCCTACATATTCAGGTAACACACCTGGTCCTCCACCTGTCCCCTACATATTCAGTAACACACCTCCACACACCTCTACCTGTCCCTACACATTCAGGTAACACACCTCCACACACCTCTACCTCCCCTACACATTCAGGTAACACACCTCCACACACCTCCACCTGTCCCCTACACATTCAGGTAACACATCTCTACCTGTCCCCTACATATTCAGGTAACACACCTCCACACACCTCCACCTGTCCCCTACACATTCAGGTAACACACCTCCACACTCTCTACCTGTCCCCTACACATTCAGGTAACACACCTCCACACACCTCTACCTGTCCCCTACACATTCAGGTAACACACCTCACACACCTCCACCTGTCCCCTACACATTCAGGTAACCTCATCTCCACCTGTCCCCTACACATTCACCTCTCACCTCCACCTGTCCCCTACACATTCAGGTAACACATCTCCACCTGTCCCCCTACATATTCAGGTAACACACCTCCACACACCTCTACCTGTCCCCTACACATTCAGGTAACACACCTCCACACACCTCTACCTGTCCCCTACATATTCAGGTAACACACCTCTACCTGTCCCCTACACATTCAGGTAACACACCTCTACCTGTCCCCTACACATTCAGGTAACACACCTCCACACACCTCCACCTGTCCCCTACATATTCAGGTAACACACCTCCACACACCTCTACCTGTCCCCTACACATTCAGGTAACACACCTCCACACACCTCTACCTGTCCCCTACACATTCAGGTAACACACCTCCACACACCTCCACCTGTCCCCTACATATTCAGGTAACACACCTCCACACACCTCTACCTGTCCCCCTACACATTCAGGTAACACACCTCCACACACCTCTATCTGTCCCCTACACATTCAGGTAACACACCTCCACACACCTCTACCTGTCCCCCTACACATTCAGGTAACACACCTCCACACACCTCCACCTGTCCCCTACATATTCAGGTAACACACCTCCACACACCTCCACCTGTCCCCTACATATTCAGGTAACTCACCTCCACACACCTCCACCTGTCCCCTACATATTCAGGTAACACACCTCCACCTGTCCCCTACATATTCAGGTAACACACCTCCACACACCTCTACCTGTCCCCTACACATTCAGGTAACACACCTCCACACACCTCTACCTGTCCCCTACACATTCAGGTAACACACCTCCACACACCTCTACCTGTCCCCCTACACATTCAGGTAACACACCTCCACACACCTCTACCTGTCCCCTACACATTCAGGTAACACACCTCCACACACCTCCACCTGTCCCCTACACATTCAGGTAACACACCTCCACCTGTCCCCTACACATTCAGGTAACACACCTCCACCTGTCCCCTACACATTCAGGTAACACACACACACACACATCTACCTGCCCATTACACATCCAATAAACACAAGCTCCAATGGTCCAACTCCCAGCCCCAGACCTCCAGCAGTATGCTGTTCCTCCAGGTGTTCTGTCCTGCTCTGTTCTCCGTGTGAACCCTACGGTGCTCTCAGTCTCTTCCAGGTGTTCTGTCCTGCTCTGCTCTCCGTGTGAACCCTACGGTGCTCTCAGTCTCCAGGGCAATCACCAGGGGGTGGTCTAGCGGTCGGTGTGAGCGTGGGTTTCATTCCGGTCTGGCTCACCCGCTCCTCCTACCTTTCCTCACTAATGAAACTTAAGAAAACCCAAAAATGTAGAATGGAGTGAGTGCGAGAGTTAAATCCTTGCCTGTAAAAAACAATTTGGTACGTTTGATTTCACCTAATTTTAACATTCTGTCATAAATGTTCAACTTCATAAAAAACATGTTTTCCCACAATAAAAAATACTATAGGAAGTGCCAAATAAAGTAACAGGGTTGACCGTAACAGGCTTGACAGTAGCAGGCTTGACCGTAACAGGGCTGACCGTTACAGGGCTGACCGTAACAGCCTTGCGCGTAAAAAAAAAGTCAATGTAAAAAGCAGTGCATTGAGTTATAGGCATACTATGTTTTGATTGTATCAGAATGTTTTAATGGCATTATCAACATAAGCAACACAAAATAATCTGTATCAGAATGTTTTAATGGCATTATCACCATAAACAACACAAAATAATCTGTATTAGAATGTTTTAATGGCATTATCACCATAAACAACACAAAATAATCTGTATCAGAATGTGTTAATGGCATTATCATCATAAACAACAGGAGGTGGAGGTGTATGAGGAGGTAGAAGTTTGAAGTGTTTGAAGAGGTGTAGGAGGAGGTGTAGGAGGAGGTTTTTTAAGAAGTTGTAAGAGGAGGTGTAGGAGGAGGTGTAGGAGTAGATGTTGGAGGAGGTGTTGGAGGAGGTGTAAGAGGAGGTGTAGGAGGAGGTGTAGGAGGAGGTAGAAGTTTGAAGTGTTTGAAGAGGTGTAGGAGGAGGTGTAGGAGGAGGTTTTTAAGAAGTTGTAAGAGGAGGTGTAGGAGGAGGTGTAGGAGTAGATGTTGGAGGAGGTGTTGGAGGAGGTGTAAGAGGAGGTGTAGGAGGAGGTGTAGGAGGAGGTAGAAGTTTGAAGTGTTTGAAGAGGTGTAGGAGGAGGTGTAGGAGGAGGTTTTTAAGAAGTTGTAAGAGGAGGTGTAGGAGGAGGTGTAGGAGTAGATGTTGGAGGAGGTGTTGGAGGAGGTGTAAGAGGAGGTGTAGGTGTATGATGAGGAGGAGGTGTACGAAGAGGTGTAGGTGTGTGATGAGGTGTATGAGGTGGTGTATGAGGAGGTGTATGAGGAGGTGTATGAGGAGGTATATGAGGAGGTGTATGAAGCTAGATGGATTCAGGTGCAAACTGCTTGGTCTAATTCAGGGATGGGTAACTCCAGTCCTCGGGGGGCTGATTGGTGACACACGTTTGCCCCAGCCCCAGATAACACACCTGACTCCAATAATCAACTAATCACGATTCAGTTTAGAATGCAATTAGTTTAATCAGATGTGTTAGCGAGGGCTGGGGAAAAGTGTGACACTAATCAGGCCCCCGAAGACTGAAGCTGCCCATCCCTGACCTAATTCAATTGACTTTGAGAGGCATAGAGCATGAGTTGAATTGTATTAAAGTTAATGAACTATAAGGACTTGTCCCCGCTATCGCACCCATTTTGCATTGTTCTCAGTTTAATTGAATTGAACCGAACGGAATTGAACCGAACGGAATTAATTTGACCTGACCTGTCTATCTCCTGCAGGTTCTGAGCTCCAGTAAGTCCTCTGCCAAGAACACTCTCTCCATGACCCTCAACTCAGTGGAGGGCGTCGCCCCGGCTCTGTCATAGGCTCAGTCCGGTCACATGACCAGCGGGACCCGCTCTCATTGGACGGCCAGGTGACGTACGTGGTGGTGGGCGGGACGGACCGGAAGGGTACGTTCATGGTTGACCGGGTAACGGGAGATGTGTACCTGGTCAGAGAACTGGACTATGAGGAAGGAGACAGGTAAATATGGTTTTAATGTCATTTAGACTTTCCCACCGTCAGCTCAGTAGTGCTCCGTGAACACTGGTGGAGGCTCTGTCTCTGTTCATCTAGTCATTCAACCTTTATTTAACCAAACAAATTATTGAAAATAAATCATTTTTGGTTGGTCAAGAGGCAGATTGTGTTTGGTTTGTGTTTTGACGTTGTCTTTTAAAGTTTGTCTGAGCTGATGAGTGACAATGACAAAAAGGATCAGATGAATCTTCCATTTACATTTTAGTCATTTAGCTCTTATCCAGAGTTACTGTTTCTATAATCTATCTATCTATCTATCTATCTATCTATCTATCTATCTATATCTATCTATCTATCTATCTATCTATCTATCTATCTATCTATCTATCTATCTATCTATCTATCTATCTATCTATCTATCTATCTATCTATCTATCTATCTATCTATCTATCTATCTATCTATCTATCTATCTATCTATCTATCTATCTATCTATCTATCTATCTATCTATCTATCTATCTATCTATCTATCTATCTATCTATCTATCTATCTATCTATCTATCTATCTATCTATCTATCTAATCTATCTATCTATCTATCCCTATCCCCTCATCTATCCAGGGTATACTCTGCACGTGGAGGTATCAGATTTCTCCCTGGCGTACCCCAGCAGTCACAGAGTCCAGCTGGACATTAACGTCCAGGACAGCAATGACCATGCCCCCCAGTTCAATGAGGACCCCATTACCATAGCGATACCGGAGAACACCCAGCCAGGAGCCTCCGTCTACACCTTCCAGGCTGCTGATAAGGTGGGACACACTTCACATCATGATGGGAGTAAGAATACGTTGAGATTAGACTATTCATAATGTATGGAATCAAATTATTTTGATTACTATCAAAATCTCAGTAGTTGGCATAAGGTTGATAATGCCATAAATACCTGTGAAATATTTACTTTAGGTGTATAAGGAGGTGTATAAGGAGGTGTATAAGGAGGTGTATGAGGAGGTGGAGGTGTGAGGAGGTGGAGGTGTGAGGAGGTGGAGGTGTATGAGGAGGTGGAGGTGTGAGGAGGTGGAGGTGTGAGGAGGTGGAGGTGTATGAGGAGGTGGAGGTGTGAGGAGGTGAAGGTGTATGAGGAAGTGAAGGTGTATGAGGAGGTGGAGGTGTATGAGGAGGTGGAGGTGTGAGGAGGTGGAGGTGTATGAGGAGGTGGAGGTTTGAGGAGGTGGAGGTGTATGAGGAGGTGGAGGTGTGAGGAGGTGGAGGTGTGAGGAGGTGAAGGTGTATGAGGAGGTGGAGGTGTGAGGAGGTGGAGGTGTGAGGAGGTGAAGGTGTATGAGGAGGTGGAGGTTTGTGGAGGTGTATGAGGAGGTGGAGGTGTGAGGAGGTGGAGGTGTATGAGGAGGTGGAGGTGTGAGGAGGTGGAGGTGTGAGGAGTCGAAGGTGTATGAGGAGGTGGAGGTTTGAGGAGGTGGAGGTGTATGAGGAGGTGGAGGTGTGAGGAGGTGGAGGTGTGAGGAGGTGAAGGTGTATGAGGAGGTGGAGGTTTGTGGAGGTGTATGAGGAGGTGGAGGTGTGAGGAGGTGGAGGTGTATGAGGAGGTGGAGGTGTGAGGAGATGGAGGTGTGAGGAGGTGAAGGTGTATGAGGAGGTGGAGGTTTGAGGAGGTGGAGGTGTATGAGGAGGTGGATGTGTGAGGAGGTGGAGGTGTATGAGGAGGTGGAGGTGTGAGGAGGTGGAGGTGTATGAGGAGGTGGAGGTGTGAGGAGGTGGAGGTGTATGAGGAGGTGGAGGTGTATGAGGAGGTGGGAGGTGTGAGGAGGTGGAGGTGTATGAGGAGGTGGAGGTGTGAGGAGGTGGAGGTGTATGAGGAGGTGGAGGTGTGAGGAGGTGGAGGTGGAGGTGTATGAGGAGGTGGAGGTGTATGAGGAGGTGGAGGTTTGAGGAGGTGAAGTTGTATGAGGAGGTGGAGGTGTGAGGAGGTGGAGGTGTATGAGGAGGTGGAGGTGTGAGGAGGTGGAGGTGTATGAGGAGGTGGAGGTGTATGAGGAGGTGGAGGTGTGAGGAGGTGGAGGTGTATGAGGAGGTGGAGGTGTGAGGAGGTGGAGGTGTATGAGGAGGTGGAGGTGTGAGGAGGTGGAGGTGGAGGTGTATGAGGAGGTGGAGGTGTATGAGGAGGTGGAGGTTTGAGGAGGTGAAGTTGTATGAGGAGGTGGAGGTTTGAGGAGGTGGAGGTGTGAGGAGGTGGAGGTGTATGAGGAGGTGGAGGTGTGAGGAGGTGGAGGTGTATGAGGAGGTGGAGGTGTGAGGAGGTGGAGTTGTATGAGGAGGTGGAGGTGTATGAGGAGGTGGAGGTGTATGAGGAGGTGGAGGTGTATGAGGAGGTGGAGGTGTGAGGAGGTGGAGGTGTATGAGGAGGTGGAGTGTATGAGGAGGTGGAGGTGTATGAGGAGGTGGAGGTGTGAGGAGGTGGAGGTGTGTGAGGAGGTGGAGGTGTATGTGGAGGTGGAGGTGTATGAGGAAGTGGAGGTGTGAGGAGGTGGAGGTGTATGAGGAGGTGAAGTTGTATGACGAGGTGGAGGTGTGAGGAGGTGGAGGTGTATGAGGAGGTGGATGTGTATGGAGGTGTATGAGGAGGTGGAGGTGTGAGGAGGTGGAAGTGTATGTGGAGGTGGAGGTGTATGAGGAGGTGTGAAGTTTGAAGTGTTTGAGGAGGTGTAGGAGGAGGTGTAGGAGGAGGTTTTTAAGAAGGTGTAAGAGGAGGTGTAGGAGGAGGTGTAGGAGTAGGTGTTGGAGGAGGTGTTTGAGGAAGTGTATGAGGAGATGTAGGTGTGTGATGAGGAGGAGGTGTATGAAGAGGTGTAGGTGTGTGATGAGGTGTATGAGGAGGTGTATGAGGAGGTGTAGGAGGAGGTGTTGGAGGAGGTGTATGAGGAGGTGTAGGTGTATGATGAGGAGGAGGTGTACGAAGTTGTGTAGGTGTATGAGGAGGTGTAAGAGGAGGTGTAGGTCAATGAGGAGGTGTAGGTGTAGGAGGAGGTGTGTGAGGAGGAGGAGGTGTTGGAGGAGGTGTTGGTGTAGAAGAATGTGTATGAGGAGATGTTGGAGGAGGTGTATGAGGAGGTGTAGGAGGAGGTGTAGGTAAATGAGGAGGTGTAGGTGTTTGAGCAGGTGGAGGTGTTTGAGGAGGACTATGAGGATGTGTTTGAGGACATTTTGGAGGAGGTTTTTGAGGAGGTGTAGGTGTAGTAGGAGGTTGTAGGTGTGTGAGGTGGTGTTTTGAGGAGATAGAGGAGGAGGTTTTTGAGGAGGTGTAGGTGTAGTAGGAGGTTGTAGGTGTGTGTGAGGTGGTGTTTGAGGAGATAGAGGAGGTGGTGTTTGAGGAGGTGGAGGTATTGGCATGGGCTGGATGAGCTGTAGTTTTATTTAGATGTTCTTATATCACTAGTTGTTACATTCCTTTGTTTCCTTCAGGAAGGTATTGGGTCCAACAGGGATATTAGTATGTAGTAGTTCCTATGTTTGAAGTTGTTATTGAGTCCTTCCTTTTTCCGTTTCTCAGGACGGCAGTGGTCCCAACAGCGAGGTGCGTTACTCCATACAGCACCGCTGGCCTGACTCCCCCGGCGTCCTTACCCTTGACCCTTCCACTGGGGTCCTGACCCTGGGTCAGAGGTTAGACCACGAGGCCACGCCCTCCCTTTACCTGGTTGTCAGGGCGACGGACCAGGCGGAGGATCCGTTGGCGCGGCGCTGGGGGTCGGTGACGGCCCAGGTGTTTGTTACGGATGAAAACGACAACGCTCCCGTCTTCAACTTGCCTTCCACCGTTAGCGTCACGGAGGACCAGCCTGTTGGGTGAGGAGTGTGTGCTCTCCCCTTTGAAACTAACACTTAATCGAATCTGCCCATCCGGAGAACAGTCAATTATTCCTTGTCTCAGTTCAAGGGGAGCTGATAAACCTTATCAATAAGGATTTACAGTTTAGTGGACATCCTCAGTTAACTAACCAGATGCTACAACTATTCAATCAATGAACTGAAGTAAAACAACATGCAACTGTGTGACTGATGACAAACAGTGTTTGGTACAAAAAAACAGAGATTTATTAAGACAATTCTAAACGGAGTAGTCCCAATTCTATCACAAAAACCACACAAGCATGATAAAGATAGATGAGATACCTTCAGAGCCTTCCCTTCAGAGCCTTCCCTTCAGAGCCTTCCCTTCAGAGCCTTCCCTTCAGAGCCTTCCCTTTAAAGCCTTCCCTTCAAAGCCTTCCCTTCAGAGCCTTCCCTTCAGAGCCTTCCCTTTAGAGCCTTCCCTTCAGAGCCTTCCCTTCAGAGCCTTCCCTTCAGAGCCTTCCCTTCAGAGCCTTCCCTTCAGAGCCTTCCCATCAGAGCCTTCCCTTTAGAGCCTTCCCTTTAGAGCCTTCCCTTCAGAGCCTTCCCTTCAGAGCCTTCCCTTCAGAGCCTTCCCTTCAGAGCCTTCCCTTCAGAGCCTTCCCTTCAGAGCCTTCCCTTTGGAGCCTTCCCTTCAGAGCCTTCCCTTCATAGCCTTCCCTTCAGAGCCTTCCCTTCAGAGCCTTACCTTCAGAGCCTTCCCTTCAGAGCCTTCCCTTTGGAGATACTCTATACACTATTTGTTGTCTATTACAATTTTTATTAGAAGCACAATTTTTATAACAAGCACTATAATAATATTTAATTTCCCCCCCCTCAAGGTGAAATGGCTCTCAGATTATAAAGGAAAACTCAAAAAACGATGAAAGACTATCCTAAAGATTCCTTCCGAATATTATAAAAAAATTAATTAAAAAAAGGATTAAAAAATACAAGGGTAAAAACTCTAATCACACTTCTATTATAAAATACAGATAATATAAGCGGATAAGTCAGTCCTCAGTTACAGCTTCCTGGTAGCTTAGTAGTTAAGAGCGTTGTGCCATTAACCGAAAGGTCGCTGGTTCTAATCCCTGAGCCGACTAGGTGAAAAATCTGTCGATGTGCCCTTGAGCAAGGCACTTAACCCTAATTGCTCTGGATAAGAGCATCTGCTAAATGACTAAAATGTAATGACCTTCGAACAACAAATCTTCCAAATAATATTCTCCCTTTTTATACTGTCATTACAATCTATCTTTAGTTACGACATCGGCTTCTTCATCACACTCCTCTTCCTCTCATTCTCCTCTCATCAGTGTTCATTAAACTCATCAGTATTGTACGTATAAGTGTCCTCTTTCCTATGTGTGTCTATTGTGATGTCTGTGTGTGTCTGAGGCCACGGAAGTCCCTCGTAAGATTTGTCCTGAGACACCGTTTGTCCACATGACCATTGCATGTATTTGTACATGCGTGTAAATGTGCATGTGTAATTCTGCCTGTGTGTATGTGTACCGGGGGGGGGGGGGGGGGGGGGGGGGGGGGGGGGTTAGTTGGGGGGGGGGGGGGGGTCATATCAGCTGACACTTTGAGTTTGTGTCTACTTGGGTGCGTGTGAATGCGCACGTGTAATTCTGTGTTTGTGTGCAATACGTGGATGTGTGAATGCATGTATGTGAGTGTCCTTGAAGATCCCCTGTTGGCCGTCTGCTACTCCAGGGGCCTCTCCTATCTCCCCACTCTGAAGTCCTGTTGGCCGTCTGCTACTCCAGGGGCCTCTCCTATCTCCTTGGCTGAAGTCCTGTTGGCCGTCTGCTACTCCAGGGGCCTCTCCTGTCTCCCCACTCTGAAGTCCTGTTGGCCGTCTGCTACTCCAGGGGCCTCTCCTATCTCCCCACTCTGAAGTCCTGTTGGCTGTCTGCTACTCCAGGGGCCTCTCCTATCTCCCCACTCTGAAGTCCTGTTGGCCGTCTGCTACTCCAGGGGCCTCTCCTATCTCCCCACTCTGAAGTCCTGTTGGCCGTCTGCTACTCCAGGGGCCTCTCCTATCTCCCCACTCTGAAGTCCTGTTGGCCGTCTGCTACTCCAGGGGCCTCTCCTATCTCCCCACTCTGAAGTCCTGTTGGCCATCTGCTACTCCTGGGGGCCTCTCCTATCTCCCCACTCTGAAGTCCTGTTGGGCCATCTGCTACTCCAGGGGCCTCTCCTGTCTCCCCACTCTGAAGTCCTGTTGGCCGTCTGCTACTCCAGGGGCCTCTCCTATCTCCCCACTCTGAAGTCCTGTTGGCCGTCTGCTACTCCAGGGGCCTCTCCTATCTCCCCACTCTGAAGTCCTGTTGGCCGTCTGCTACTCCAGGGGCCTCTCCTATCTCCCCACTCTGAAGTCCTGTTGGCCGTCTGCTACTCCAGGGGCCTCTCCTATCTCCCCACTCTGAAGTCCTGTTGGCCGTCTGCTACTCCAGGGGCCTCTCCTATCTCCCCACTCTGAAGTCCTGTTGGCCCGTCTGCTACTCCAGGGGCCTCTCCTGTCTCCCCACTCTGAAGTCCTGTTGGCCGTCTGCTATTCCAGGGGCCTCTCCTGTCTCCCCACTCTGAAGTCCTGTTGGCCGTCTGAGTCTACTCCAAGGGCCTCTCCTATCTCCCCACTCTGAAGTCCTGTTGGCCGTCTGCTACTCCAGGGGCCTCTCCTATCTCCCCACTCTGAAGTCCTGTTGGCCGTCTGCTACTCCAGGGGCCTCTCCTATCTCCTTGCCAGAAGTCCTAATCTACTAGAGACTTTAGCTCTGCCATTATCTTCTCACCTAGAAAACCACTAACAGCACAGAACCATAGAGTCCAGTTATTAATATTATTATTATTATTATTATATTATTATTATTATTATTATAATTATCGATTATTAGTGGAATTATAGAGTTTTCTCAACAGTGTGTACGAGTGTGTTTGTATATTTTACTATAAAGTAAACCAACTATAATTCAGAGATGAGGACATTTTGCCGGTCCTCACTTGTAAAAAGGCAATTTTTAGGCTTAGGGGTTAGGTTTAGGGTTAGGTTTAGGGTTAGGTTTAGGGGTTAGGGAAAATAGGATTTTAAATCCTCACAGCTGTGTGTGTGTGTATGTGTATGTGTGTGTGTGTGTGGGGGGGGGGGGGGGGGCATCTCTGTTTGTTCAAATGGACTGTATCTGTTCTGTGTGTGGGGGGGGGGGGCATCTCTGTTTGTTGAAATGGACTGTATCTGTTCTGTGCAGGATTGTGGTGGTGTACGTGATGGCTCGTGACGATGATGGGGGAGAGAACGGACGAGTGTCCTACAGCATCCAATCAGGGAACAGCGCTGGATGCTTTAGCATCAACCCCGACACTGGTAAGACCTGCAACCCCTGACCCCTGACCCCTGACCCCTGACCCCTGACCCCTGACCCCTGACCCCTGACCTCTGACCTCTAACCTGACAAAGACAGTAGATAAGTGAAGACAGTTCACTCGGGCCATTTTCCATTGAAATGTTTTTGTCAGTTCTGGTCTGCTTAACCCCTGATCTCTAACCTCAAAACTGGTAAGACCTCTGCCTCCCTGATCTCATCAGTCCAGACATATCCGTACCCTGCTTGTAATGGACTTAGTCCCTGATTGATGTAAGACATTGGAGTCTATGACATGTAGCCTTCTACTATAGGGTTAGATTGAACCTTAATCCTTGTTCCTTAATCCTACCCATTGGAGCTTGAACCACCACACATTTCCACAGAAACATTATAAGCCATTACAACCCACTTATCAACAGACCCGGGTTCAAATACTATTTAAAATCCTTCAAATACTTTCAGCATTTGCTCTAGTCTTCCTGGAGTGTCAAATGGGCGGGGTTTACGCTTGTGACTATTCAATAGTTTCCATTGTGCCAGGCGAGGTCAATCAAACCTAGTGGTTAGAGAGCCAGCAACCGGAGGGCTTCCAGTTCGAATCCCATTGCCTGCCATTTTGCCCTTAAGCAAGCACTTAACTCCCCACAGCAACAGCTCCCCAGGTGCGCAGTGTGTGGGGGGGTGGGGGGGATGGGGGGTTAAAAGCGAAAGTCACGTTTTGGTTGGACCTTGTGTGCAATTGACCAATAAAGTAATCTTTAATTTTAAATATTTTAAATGATTTCAAATAGTATTTAAACCCAAGGCTGCTCCTGAGTCCCATCCACAGAGCCTGTTACAACATTCCGTAACCTCGCAGCCAATTCACCAGGTGATCTTTCTTACGGCGATACTTCACCACAGTAAACCTGCATCCAAATGGCAACCCTATCCCTATGTAATGCTTTTGACCAGGGCCCTATCGAAGGCCCATAGACCTGGCGGAAGGTACTGGCCTAAATAGTGAATATGGGTCCAGTTGGGACCCATCCTAACTCTTTGGTCCTTTCATGGCAGAAGTGTTGATGGTACCTGGTTTATTGTTTCTGGGGATGATAGATTGATATGTTATATACAGTGCCTTCGGAAAGTATTCAGACCCCTTGACTTTTTCCACATTTTGTTACGTTACAGCCTTATTCTAAAATTTATTAAATAAAACATTTTTCCTCAGCAATCTACACACAATACCCCATAATGACGAAAACAGGTTTTTAGAATTTTTAGAAAACAGAAATACCTTATTTATATAAGTATTCAGACCCTTTGCTATGAGACTATGAGACTCGAAATTGAGCTCTGGTGCATCAATTGATGAAAGGCACACACACCTGTCTATATAGGGTCCCACAGTTGACAGTGCCTGTCAGAGCAAAAAACCAAGCCATGAGGTCGAAGGAATTGTCCATAGAGCTCCAAGACAGGATTGTGTCGAGGTATACAGATCTGGGGAAGGGTACCAAACATTTCTGCAGCATTGAAGGTCCCCAAGAACACAGTGGCCTCCATCATTCTTAAATGGAAGAAGTTTGGAACCACCAAGACTCTTCCTAGAGCTGGCCGCCCGGCCAAACTGAGCAATCGGGGGAGAAGGGCCTTGGTCAGGGAGATGACCAAGAACCCGATGGTCACTCTGACAGAGCTCTAGAGTTCCTCTGTGGAGATGGCAGAACCTTCCAGAAGGACAACTATCTCTGCAGATGGACAGTTAATGAAACAGAGAGGGGTAGTCTACAGGACAGAGAGACGGTTAATGAAACAGAGAGGGGTAGTCTACAGGACAGAGAGACGGTTAATGAAACAGAGAGGGGTAGTCTACAGTACTTAGTTTATAACAGACCTGCGTTCACAAACTGTTTCAAATCATTACAGCGATGGAGTTTACAGTCTGAGAGGAAGATGTTCGTTTCTTGTCTTCTTAGTGCAGTGATTCTCGGACAGGTACAAGGCAGTATGTCTACAGCTTCTGTTTAAACAACCATCAATAGATACATAAACGCCTCAGTGACATTATTACAATGTTTTAGCTGGTAACATAACTGATTACTGTTACATTTATTTTTGTAATCAGATGACATGTAATCAGTTACTACTCCCCAGCCTGCAATGTTCCCTCAATTTTCTTTTTGGCACTGAGCAAATTTCAGGTCTGACGAGCGCAAATTCAGGTCAATTTCAGGTTCTGACGAGCGCAAATTCAGGTCAATTTCAGGTCTGACGAGCGCAAATTCAGGTCAATTTCAGGTCTGACGAGCGCAAATTCAGGTCAATGTCAGGTCTGACGAGCGCAAATTCAGGTCAATTTCAGGTCTGACGAGCGCAAATTTGAACGTTGTGTAAATTCTGTGCAACTTACATTTACATTTTAGTCATTTAGCCTCTTATCCAGACGCTCTTACCCAGACGCTCTTACCCAGACGCTCTTATCCAGACGCTCTTATCCAGACGCTCTTACCCAGACGCTCTTATCCAGACGCTCCCAGTGCACGCTCTTACCCAGACGCCTCTTCACCCAGACGCCCTTATCCAGACGCCCTTACCCAGACGCCCTTATCCAGACGCCCTTATCCAGACGCCCTTATCCAGACGCCCTTATCCAGACGCTCTTATCCAGACGCTCTTATCCAGACGCCCTTATCCAGACGCCCTTATCCAGACGCCCTTATCCAGACGCCCTTATCCAGACGGTCTTATCCAGACGCTCCTTATCCAGACGCCCTTATCCAGACGCTCTTATCCAGACGCCTTATCCAGACGCCCTTATCCAGACGCCCTTACCCAGACGCTCTTATCCAGACGCTCTTATCCAGACGGCCTTATCCAGACGCCCTTACCCAGACGCCCTTATCCAGACGCCCTTATCCAGACGCTCTTATCCAGACGCTCTTATCCAGACGCTCTTATCCAGACGCTCTTACCCAGACGCTTCTTAATCTTATCCAGAGCGACTTACAGTTAGTGAGTGCATACATTCTTTTTTATACTGGCCCCCCCGTGGGAATCGAACCCACAACACTGGCGTTGCAAACGCCATGCCGGCCATTCCCTCCCCTACCCTGGACGACGCTGGGCCAATTGTGCGCCGCCCCATGGGTCTCCCGTTCGCGGCCGGCTACAGCAGAGCCTGGATACGAACCAGGATCTCTAGTGGCACAGCTAGCACTGCGATGCAGTGCCTTAGACCACTGCGCCACTCGGGAGATCAGCGCGTGTTTACTGTGAACACTGAGGCTGTACCCGCTTTATTTTTGTGTATGTAATTGTGTACGAATAAAAACAATTGGAACTCAAGGCTTTATCGTTGGGTTTTTGCATAAATGTTTGGCGATTGACTAGGAATGCCTTGGAGATCGACTGTTGGTGACCACTGCTCTAGAAAGTTGAGTGAAGTTCCATCTGGTGCTTCTCTCTGTGGGCTGATATTTCTGGTGCTTCTCTCTGTGGGCTGATATTTCTGGTGCTTCTCTCTGTGGGCTGATATTTCTGGTGCTTCTCTCTGTGGGTTGATATTTCTGGTGCTTCTCTCTGTGGGTTGATATTTCTGGTGCTTCTCTCTGTGGGCTGATATTTCTGGTTCTTCTCTCTGTGGGCTGATATTTCTGGTGCTTCTCTCTGTGGGCTGATATTTCTGGTGCTTCTCTCTGTGGGTTGATATTTCTGGTGCTTCTCTCTGTGGGCTGATATTTCTGGTGCTTCTCTCTGTGGGCTGATTTTTCTGGTGCTTCTCTCTGTGGGCTGATTTTTCTGGTGCTTCTCTCTGTGGGCTGATATTTCTGGTGCTTCTCTCCATGGGCTGATATTTCTGGTGCTTCTCTCTGTGGGCTGAGATTTCTGGTGCTTCTCTCCATGGGCTGATATTTCTGGTTCTTCTCTCTGTGGGCTGATATTTCTGGTGCTTCTCTCTGTGGGTTGATATTTCTGGTGCTTCTCTCTGTGGGCTGATATTTCTGGTGCTTCTCTCTGTGGGCTGATATTTCTGGTGCTTCTCTCTGTGGGCTGATTTTTCTGGTGCTTCTCTCTGTGGGCTGATTTTTCTGGTGCTTCTCTCTGTGGGCTGATATTTCTGGTGCTTCTCTCCATGGGCTGATATTTCTGGTGCTTCTCTCTGTGGGCTGAGATTTCTGGTGCTTCTCTCCATGGGCTGATATTTCTGGTTCTTCTCTCTGTGGGCTGATATTTCTGGTGCTTCTCTCTGTGTGGGTTGATATTTCTGGTGCTTCTCTCTGTGGGCTGATATTTCTGGTGCTTCTCTCTGTGGGCTGATATTTCTGGTGCTTCTCTCTGTGGGACTGATTTTTCTGGTGCTTCTCTCTGTGGGCTGATTATTCCGGTTCTTCTCTCTGTGGGCTGATTTTTCTGGTGCTTCTCTCCATGGGCTGATATTTCTGGTGCTTCTCTCTGTGGGCTGAGATTTCTGGTGCTTCTCTCCATGGGCTGATATTTCTGGTTCTTCTCTCTGTGGGCTGATATTTCTGGTGCTTCTCTCTGTGGGTTGATATTTCTGGTGCTTCTCTCTGTGGGCTGATATTTCTGGTGCTTATCTCTCTGGTCTGAGATTTCAGGTGCTTCTCTCCATGGGCTTATATTTCTGGTTCTTCTCTCTGTGGGCTGATATTTCTGGTGCTTCTCTCTGTGGGTTGATATTTCTGGTGCTTCTCTCTGTGGGCTGATATTTCTGGTGCTTCTCTCTGTGGGCTGAGATTTCTGAATCTTCTCTCGGTGGGCTGATATTTCTGGTGCTTCTCTCTGTGGGCTGATATTTCTGGTGCTTCTCTCTGTGGGCTGATATTTCTGGTGCTTCTCTCTGTGGGCTGATATTTCTGGTTCTTCTCTCTGTGGGTTGATATTTCTGTCCTTCTCTCTGTGGGCTGATATTTCTGGTGCTTCTCTCTGTGGGCTGATATTTCTGGTGCTTCTCTCCATGGGCTGATATTTCTGGTTCTTCTCTCTGTGGGCTGATATTTCTGGTGCTTCTCTCTGTGGGTTGATATTTCTGGTGCTTCTCTCTGTGGGCTGATATTTCTGGCGCTTCTCTCTGTGGGCTGATATTTCTGGTTCTTCTCTCTGTGGGTTGATATTTATTGTCCTTCTCTCTGTGGGCTGATATTTCTGGTTCTTCTCTCGGTGGGCTGATATTTCTGGTCCTTCTCTCTTTGGGCTGATATTTCTGGTGCTTCTCTCCATGGGCTGATATTTCTGGTTCTTCTCTCTGTGGGCTGATATTTCTGGTGCTTCTCTCTGTGGGTTGATATTTCTGGTGCTTCTCTCTGTGGGCTGATATTTCTGGTGCTTCTCTCTGTGGGCTGATATTTCTGGTGCTTCTCTCTGTGGGCTGATATTTCTTGTCCTTCTCTCTGTGGGCTGATATTTCTGGTTCTTCTCTCTGTGGGCTGATATTTCTGGTCCTTCTCTCTGTGGGCTGATATTTCTGGTGCTTCTCTCCATGGGCTGATATTTCTGGTTCTTCTCTCTGTGGGCTGATATTTCTGGTGCTTCTCTCTGTGGGTTGATATTTCTGGTGCTTCTCTCTGTGGGCTGATATTTCTGGTGCTTCTCTCTGTGGTTGATATTTCTGGTGCTTCTCTCTGTGGGCTGATATTTCTGGTGCTTCTCTCTGTGGGCTGATATTTCTGGTGCTTCTCTCTGTGGGCTGATTTTTCTGGTGCTTCTCTCTGTGGGGCTGATTTTTCCGGTTCTTCTCCTCTGTGGGCTGATTTTTTCTGGTGCTTCTCTCCATGGGCTGATATTTCTGGTGCTTCTCTCTGTGGGCTGAGATTTCTGGTGCTTCTCTCCATGGGCTGATATTTCTGGTTCTTGCTCTCTCTGTGGGCTGATATTTCTGGTCCTTCTCTCTGTGGGTTGATATTTCTGGTGCTTCTCTCTGTGGGGCTGATATTTCTGGTGCTTCTCTCTCTGGTCTGAGATTTCAGGTGCTTCTCTCCATGGGCTGATATTTCTGGTTCTTCTCTCTGTGGGCTGATATTTCTGGTGCTTCTCTCTGTGGGTTGATATTTCTGGTGCTTCTCTCTGTGGGCTGATATTTCTGGTGCTTCTCTCTGTGGGCTGAGATTTCTGAATCTTCTCTCGGTGGGCTGATATTTCTGGTGCTTCTCTCTGTGGGCTGATATTTCTGGTGCTTCTCTCTGTGGGCTGATATTTCTGGTGCTTCTCTCTGTGGGCTGATATTTGGTTCTTCTCTCTGTGGGTTGATATTTCTTGTCATCATTCTCTCTGTGGGCTGATATTTCTGGTCCTTCTCTCTGTGGGTTGATATTTCCTGTCCTTCTCTCTGTGGGCTGATATTTCTGGTCCTTCTCTCTGTGGGCTGATATTTCTGGTGCTTATCTTTGTGGGCTGATATTTCTATTTATTCTCTCTGTGGGCTGATATTTCTGGTGCTTCTCTCTGTGGGCTGATATTTCTGGTCCTTCTCTCTGTGGGCTGTTATTTCTCCGGGGGGAGACTGGGGCTACTGCACACACAGCTTAGAGGGAACATTGGTCAGTAGAATAGAGTTAAATACAGTAGAGTTAAATACAGTAGAGTTAAATACAGTAGAGTTCAGTACAGTAGAGTTAAATACAGTAGAGTTAAATACAGTAGAGTTAAATACAGTGGAGTTCAGTACAGTAGAGTTAAATACAGTAGAGTTAAATACAGTAGAGTTAAATACAGTAGAGTTAAATACAGTAGAGTTCAGTACAGTAGAGTTAAATACAGTATGGTTAAATACAGTAGAGTTAAATACAGTAGAGTTAAATACAGTAGAGTTCAGTATAGTAGAGTTAAATACAGTAGAGTTAAATACAGTATGGTTAAATACAGTAGAGTTAAATACAGTAGAGTTCAGTACAGTAGAGTTAAATACAGTAGAGTTCAGTATAGTAGACTTAAATACAGTAGAGTTCAGAACAGTAGAGTTCAGTCTAGTAGAGTTAAATACAGTAGAGTTAAATACAGTAGAGTTAAATACAGTATAGTTAAATACAGTATAGTTCAGTACAGTAGAGTTCAGACTAGTAGAGTTAAATACAGTAGAGTTAAATACAGTAGAGTTAAATACAGTAGAGTTAAATACAGTAGAATTCAGCACAGTAGAGTTAAATACAGTAGAGTTAAATACAGTAGAGTTCAGTACAGTAGTGTTAAATACAGTAGAGTTAAATACAGTAGAGTTGAATACATTACATTACATTACATTACATTACATTACATTACATTTACGTCATTTAGCATAAGGGTGGGTAGAAGGATTACTTTATCCTATCCCAGGTATTCCTTAAAGAGGTGGGGTTTCAAGTGTCTCCGGAAGGTGGTGAGTAAATACAGTAGAGTTAAATACAGTAGAGTTAAATACAGTAGAGTTCAGTATAGTAGAGTTAAATACAGTAGAGTTAAATACAGTAGAGTTCAGTATAGTAGAGTTAAATACAGTAGAGTTAAATACAGTAGAGTTAAATACAGTAGAGTTAAATACAGTAGAGTTCAGTACAGTAGAGTTAAATACAGTAGAGTTAAATACAGTAGAGTTAAATACAGTAGAGTTCAGTACAGTAGAGTTAAATACAGTAGAGTTAAATACAGTAGAGTTCAGTATAGTAGAGTTAAATACAGTAGAGTTAAATACAGTAGAGTTCAGTATAGTAGAGTTAAATACAGTAGAGTTAAATACAGTAGAGTTAAATACAGTAGAGTTCAGTACAGTAGAGTTCAGTACAGTAGAGTTAAATACAGTAGAGTTAAATACAGTAGAGTTCAGTACAGTAGAGTTAAATACAGTAGAGTTAAATACAGTAGAGTTAAATACAGTAGAGTTAAATACAGTAGAGTTCAGTACAGTAGAGTTAAATACAGTATAGTAGAGTTAAATACAGTAGAGTTAAATACAGTATAGTAGAGTTAAATACAGTAGAGTAGAGTTAAATACAGTAGAGTTAAATACAGTAGAGTTAAATACAGTAGAGTTAAATACAGTAGAGTTCAGTACAGTAGAGTTAAATACAGTATAGTAGAGTTAAATACAGTAGAGTTAAATACAGTAGAGTTAAATACAGTAGAGTTAAATACAGTAGAGTTAAATACAGTAGAGTTAAATACAGTAGAGTTCAGTAAATTAGAGTTCAGTAAATTAGAGTTCAGTAAAGTATGTTCAGACACAATGGAATTGTTTTAAAAGTGAAAAGGGGGTTAATTAAGTAAAGAGGGTTAACCTGTAAACGGATACAACCAGGAGACACAGCTGAACATATTTTGGTGATCTGAAAATGACATTGGACAACAACGTATTCTACTAGATTCAATCTCAGAGCAGCCTAGCAAGTCTGTCCTATAGGAAACAGCTGAGTCATCACCTGATCCCTCAGTAAAGTAAGACTAGCGGATGTGTGTGTGTGTGTGTGTGTGTGTGTGTGTGTGTGTGTGTGTGTGTGTGTGTGTGTCTGTGTGTGTGTGTGTGTGTGTCTGTGTGTGTGTGTGTGTGTGTGTGTGTGTGTGTGTGTGTGTGTGTGTGGTGTGTGTGTGTGTGTGTGTGTGTGTGTGTGTGTGTGGTGTGTGTGTGTGTGTGTGTGTGTGTGTGTGTGTGTGTGTGTGAGTGTGTGTGTGTGTGTGTGTGTGTGTGTGTGTGTGTGTGTGTGTGTGTGTGTGTGTTGTGTGTGTGTGTGTGTGGTGTGTGTGTGTGTGTGTGTGTCTGTGTCTGTGTCTGTGTCTGTGTCTGTGTGTGTGTGTGTGTGTGTGTGTGTGTGTGTGTGTGTGTGTGTGTGTGTGTGTCTGTGTGTGTGTGTGTGTGTGTGTGTGTGTGTGTGTGTGTGCGCGCGCTTGGCTAGCTAGTCATAATCATGAATAACAGCAACACAGACCTCAACTTGTCAGCCAAGTTAACTCACAATGCAGTGTACACACACACACACACGACTACACACACACGACTACACACACACACACACACACACACACACACACAACACACACACACACACACACACACACACGACTACACACACACACACCCACACACACACACACACACACACACACACACACACACACAACTACACACACACACGACACACACACACACACACACACACACACACACACACACACGACTACACACACACACACACACACACACACGACACACACACACACACACGACTACACACACACATACACACACGACTACACACACGACTACACACCCATGGTGTGTCCACCCCCAAGGCACCTTGTCCTTGGCTAACTGACCCCTCAGGCTGCTACAGTGATGACAGGGCTGTAAACATACCGTATTGGAAACACGCTAACGCCAGAGCCTCAGGAGCACAGGTCTAACTCACACACACACACACACACACACACACACACACACACACACACACACACACACACACACACACACACACACACACACACACACACACACACACACACACACACACACACACACACACACACACACACACACACACACACACACACACACACACACACACACACACACACACACACACACACACACACACACACACTCACACACACACACACACTCACACACACACATTGATGGTATCTCACCGCCAGCTCGGAGAGAAGCAGCACAGCGTTCCAACCACTCACTGTAATGCCTAACAGACTGTAGGGCGAGCAGCCATGTTGTTGGAGAGAAGGAGAGAAGGAGAGAAGGAGAGAAGGAAAGAGATGGAGAGAGATGGAGAGATGGAGAGATGGAGAGGTGGAGAGATGGAGAGGTGGAGAGATGGAGAGAGATGGAGAGGTGGAGAGATGGAGATGGAGAGATGGAGAAATGGAGAGGTGGAGAGGTAGAACGATGGAGAGGTGGAGAGATAGAAAGAAATGGAGAGATGGTGAGGTGGAGAAATGGAGAGATGGAGAGGTGGAGAGATAGAAAGAGATGGAGATGGTGAGGTGGAGAAATGGTGAGATGGAGAGGTGGAGAGATAGAAAGAGATGGAGAGATGGTGAGGTGGAGAAATGGTGAGATGGAGAGATGGTGAGGTGGAGAGATGGAGAGATGGAGAGGTGGAGAGATGGAGAGATGGAGAGATAGAGAGATAGAACGAGATGGAGAGAAGGAGAGAGAAAGTGATTGAGAAATTGATAGAGAAAGAGATGGAGAGATGGATAGAGAAAGAGATGAAGAGATGGATAGAGAAAGAGATGGAGAGATGGAAAGAGAAAGAGATGGAAAGAGAAAGAGATGGATAGATGGAGATGGAAAGAGATGGAGAGATGGAAAGAGAAGAGATGGAGAGATGGAAAGAGATGGAGAGATGGAAAGAGATGGAGAGATGGAGAGATGGAAAGAGAAAGAGATGGAAAGAGATGGAAAGAGAAAGAGATGGAGAGATGGAAAGATGTAAAGAGATGGAGAGATGGAAAGAGATGGAGAGATGGAAAGAGAAAGAGATGGAGAGATGGAGAGGAAATATACTGAACAAAAATATAAATTCAACATGCAACAATTTCAACAATTTTTTTGAGTTACAGTTCATATAAGGAAATCAGTCAATTGAAATAAATTCATTAGGCCCTAATCTATGGATTTCACTTGACTGGGCAGGGGCGCAGCCATGGGTGGGCCTGGGAGGGCATAGGCCCACCCACTTGGGAGCCAGGCCCACCCACTGGTCCTCATTTGGACTAATCTCCCAAGAGTCCTTAAACATTCAAATACAATTATAATACGATCACATTTTCACATATAACACACTGTTACAAACAGACATAATACACTGACATATTGACCAGAGAAATACTCTAACAATCTGAAAAGATAGATTGTTGTGTGACAAAACTGCACATTTTAGAGTGGCCTTTTATTGTCCCCAGCACAAGGTGCACCTGTGTAATGATCATGCTGTTTAATCAACTTCTTCATATGTCACACCTGTCAGGTGGATGGATTACCTTGGCAAAGGAGAAATACTCACTAACAGGGATTTAAACACATTTGTGCACAAAATTCTTCCATTCTTCAGGTTTACAGGTAAAATGTTGCAGAGTGAAGAGAGCCGAAGGCATGTCCTGTTGATTATGTTTTTGTTGTAAAGTGAATACCTTTATGAGAACAGCATGTTGGAAACCCCAGTCGAACTGCTTTACTGCACTAAGGCAGTGAGAGAGAGGGGGGACTGAAAGAGAGGGGAGAGGGGAGATGAGGAAAAAGGAGAGAGAGAGAGAGAGAGAGAGAGAGAGAGAGAGAGAGAGAGAGAGAGAGAGAGAGAGAGAGAGAGAGAGAGAGAGAGAGAGAGAGAGAGAGAGAGAGAGAGAGAGAGAGAGAGAGAGAGAGAGAGAGAGAGAGAGAGAGAGAGAGCGAGAGAGAGAGAGAGAGAAGAGACAGAGAGAGAGGATATACTGTATGTATACTATATATACAGCAGTATGAGGACACCCCTTCAAATGAGTGGATTCGGCTATTTCAGCCACACCCGTTGCTGACAGGTGTATATATTTGAGCACACAGCCATGCAATCTCCATAGACAAACATTGGCAGTGGAATGGAAGAGCTCAGTGACTTTCAACTTGGCACCGTCATAGGATGCCACCTTTCCAACAAGTCAGATCATCAATTTTCTGCCCTGCTAGAGCTGCCCCGGTCAACTGTAAGTGCTGTTATTGTGAAGTGGAAACGTCTAGGACAACAACGGCTCAGCCGCGAAGTGGTAGGCCACACAAGCTCACAGAACAGGACCGCTGAGTGCTGAAGCGCATAGTGTGTAAAAATAATTTGTCCTCGGTTGCAACACTCACTACCGAGTTCCAAACTGCCTGTGGAAGCAACGTCAGCACAAGAGCTGTTCGTCGGGAGCTTCATTAAATGTTTTTCCATGGCCGAGCAGCCTCACACAATCCTAAGATCACAATGCCAAAGCTCATAGCCATTGGACTCTGGAGCAGTGGAAACACGTTCTCTGGAGTGATGAATCACGCTTCACCATCTGGCAGTCCGACAAACTAATCTGGGTTTGGTGGATGCCAGGAGAACGCTACCTGCTTGAATGCATAGTGCCAACTGTAAAGTTTGGTGGAGGAGGAATAATGGTCTGGGGCTGTTTTTCATGGTTCGGGCTAGGCCCCTTA
>CM072227.1:57194965-57202465 GCA_036851935.1 Coregonus suidteri | reverse complement strand
CCTAAGGATTGGGGATCAATGAAATGGCCCGTGTAGCTCCTTGGTGGTGATCCGACATCTACGCTGATATGCCTGCCAGACATGCAGAGATGCGATTCGCCACCTGGTTATCAAACGGGGGGGGGGGAAAGGAGAAAAGTAATTGTGTGTCTGGTTGCTTCTCAACACATATTATTTACGTCATGAACATGGGAATCAATACAAAACGTATTGTATGACTTTGGTTTTCCTAGATATGGCTACTATATTGTGATCACTACATCCGATGGATTTGGATAATGCTTTCAAGCAAATTTCTGCGGCATTAGTAAAGATGTGATCAATACATGTTGATGATTCCATTCCTGTGCTGTTTGTAACTACCCTGGTAGGTTGACTGATAACCTGAACCAGGTTGACTGATAACCTGAACCAGGTTGACTGATAACCTGAACCAGGTTGCAGGCCCTGGTTACAGTTATACGTTTTCTCTTGAGTGGGCTGCTTGATGAAAGACAGTCAATATTTAAATCACCCAGAAAATATACCTCTCTGTTGATACCACATACATTATCAAGCATTTCACACATTATCCAGATACTGACTGTTAGCACTTGGTGGTCTATAGCAGCTTCCCACCAGAATGGGCTTTAGGTGAGGCAGATGAACCTGTAGCCATATTACTTCAACAGTATTTAACATGAGATCCTCTCTAATCTTTACAGGAATGTGGTTCTGAATATAAACAGCAACACCTCCACCATTGACATTTCTGTATTTTCTGTAAATGTTATAACCTTGTATTGCTACCACTGTATCCTCAAAGGTATTATCTGTGAGTTTCAGAGATAGTCCGAATATGAATGTCATCTGTTACTAGCAAATTATTGATTTCATGAACCTTGTTTCTTAAGCTACATATGTTAACGTGGGCTATTTTGAGCACTTTTCTTCTGGGATGCTTACTTGTTTTTACTGCTTTACTGGGAAGCTTAGCAGCGGTAGATATTCTCATGTTATTTATGTTAGTGCAGGGTGAGCTGCACACAGTGGACTTCCTACTAGGGCACACCACCTCAGTGCTAACAGTATAAATCTGGTTACCAGGCACATGATTACTGCATACAATAGCAGAGGCATTCAAGGCAGTTAGAGGAACATAAATTAGGTTACTTACATTGTGTCTACTGACCCCCCTGGGGGTAATCTGCATTTGCTGAAGCATTTTGACCTGTAGCCTCTATCTTCCTCCCTCCATCCTATAGCTGGAGACCCAAACAGGGACTTCCAGCTCCAAGCCAGTTCAGGGGCCCTGTCCACGTCTCGTCCCCTGGATCGGGAGCTCCGGCTGGGTATACTCTGGAGGTGGTGGCCCTAGACCGTGGTTCTCCTGCTCTGAGCAGCACGGCCACAGTAGAGGTGACGGTGCTGGATTTAAATGACAACAGCCCAGCATTCAGCAGCAACAGCTACACCATAGACGTCTCAGAGGACACTGCCCGGGGAACTCCAGTCTTAGAGGTACGTTAAGATATGATATGCTCTGATAAGATATGATGTGTTCTGATAACATATGATATGTTCTGATTAGATAGGATATGTTCTGATAAGATAGGATATGTTCTGATAAGATAAGGATATGTTCTGATAAGATAAGGATATGTACAGATATGATAAAAGATGAAATACAATATGATAGCAGCTAGACTCAGGGGTTGGATGGAACAATATTGAATAAAGTGTATGTGATATACCAACATATCAGGTCTTTACTAAGTTAGGATAAGTTAGATACAGTGCCTTCAAAGTATTCAGACCCCTTGAATTTGTCCACATTTTGTTACTTTACAGCCTTATTCTAAAATATATTTTTATTTATTTTTATCCTCATCAATCTACACAAAATACCCCACAATGACAAAGCGAAAACAGGTTTTTAGAAATGTTTGCCAATTTATTAAAAATTAAAAACAGAAATACCTTATTTACATAAGTATTCAGACCCTTTGCTATGAGACTCGAAATTGAGCTCAGGTGAATTCTGTTTCCATTGATCATCCTTAAGATGTTTCTACAAGTTGATTGGAGTCCACCTGTGGTAAATTCAATTGATTTGATTTTTTTTTTTTAAGATGGCGCCGACAGACATGACAGCTCTGCTTCCTGCTCCTGAGCAACTTCGCAGTAAAAAAATTTAAGATAATTTCTTTGTCAGTGGGCAAACGTACAAAATCAGCAGGGGATCAAATACTTTTTTCCCTCACTGTATGGGCTGGAAGTAGAGGCATAAGCGTTGTTGTTCACTAGTTTACTCCAATTAGGGGAGGGGTCGTGGGGTTGGAAAGTAATAAAGAGAAATATATTTTTTAAAAGGTTGTGTATGTATATGTACAGTGGGGAAAAAAGTATTTAGTCAGCCACCAATTGTGCAAGTTCTCCCACTTAAAAAGATGAGAGAGGCCTGGAATTTTCATCATAGGTACACTTCAACTATGACAGACAAATTGAGAATTCTTTTCTCCAGAAAATCACATTGTAGGATTTTTAATGAATTTATTTGCTAATTATGGTGGAAAATAAGTATTTGGTTACCTACAAACAAGCAAGATTTCTGGCTCTCACAGACCTGTAACTTCTTCTTTAAGAGGCTCCTCTATCCTCCACTCGTTAACTGTATTAATGGCACCTGTTTGAACTTGTTATCAGTATAAATGACACCTGTCCACAACCTCAAACAGTCACACTCCAAACTCCACTATGGCCAAGACCAAAAGAGCTGTCAAAGGACACCAGAAACAAAATTGTAGACCTGCACCAGGCTGGGAAGACTGAATCTGCAATAGGTAAGCAGCTTGGTTTGAAGAAATCAACTGTGGGAGCAATTATTAGGAAATGGAAGACATACAAGACCACTGATCATCTCCCTCGATCTGGGGCTCCACGAAAGATCTCATCCCGGGGGTCAAAATGATCACAAGAACGGTGAGCAAAAATCCCAGAACCACACGGGGGAACATAGTGAATGACCTGCAGAGAGCTGGGACCGAAGTAACAAAGCCTACCATCAGTAACACACTACGCCACCAGGGACTCAAATCCTGCAGTGCCAGACGTGTCCCCCTGCTTAAGCCAGTACATGTCCAGGCCCGTCTGAAGTTTGCTAGAGTGCATTTGGATGATCCAGAAGAGGATTGGGAGAATGTCATATGGTCAGATGAAACCAAAATATAACTTTTTGGTAAAAACTCAACTCGTCGTGTTTGGAGGACAAAGAATGCTGAGTTGCATCCAAAGAACACCATACCTACTGTGAAGCATGGGGGTGGAAACATCATGCTTTGGGGCTGTTTTCTGCAAAGGGACCAGGACGACTGATCCGTGTAAAGGAAAGAATGAATGGGGCCATGTATCGTGAGAATTTGAGTGAAAACCTCCTTCCATCAGCAAGGGCATTGAAGATGAAACGTGGCTGGGTCTTTCAGCATGACAATGATCCCAAACACACCGCCCGGGCAACAAAGGAGTGGCTTCGTAAGAAGCATTTCATGGTCCTGGAGTGGCCTAGCCAGTCTCCAGATCTCAACACCATAGAAAATCTTTGGAGGGAGTTGAAAGTCCGTGTTGCCCAGCGACAGCCCCAAAACATCACTGCTCTAGAGGAGATCTGCATGGAGGAATGGGCCAAAAATACCAGCAACAGTGTGTGAAAACCTTGTGAAGACTTACAGAAAACGTTTGACCTGTGTCATTGCCAACAAAGGGTATATAACAAAGTATTGAGAAACTTTTGTTATTGACCAAATACTTATTTCCACCATAATTTGCTAATAAATTCATAAAAAAATCCTACAATGTGATTTCTGGATTTTTGTTTCTCATTTTGTCTGTCATAGTTGACGTGTACCTATGATGAAAATTACAGGCCTCTCTCATCTTTTTAAGTGGGAGAACTTGCACAATTGGTGGCCGACCAAATACTTTTTTCCCCCACTGTATATATATATTTGCGAGAAAGAAAAACATATGGGGGATTGGAAGTGATGCAGACAATTACATTGATGGAAGTTACAATCTATCTGCAATATTAAAGCTGATCTACCCCCCCCCCACCCCCCAAATTTTTTTAAAATAAGTTAGATATGTGGTTGACCCATCCTTAACTGTCACTAAAAACATAGTTTTACAGATTTTTAACACACATATTTGTGCTCCAGGTTACAGCCACAGACGCAGACGAGGGGGAGAACGGAAAGATTCTGTACTTCCTGAGTCGAGAGGCAAGAGGCACGTTTACCGTTGACGAAAACACCGGGCGAATCACCACAGCAGCACCGCTGGACCGGGAGAAGACAGTGTCATACAGCTTCCATGTGTTCGCTATCGACCGATCACCTGCAGAGCCAAGAAACACTTCTGCTCAGGTAACAGTCCTACGCAACAACAACAATACATCATACATTTTTCAATTAATACTTTCAAGGTCAAGGACAATGCGTATTTCATATTGGTCCACTACCTTCCTCCTCAGAGGATAACACATTTTAGTTAATCTTTTAATCTTTTCCAAACATCTTCCCAAACCTCTCTCATCTTCTCTCCCAACCCTCTCTCACCTTCTTTCCCAACCCTCTCTTCTCCCTCCCCCCTCTTTCTTTCTCCACCTCTCCGTAACCCAGGTAACCGTGACCATACTGGATGTGAACGACAATGCTCCATTCTTTATCCAAGACCCCCTCGTCGTTGAGGTCTCGGCCAGCCAATCACAACGCGTTCTGGCCACCATGCGGGCAGAGGACAAGGACTTTGGCGCCAACGGCTCCGTGTTCTACCGTTTCGCCGCTCCAGTGAGGGGCTTCAGCATCAACTCCCTAACGGGGGAGATCCAGGGGACGGAGGGGATAGACAAGCTGAGTCAGGCCCAGAGGACCCTCATGGTGGAGGCTATGGACCAGGGAACCCCGGCCCAGTCCAGCCTGGGGGTGGTGGTGGTCTATGTGAAGGAACAGCAGTATACAGGAATCAGGTTCTCAAGGAACGCCAGGGACGTCAACATACAGGAGAACGCCGCCAAAGGTTTGTGGTAGTCCATCTATAGATGCTCAACTAACTATCAACAGACTATTGGGAACACATCAGCTGTTTGAACTGTTGCCTGTTACTGAGAATTATATAGGTGTTCTATTGGATTGGATTCTATTGAAGTTCTGTTGGATTCTTTTAACATTCTATTGGGTAGAGTAATAGTCTTTATTATCCCCTGGGGGCAATTCATTTTACAGTACATAGTAAAAACACAATGGACACATGCAAATACATATATACACTCTTGCATTCTTTTAACTTTCTGTTGATTCTATTGACTTTCTGTTGGATTCTGTTACATTCTATGGGATTCTGTTGACTATCTGTTGGATTCTGTTGACATTCTATGGGATTCTGTTGACATTCTGTTGGATTCTGTTGACTTTCTGTTGGATTCTGTTGACATTCTATGGATTTCTGTTGACTTTCTGTTGGATTCTTGTTGAAATGCATACGATTCCTCTTTGGTTAGTTTCTCTACCATGTTTGTAACCCTCTCCCTCTCTCTTTGGTTAGTTTCTCTACCATGTTTGTAACCCTCTCCATCTCTCTTTGGTTAGTTACTGTTATGACGAGTTTCTCTGGTATCTCGTACTTCAGGATGTAAGAGAGTAGTCGACCACTTAGATGGAGAGTTGATTCATTGTTATTTAATGGTTACAGTACTGGATTCAATGACAAGCGGTACGGGCGTAGCCCCTTGTCATCCGGATGAATTATATAGACAAATCTCTCAGTTTATATAATGCTCTCCGAGCTACTTCTATCCAACAGTTGCCAACCATTATTGAGTGTCACTCATCTCCTACAATAGGATCCCCATACATGGTATGGTGTGGCACCCTAGCCAGGCCGTTCCATCACATACCCCTCCTAAGATTAGCACCCGTGGCCCCCAATCTATCTAGGCACACCAACCTTTTGTCACTCACCAGTGACATCAATAACACATGGCGTCTCCTTGCCCTCTCTCCCACATACAGCTCATGAGTTTACAGACATTAACAAATCCTGTATCAAAAGTCATTATATCAGTTACTCTCCCATGTTTGTAACCCTCTCCCTCTCTCTTTGGTAAGTGCCTCTCCCGTGTTTGTAACCCTCTCCCTATAAAGGAACGGCTGTAGTCCAGGCTCAGGCCCAGTACCCTGATGGAACTCAGACAGGCATCAGCTACAGCCTCTTCTCCGGAAACAGACTACAGGCCTTCAGCATCAGCACCTCTACAGGTTAATGTCACTATGCTACAACACTATAGGGTTAATATTATATTACTATACTACAACACTATAGGGTTAATATTATATTACTATACTATAACACTATAGAGTTAATGTTATATTGCTATACTATAACACCATAGTTGTACCATATAGCGTACCCTGTGTGCACAACCCATGTGGAATTCCGGGTTCTCTGGCAACGTTTGGAACTGCCAATCTGCAGTTCATCTCAGCCTATGCTTCCCTTGACTTTTTGGCCCTGACGGAGACATGGATCCCCCCAGAGAACACTGCTACTCCAGCTGCTCTCTCTTCATCTGACTACGTTTTCTCTCATAGTCCGAGAGCATCTGGTCGTCGCGGTGGTGGCACAGGGCTGCTCATTTCTCCTAAGTGGAGATTTTCTATTTTCTCCCTGACTCACCTGTCCATCTCCTTATTTGAATTCCATGCTGTCGCTGTCACTTGTCAACTCAAGTTGAACATTATTCTCATGTATCGCCCACCAGGTGCCCTTAGATAATTCCTCAATGAGCTTGACACCTTGATAAACTCATTTCCTGACAATGGCTTACCGCTCCTCTTACGACTTCAACCTCCCGACGTCTGCCTTCGATTAATTTCTTTCCAACTTTCTCTTTCCCCTCCTTGCCTCTTTTGACCTCACCCTTTCCCAATCCCCTCCAACTCACAAGGCAGGCAATACGCTTGACCTCATCTTTACTAGAGGCTGTTCTCCTACTAATCTCTCTGCAACCCCCCTCCAGGTCTCTGATCACTACTTTGTTTCCTTTTCTGTCTCCCTTTCCTTCAACCCTAACCACTCAGCCCCTACCCAGATGGTCTCTCTCTCTCTCCCACTATTCTCTCCTCTTCTATCCTATCATCTCTCCCTTCTGCTGAATCCTTCTCCATCCTGTCTTTCCACATCCTATGACTCGCACTGTCCCCTTTCCTCCCGGCCGGCTCGGCCCTCCACTCCTGCTCCATGGCTGAGTGACTCATTGCGAGCTTACAGAACAGGGCTGCGGGTAGCTGAGCGAAAATTGAGGAAAACTAAACTTCTGGAGGACCAATCATCCTTTCACTCCCTCCTCTCTACCTTCTCTTCCTCTGTATCCGCTGCTAAAGCCACTTTCTACCACTCTAAATGTCAAGCTTCTGCCTCTAACCCTAGGAAACTATTTTCCACCTTCTCCTCCCTCCTTAATCCTCC
>CM072227.1:57127465-57189965 GCA_036851935.1 Coregonus suidteri | reverse complement strand
TCCCTGTCTCCTCCTTCCCTGTCCTCCTCCTTCCCTGTTCTCCTCCTTCCCTGTCTCCTCCTTCCCTGTTCTCCTCCTTCCCTGTCCTCCTCCTTCCCTGTCCTCCTCCTTCCCTGTCCCTCTCCTTCCCTGTCTTCTCCTTCCCTGTCCTCCTCCATCCCTGTCCTCCTCCTTCCCTGTCCTCCTCCTTCCCTGTCCTCCTCCTTCCCTGTCCTCCTCCTTCCCTGTCCTCCTCCTTCCCTGTCCTCCTCCTTCCCTGTCCTCCTCCTTCCCTGTCCTCCTCCTTCCCTGTCTCCTCCTTCCCTGTCCTCCTCCTTCCTGTCCTCCTCCTTCTGTCTCCTCCTTCCCTGTCCTCCTCCTTCCCTGTCCTCCTCCTTCCCTGTCTCCTCCTTCCCTGTCTCCTCCTTCCCTGTCCTCCTCCTTCCCTGTCCTCCTCCTTCCCTGTCCTCCTCCTTCCCTGTCCTCATCCTTCCCTGTCTTCTCCTTCCCTGTCTTCTTCTTCCTGTTCTCCTCCTTCCCTGTCCTCCTCCTTCCCTGTCTTCCTCCTTCCCTGTCCTCCTCCTTCCCTGTCTTCCTCCTTCCCTGTCTCCTCCTTCCCTGTACTACTCCTTCCCTGTCCTCCTCCTTCCCTGTCTCCTCCTTCCCTGTCCTCCTCCTTCCCTGTCCTTTGCCTTCCCTGTCTCCTCCTTCCCTGTTCTCCTCCTTCCCTGTTCTCCTCCTTCCCTGTCTACCTCCTTCCCTGTCTCCTCCTTCCCTGTCCTCCTCCTTCCCTGTCCTCCTGCTTCCCTGTCCTCCTCCTTCCCTGTCCTCCTCCATTCCTGTCCTCCTCCTTCCCTGTCCTCCTCCATTCCTGTCCTCCTCCTTCCCTGTCTTCCTGTCACGAGAATTTCTATCTCTAATTAATCAAACTCAATGCTTTGAATAATTCCCAGAGGGTGTAAGGCTCTGGTTTTAATCATGAATTAAACGAAGGTCCGCAACCAACAAGAATGATCTGTATGTTTTAATCATGGAGAGCTCTGCCGCCAAAACACATACATACAGCTTTTATACCCCCTGACACACAAAGGCACTTTGCTCCGCCCACCTTTAAACCGTTTCTTAGTCCCCTTCACCCTGGAATGCTTTCTCAACAGTTTCTACCTTCCCCCCTCTGTTAGTGGGTTGACACTACATTATAACTCTAACATCGTTCACACATTTATACTGTATTTGGGGTGAAATCCTTTAGTCATTATTCTTAAAAAACTAATTAATCTATCACCTCCTCCTTCCCTGTCCTCCTCCTTCCCTGTCTCCTTCTTCCCTGTCCTCCTCCTTCCCTGTCTCCTCCTTCCCTGTCTCCTCCTTCCCTGTCCTCCTCCTTCCCTGTCCTCCTCCTTCCCTGTCTCCTCCTTCCCTGTCCTCATCCTTCCCTGTCCTCCCCTTCCCTGTCCTCCTTCTTCCCTGTCTTCTCCTTCCCTGTCCTCCTCCTTCCCTGTCCTCCTCCTTCCCTGTCCTCCTCCTTGCCTGTCCTCCTCCTTCCCTGTTCCTCCTTCCTTCCCTGTCCCATCCTCCTCCTCCGCTCATCTGTCCTCCTCCTTCCCTGTCCTCCTCCTTCCCTGTCTCCTCCTTCCCTGTCCTCCTCCTCCTCCTCCCTGTCCTCCTCCTTCCCTGTCCTCCTCCTTCCTGTCCCTCATCTCCTCCTCCCTGTACTCCTCCTTCCCTGTCTCCTCCTTCCCTGTCCTCCTTCTTCCATGTCTCCTCATTCCCTGTCCTCCTCCTTCCCTGTCTCCTCCTTCCCTGTCCTCCTCCTTCCATGTCTCCTCCTTCTCTTACTCCTCTTTAGAATTCCATCCTTTACTTCTTAGACCAACGAAATGATGAAACATAATTTTCTGCCTTTATGTCTTTGATATGTGGTTGTCTACCTTAAGATGAATGCACTCATTATAAGTTGCTCAGAACAATAGGCGTGTACGGACATAAAAGATACATGGGAAAAGGTTGGCGTCACTGAAAGACGGAGCCATCATCTCAGACCAGAACACTGATGATTGTTTTGTTTTGTTTTGGCGACAGGCTGGTCGTCACAGCGACAGACAGGGGCAGCCCGCGATTGACCGGTTCGGCCACGCTGACGGTGGTCATCGTAGACCTGAACGACAACAGTCCTACAATCCCCCTGCCCCGGGAGGTCCGCATCCCTGAGAGTGAGTCACCTTTGACCTTTAACCTGTAGGATGATACTCTAACGACCTCCTCAAAAGTTGTGGATCTCTTGCCGTAACAGCTAAGGTGTTGAGTTGACAGTCGAAAGGTCAAGGTTCAAGCCTTGGTTGGGACTAGCCCACTGACTTCGCTATCTATAGGACCTTTACAATACGCTTTACACAGTAATATATAAAGACACAACCAACACAAGTAAAACAGCCAACCAACATGACATGGTAAGACTCATTGGAGACCCACTCAAACATAGTAGGCTATGTAGCTTGCTTTCTTGTGATAGTTGTTCGGTAGATTTTCAAAAAGTCATACCCGTTCCTGTACCCCCCCCCCCCCTCCACAGACACTCTGATCGGCACGGAGATCACCTTGGTAACGGGTAACGACGTGGACTCCAGTCCGGCCCTGTCCTACAGCCTCCAGCTGGACGGGTCGTCCCAGGGGAAGTTTGGGATCCACCGCTACAGTGGAGGGGTGTCTCTGACCTCCCCTGTGGACTACGAGGACAGGACCTGGTACACGCTAACCATCAGGGCTACTGACTCCCAACACCAGACTGAGGCTAATATCACCGTAGTGGTGGAGGACGTCAATGATAACGCTCCTATGTTCACACAGGATCTATACCAGGTAATATACAGTGAATTAGCATAGCTGTCAATGACCGATAAAACAGAATGTTTTTTTTTAAACGTTCTAAGAATGAAAGTGAAAATGTTGCCTGTTCTGGGAACGTACACTTTTAGGTTGCAGGGAGGTTCTGAGAACGTTTTACTATGGTTCCCTGAAAGTTTTCCTCGGAGGTTTTATTAACGTTCTGAGAAAGGAAATTATAGGTTATTTGAAGGTAATTAAATAACGTTTTGAGAACATTCTCTAAATGTTGTGAATGTTTTATACAGGTTATTTTGAGATTTTTGAATAACTTCCTTATAACTTTTAGTGAATGTTTCAATTCGACTTTTAATAACATTTTTTATATTTTTAGCAGACGCTCTTATCCAGAGCGACTTACAGTTAGTGAGTGCATACATTTTTCATACTGCCCGCCCCCGTGGGAATCAAACCCACAACCTTGGCGTTGCAAACGCCATGCTCTACCAACTGAGCTACACGGGACTGTAACACTGCTAGCTTAGTTTGGGTTAACTGTTTTGAACTCACACAGATTGTTAATTTTTGTCTATTCAAACAGACCCCATTTCAAGGGAAACAAGCACTCATTAACATCAGGTGTGGCCAATTAGTGGGTGTGGCCAATACACCTGAACACACTTAACAAGATAGAGGATGGAGAGAGTTTTGTTGATGCTGAGAACTGAATGTATATGTATAATATTCTTAGAACATTCTTTGAACGTTACTAATATTTTTTTTTATGGTTTTTAATGGAACGTTTTCTTAATGTTCTGAGAGCATGACTTTAAATCGAACCATGAGGAAACCTGCTGAAAACATTTTGCTGAAGTACTGAAATTCCTACAGAAGAACGTTGTTTCTTAATGTTCCCTGATCACATGACTTTAAATAGCAGTGGAGGCTCCTCAGAGGAGGAAGGTGAGGACCATCCTCCTCAGTGAATTTCATACAAATAAAAATAGTGAAACATTAAAAAAGTTAGCCTTTTTAGATAAAACTACTAAATATATTCACGTCCCCAAATAATTGATTAAAACATCGTTTTGCAATGAATGTCTACAGTAGCCTCAACAGAACTCTGTAGGGTAGCACCATTTTGTAGCCGGAGGACAGCTAGTTTCCGTCCTCCTCTGGATACATTGACTTCAATACAAAACCTAGGAGGCTCTTGGTTCTCACCCCCTTCCATAGACATACACAGTAATTATGACAACTTCTGGAGGACGTCCTACAACCTATCAGAGCTCTTGCAGCATGAACTGACATGTTGTCCACCCAATCAAAGGATCAGAGAATGAATCTAGTACTGAAAGCATGAGCTACAGCTAGCTAGCACTGCAGTGTATAACATGTGTTATCACGTGTTAACATGTCTATGTTGCTGCTGAAGGGATCATGCTGTTTGTATGTTGCTGCTGAAGTGATCATGCTGTTTGTCTGTTGCTGCTATGAAAGTTAACTGTGATTGTGTGTGATCAGGGGTGTATTCATTCCGCCGATTCTGTTGAAAAAAAAAGCTTCTTAAACGGAAGCAAACGGAATAAAACGGGGATAAACATACCTGAATTTGTCCAATAGAAACTCTCGTTTGCAACTAATGATTACACCCTAGATCAGCTAGATGCAGGCAAGAGTGTGCAAGGCGGTATTGAATGTTTCAATGTCTGTCACCTTGATTACTCACATTTCTCTCGACCTGTGCACTTTAACCTATAATTCAAATACAACTACTGTAAATTAATGAGATAAGCCAAGAGCTGTGGTTTGAAACAAACGGTTAATGACACTACTAGATCATCAAATAAGTTCGGTCACCGTTCGGACACGTGCATTGATCTGATCTTCTGTAGTATACCATTGCAATGCTTAAAGGCCAGATTAATGCCAGTGGGCTGAACAGACCATAATATTGTGACCATAACCATGAACACTAAGGTTCCAGAGAAACCCTCAAGAATGATGGTCAAGAGGAAATTTTAAAACATTTAATCACGAGCAATTTCAAAATGGTTTGGCTTCTGTACCCTGGGAGCTGATTTATCTAGAGGACGATTTAAATCACGCTACAGAATGTTCTAGAGGACGATTTAAATCACGCTACAGAATGTTCTAGAGGACGATTTAAATCACGCTACGGAATGTTCTAGAGGATGATTTAAATCACGCTACGGAATGTTCTAGAGGATGATTTAAATCACGCTACAGAATGTTCTAGAGGACGATTTAAATCACGCTACAGAATGTTCTAGAGGACGATTTAAATCACGCTACAGAATGTTCTAGAGGACGATTTAAATCACGCTACGGAATGTTCTAGAGGACGATTTAAATCACGCTACAGAATGTTCTAGAGGACGATTTAAATCACGCTACAGAATGTTCTAGAGGACGATTTAAATCACACTACAGAATGTTCTAGAGGACGATTTAAATCACACTACAGAATGTTATAGAGGACGATTTAAATCACGCTACAGAATGTTCTAGAGGACGATTTAAATCACGCTACGGAATGTTCTAGAGGACGATTTAAATCATGCTACAGAATGTTCTAGAGGACGATTTAAATCACGCTACGGAATGTTCTAGAGGACGATTTAAATCATGCTACAGAATGTTCTAGAGGACGATTTAAATCACGCTACGGAATGTTCTAGAGGACGATTTAAATCACGCTACAGAATGTTCTAGAGGACGATTTAAATCACGCTACAGAATGTTCTAGAGGATGATTTAAATCACACTACAGAATGTTCTAGAGGATGATTTAAATCAAGCTACAGAATGTTTTATTGATTTGCTCACTGGGGTAATGGACCATCATGCCCCAGTAAGAAAGAGTACAGTTTGGGCTCGTCCATCTCCATGAATTGATGATGAACTGGGTGAGGCGTTTTCTCAGTGGGAAAAGTCTTAACATCCAAATCTAAACTACAAATTGATTAACCGAATTATAGAACCCCTGCGAAAATTATGCAGTTAAATTAAACTCGTAAAGAAAAAAACTTTCTTTTACAAAAATGCTTTTATTGATTGTAAAAATGGTTCAAAAAAAAGAGTATGGAATACAGTCAAGGGCTTACCTGGTACATCTATCTCATCATGTCCATCTAGTGTGGAGGTTGATGGAGGACAATAACAAAACCAGCTGATATTTTTTACAAAGAAAACTAATTTGCTGAGCGATAATGTAAACATCCATTTTTCCAACAAGCTGTTGTCCAATGGATTGATGATCATATTATGAGCAACAAAAAACCCTGCTCTTTTAGTCAACCATTGGTTTCAGTAGAGGAGGTGTTAAACCTATTGAAGTCATTACCTAATGGTAAATCTACAGGTTATGATCTCATGGAAAATGTTTTACTTTGCTATGCTGCTACCCAGATTGCAGCTCCACTGAAATATATATTTAATTGGTCACTGGAAAAGGGGACATTTCCAAAGGTATGGAAGCATGCTAAACTGTGTCCAATCCCGAAAGACAGCAAAGAACCCATTGCCCCTGCCAATAGTCGACCAATCAGTCTACTCCCTTCTCTCAGTAAGATATTGGAGGGTATTGTGAGTAGACAAATAAAGATTGATCTGATCACAGCCAATCAGCATGCTATTTTCATCCACTAATTTAGTTTTCAGGGACTCTGCTCAATATAAGAATTACACCAATATCTTGCATTTATTTGGTTAGATTTCTGCTGTTTATTGTGTGGTGTTCTGTTGACTATTATGGGGTGTTAAACTATAATTGTGTTTCCCAGGTAACGTTGCCAGAACATTCCCTGCCAGGCAGTCCCGTTATCACGGTGACGGCGACTGACCGTGACTCAAGGGAGAATGGAAAGGTCACCTACAGGGTGATGTCATCAAAACTAAATGGCTTCTATGTTGACCCCAGCAACGGTACGAGGGTTCACGTTTCTTCCTACCTTTCACACACATAGAATAGACACAATGCCATGCTATGACACTTGATAACATGGGGAAACTATCTGGTTCACTGTAGGCCATTAGTGAATAGGATTGAAGAAGAGATGCCATTTAGCAAAACTTTTATCCAAAGCGACCTTAGTCATGCATGCATTCATTTTTACGTCTGGGTGTTCCCGGGAATCAAACCCACTTCCCTGTGCAATGTTCTACCAACTAAGCTACAAAGGATTGACATATGGGCTTATGGGTAAATTTGAAGTAAATGGGTTTCAAACCTGCATTTATTAATTTTTTAATGGAATTATTACTGATACTTCAATGTTGTTATTTATCTTGGTTCCCTACAGGCACCCTGTTCATCGGGGAGAGGGCAGAGTTTAACCCAGAGAACCCGTCCGTCAGTGTGGTCATCGAGGCCCGAGATGGCGGCTACCCGCCCCTCTCCTCCCTCACCACCGTAAAGGTCCACCTATCAGACGTCAATGACAACGCTCCCATCTTCCACCAATCAGAGTACAGGTAGGTCCTGTCTTCCGCCAGAGTACAGGTATGTCACAACGCTCCTGTCTTCCACCAATCAGAGTACAGGTAGGTCCTGTCTTTCACCAATCAGAGTACTCTAGATGATATCTGGTATGTGGAGAGGTGAGAAGTGAGAAGTGACTGAGATTATTTGGTGGGCCATGGGGGTATAAGGGCGAGGTGGGAATGTATCAAGTGCAGCAGGGTTACCACTCCTACCCAGGAGGACATTATTTTCAATCACAGGAAAGGAACACACAAGTGTTGCTACAGTCGTACAGTATAAAATCAAAGCGTTTAAATTTACACAAATTAAACAAATAATGTTTATTCTGTTCCAGGGCGACAGTGTCGGAGGACTCTATCCCTGGGGCGACCATCCTGACCCTGGAAGCGGTGGATGCTGACCTCTCCCGGGACAACTGCGGCTTCGACTTCGCCATCGCCAGCGGCAACGCCGGGAATGTCTTCCAGATCGAGAGCAGCGTGCGCTTCCTGGAGGGGCGGGGCTTCCAGACCATAGGGACACTCCTATTGGCAGAGGGGCTGGACTTTGAGGCCACACCCCTCTATAACCTGACAGTGGTGGTGTCTGACAGAGGGGTTCCGCAGCGTAGTTCTAGCGTTGCCGCGGTGATTACCATTGGCGATGTCAACGATAACCCGCCGGCGTTCGGCAGGGCGGAGTACGCCGTGTCGCTGAGTGAAGCAGCGGCCGCTGGGACAGAGATACTACGACTCACTGCCACAGGTGAGGGAGCACACACACACACACACACACACACACACACACACAGGGTTGGACAAATGGTGGAGAGGAGATGGGGTGGTGAAAATGAAATGAAATCAATGTGAAATGTCTCCCTATCTTCTGGCTAGTGTTATTAATACATAACATCTGTTTGTTTTATTATGACACTGTGTTAAATGTTTTTCTTGCTATGTCTCTCTCTCTCTCTCTCTCTCTCTCTCTCTCTCTCTCTCTCTCTCTCTCTCCCTCTCTCTCTCTCTCTCTCTCTCTCTCTCTCTCTCTCTCTCTCTCTCTCTCTCTCTCTCTCTCTCTCTCTCTCTCTCTCTCTCTCTCTCTCTCTCTCTCTCTCTCTCTCTCTCTCTCTCTCTCTCTCTCTCTCTCTCTCTCTCTCTCTCTCTCTCTCTCTCTCTCTCTCTCTCTCTCTCTCTCTCTCTCGTCTCTCTCTCTCTCTCTCTCTTCTCTCTCTCTCTCTCTCTCCCTCCCTCCCCTCCAGACCCAGACTCGGCCCCCAATGCAGAGGTCCAATACAGTATCAGCTCAGGCGATGAGATGGACCTGTTCACGGTCGACCAGTGGACCGGGGCGCTGCGGTTACAGCGACCGCTCGACCGCGAGCACCAGTCCTCCCACTTGGTGATCGTACAGGCCTCGGACGGCCGTGGTCACTTTGCCCTGGCTCCAGTCAACGTGGAGGTCAAAGACATCAACGATAACAGACCCTTCTTCCCCATCGAGACCCTGACCGCCAGCGTCAGAGAGAACCTGCCGGTCAACTCAGCTGTGACCATACTCCACGCCATAGACCATGACACTGGGATGTACGGTCAGCTGAACTACTACATAGTGGAGTGGGGTCAAGGGTCAGGAGTCATGGGGAGAGAGGCCTTCACCGTGGACCAGAGTTCAGGAGAAGTCAAGGCTAAGATGGCCTTCGACTTCGAGAAGGTCAACTCGTTTAATTTTGTCGCTCTGGCGGTGGACGCCGGTAACCACTCAGCCACAGTAACCGTCCAGGTGTACGTGACCGGTGAGGATGAGTACGACCCGCTCTTCATCACACCGGAGTTCTCCTTCGAGGTCCCGGAGGGGGCAAAGAGGGGCCAGAGCATCGGACAGGTCCAGGCGAATGATGAGGACGGAGGTGTAGACGGTATCGTCCTCTTCTCCCTCCCCCACACCTCCCCGTACTTCGAAGTCAACAAAACAACCGGCGTGGTCTTTCTGAAGATGGACGGATCTTCTAGTCGCAGCAGTGGAACAGGGGAGACCAGGACAATGAGTCTGGACGTTCAGGCCCACAGTCCTCTGGACACGTCCCGGGTCACCATCGCCCAGCTGATCATCGATGTGACCAACACGTCCTTCGGCCTGGGGACAGACCTCAATATCCTGCTGATCAGCATCATCACTGTGTCGCTGGGGGTCATCGTGCTCCTAGTGGTCATGGCTGTGGTCATCTTCCTGGTCAAGTCCAAGAGACGCAGGAAGAACAATGGACAGGACAACAGGGACATGGCCTTGGGAACCGCTCTGCAGAAACTAGACGAGTCCAAGTCCGGAGGATCGGAGAGGATCTATCATCAGGCGTTACCAGGGTACGCCGGCAAACAGGGCGGAGCAGGGGGTGGGCCCTACACCCGGGGGGGCTCCCTTGACCCCTCCCACTCCAGCGGGCGTGGCTCAGCTGAGGCGGCGGAGGACGATGAGATCAGGATGATCAACGAGTACCCCCGCGTGGCGTCCATCTCCTCGTCCATGCAGGAGCACATCTCAGCCCGCGGGCCGGACTCTGGCATCCAGCAGGACGCTGACCAGCTATCTGATGTCTCCTGCGAGCCAGCCACGCTGGAGGGAAGCACTTGGTTCAAAGGCAAGAAGCTGGGAGGGAGTCTTAGCGGGACCATGCTGTCTGGACAGCTGCCTGTCTACAAGGACGAGCTGGGAGGAGGGTACCTGGGGGTGGGGAGGGGACTCAACATCTCCCATCCTAAAGATTACGCCTTCCCAGAGGACGGGAAGCCCTCGGTGGATGGGTCTCTGACAGCCATAGTGGCCAGCGACGAGGAGCTGAGGGGCAGTTATAACTGGGACTACCTGCTCAACTGGTGCCCTCAGTTCCTACCACTAGCCAACGTCTTCACAGAGATCGCCAGGCTCAAAGACGAGACGGCTCCACAGAACCAGACCAACCCACGCCAGCCCTTCCAGCCCAAAGCCAAGACAGACCCCAAGCCTCGCATCGACCCACCGCCCCTCATCACCGCCGTGGCCCACCCCGGGGCTAAGTCCGTGCCTCCGAAGGTCCCTGTCATCGGACGCACCTTCCCTCAACTGGCCACCCTCCGACGGTCCCCCATAAGCCACGAGGGCTCCATCTCCTCAGCAGCCATGTCCCCCAGCTTCTCCCCCTCTCTCTCCCCCTTGGCTGCCCGCTCCCCCGCCGTCTCCCCCTTCGGAGTCACCCAGGGCCCCTCGGCCTCCATGATCAGTACCAGAAACCCCTCGCTGGACCACAGCCCCGACCCCGAGATGAGGATTTGAGGACGAGGTTGTTTTAGGTTTTAGAGACATGTTTCAAAAGATGTAGTTTTTTTTTTTTTCTGAGAAAGTAAAGGGTACTAAAATCTGAACCTAAATCAGCTCCTAGGAAGGAAGGGTTTTAGAGACATGTTTCTATGGTGTTTCTATGATGTATGTTTTATCATCTGAGAAAGTAAAGGGTGCTAAAATCTGACCTTGTATCAGCTCCTAGGACAGATGAAAATGACTTTCAGGACACACCTCCTCAAATGAAGGGGGATACAGTGTACTCTGGGAACATGGGAAACACTCTTTTCACGCCACTTCAATACCGAAGTGACTTTTTTTTTGCAGCAGGTTAGGAGAATTAATGTAGCGGGTTTAGGAAAAGGGTTAAGTTTAGCGAAAATGCTCTCTTAACCTGCTATGAAAACCACTTTGTATTGAAGTGGCGTGAAAAGAGTGTGTCCCCTGGGAACATTTCAATTAGTGAGACCGAGTGAGTGCCAAGATGAGGTTCAAGAACACAGACATTAATGTTATGAGATCGTCACATTACAGCCAACCTGTTTTCTGAAGGGTCAAGTGGATTATACTTTCTCATCCTGGGTGCACTTAGACCTATCCTTCTATGAATGTACATTACACAGGTGAACCGTGGGGTGGGGGAGGTGAGCATTGACAACAGACCAGCCCTCTCCTCTCCATGTCCACAATGACGAAGGCCTCTGAGAACAGCCACTGGGTTAGGAGATTAACTCACTTCTCGGCTGCAGAAGTATCATGAATTGGATCCAACCCTGCAGCCAGCTGTAGCTGCAGACTGACCCTGCCTGCAGACAGAGGCCCTCAGTAGTGAAATATGTAGATACAGCTGGTTGCAGGGTTGAATCCAATTCATGATATTTCTGCAGCCGAGAAGTGAGTTAATCTCCTAACCCTGTGGCAGTTCTCAGAGGCCTGCGTCAATGTGGACATGGAGAGGAGAGTGCTGGTCTGTTCTCAGCTGGTTGCAGGGTTGGATCCAGTGGCAGTTCTCAGCTGGTTGCAGGGTTGGATCCAGTGGCAGTTCTCAGCTGGTTGCAGGGTTGGATCCTGTGGCAGTTCTCAGCTGGTTGCAGGGTTGGATCCTGTGGCAGTTCTCAGCTGGTTGCAGGGTTGGATCCTGTGGCAGTTCTCAGAGGCCGGTTGGAGGTTGGAGTAGGATCCTTCTTCAGCTGAGAGGCCAGTTCCTCTGAATGTCAGAGCTCCTTCGCGAGGAACTGTCCTCTCAGCTACAGAAGGATCCAATCTGCAGCCACATGCAGCTGCAGACTGACCCTCCCTGCAGAAAGAAGCCCTCAGTAGTGAAGTCTGTAGATACAGTAGATGTGTAGTTTTCAGGTCACTCCTCGCTGGCTGGCCAGAGAGAAAAAGGTTTCTGCTGTTCCTCTCTTAGACTTCTGTCTCTTCAAATTATAGAACTCCATTTAAAGACTCCAGTGTTCCGTTGTGGTGGTCTCACAAACAAAATGTCTACTTACATTACATACAAGATGTCTGCTTTAAAAATGGCTGCCGTTGCTCCTTCTGTGTATCCAATGGACTAGATGTCTGTGTGTTGAAAAATACATTAATGATCCAGCCAGTGTTTTGTACATTGGAAAAAGGGACTGAAGCTGACGATTTCCTCTGTTACTCCTTTTTTGTTTTTGATGTATTTTTGATATATTTTTATATTGACCGTTGATTTCTGATTTGAAATATCAGGTTATCGTTTCATTCTATTTACATGTATAATTGTATGTATGTGTATGTATGTATGTCTGTCTGTCTGTCTGTCTGTCTGTCTGTCTGTCTGTCTGTGGTATGCATGTTTTGTCAGTCGTAGGTTTTAGAGCCACCGTGTGTTTGTGGACTCGTGACAGCTGTGATTGGGGAACATTTGTGTTTTGATAATTATTTATATGAAGAAAAGGAACTGCTGCCAATGTTGACAGCGGGAAACCACGTTCAGTTTTCATCATGCTGTATTGTATCTGATTTTATTTTATTTTTTGTCAAAAATGAAGATCTTCCAAAAATCCCAGCAAAACTATGTAGAGAGCAACAACCAGGCAGGAACAGGGATGGAGCATTGACTAGACCTGTCCTCAGTGTTAACCTGTTAGTAAACTATGGCACACGTCTCTCTGGAATTCAGGGACAGTTCCATTTCCAGTTCACCTCTGTGTCTTTTTGTATGACGTGCTTCCGGGTCAACTCAATAGGCAATGATGTGATGTTTCATTATCATTACCTTATCATTACCTTATCATTACCTTATCATTACCTTATCATTACCTTATCATTACCTTATCGTTACCTTATCATTACCTTATCATTACCTTATCATTACCTTATCATTACCTTATCATTATCCTCATTATCCCTCCTTATGATCCCACTACAGTGGCTTGTCTTCTCATACACACCCTTATATACAGTGGCTTGCCAAAGTATTCACCCCCCTTGGCATTTTTCCTATTTTGCTGCCTTACAACCTGGAGTTAAAATGGATCTTTTGGGGGGGTTTGTATCATTTGATTTACACAACATGCCTACCACTTTGAAGATGCAAAATATTTTTTCTTGTGAAACTAACAAGAATAAGCTTGGCACAACCTGACAAACAGAACTTGAGGGTTATCTTTGGTCTCTTTGTTGCCTCTCTGATTAATGCCCTCCTTGCCTGGTCCGTGAGTTTTAGTGGGCGGCCCTCTCTTGGCAGGTTTGTTGTGGTGCCATATTCTTTCCATTTTTTAAATAATGGATTTAATGGTGCTCTGTGGGATGTTCAAAGTTTCTGATATTCTTTTATAACCCATCCCTGATCTGTACTTCTCCACAACTTTGTCCCTGACCTGTTTGGAGAGCTCCTTGGTCTTCATGGTGCCGCTTGCTTAGTGATGTTGCAGACTCTGGGGCCTTTTAAAAACTGGTGTATATATACTGAGATCATGTGACAGATCATGTGACACTTAGATTGCACACAGGTGGACTTTATTTAACTAATTATGTGACTTCTGAAGGTAATTGGTTGCACCAGATCTTATTTAGGGGCTTCATAGAAAAGGGGGTGAATACATGTGCACGCACCACTTTTCCGTTATTAATTTATTAGAATTTTTTATAACAAGTTATTTTTTTCATTTCACTTCACTTATTTGGACTATTTTGTGTATGTCCATTACATTAAATCCAAATAAAAATCGATTTAAATTACAGATTGTAATACAACAAACTAGGAAAAACGGCAAGGGGGGTGAATACTTTTGCAAGGCACTGTAGATGGCCAAGCTGCAAATTTAAAAACCAGCTATATCGTAAAAATGTATTAAAACAAAAAAAAGAAATTTGGTCTTCATTTAAGGTTAGGGTTAGGCATAAAGTTAGCAGGGTGGTTATTGTTAAAATCGGAATTTAAGAAGAGAAATGGTTTAAATAAGAGGGGTTTCTGATTTTGCATCTTATCCAGATAGTGACAACCTTTTGATGGCTTATCCATTGGTGAAGTGCTGAACTTTCTCCAGGAGATACAGGGTAGATAGAACTTAGGTTATCCAGGGTCCATGCGTTTCTCCAGGAGATAGGGTAGGTTGAGGAGGTTATCCAGGGTCCATGTGTTTCTCCAGGAGATAGGGTAGGTTGAGGAGGTTATCCAGGGTCCATGTGTTTCTCCAGGAGATAGGGTAGGTTGAGGAGGTTATCCAGGGTCCATGTGTTTCTCCAGGAGATAGGGTAGGTAGAGGAGGTTATCCAGGGTCCATGTGTTTCTCCAGGAGATAGGGTAGGTAGAGGAGGTTATCCAGGGTCCATGTGTTTCTCCAGGAGATAGGGTAGGTTGAGGAGGTTATCCAGGGTCCATGTGTTTCTCCAGGAGATAGGGTAGGTAGAGGAGGTTATCCAGGGTCCATGTGTTTCTCCAGGAGATAGGGTAGGTTGAGGAGGTTATCCAGGGTCCATGTGTTTTCTCCAGGAGATAGGGTAGGTTGAGGAGGTTATCCAGGGTCCATGTGTTTTCTCCAGGAGATAGGGTAGGTTGAGGAGGTTATCCAGGGTCCATGTGTTTCTCCAGGAGATATAGGTTGAGGAGGTTATCCAGGGTCCATGTGTTTCTCCAGGAGATAGGGTAGGTTGAGGAGGTTATCCAGGGTCCATGTGTTTCTCCCAGAGAGGTAGGGTAGGTTGAGGAGATAGGAGGTATCCAGGGTCCATGTGTTTCTCCAGGAGATAGGGTAGGTTGAGGAGGTTATCCAGGGTCCATGTGTTTCTCCAGGAGATAGGGTAGGTTGAGGAGGTTATCCCAGGGTCCAGGTTGTGTTTCTCCAGGAGATAGGGTAGGTTGAGGAGGTTATCCAGGGTCCATGTGTTTCTCCAGGAGATAGGGTAGGTTGAGGAGGTTATCCAGGGTCCATGTGTTTCTCCAGGAGATAGGGTAGGTTGAGGAGGTTATCCAGGGTCCATGTGTTTCTCCAGGAGATAGGGTAGGTTGAGGAGGTTATCCAGGGTCCATGTGTTTCTCCAGGAGATAGGGTAGGTTGAGGAGGTTATCCAGGGTCCATGTGTTTCTCCAGGAGATAGGGTAGGTTGAGGAGGTTATCCAGGGTCCATGTGTTTCTCCAGGAGATAGGGTAGGTTGAGGAGGTTATCCAGGGTCCATGCGTTTCTCCAGGAGATAGGGTAGGTTGAGGAGGTTATCCAGGGTCCATGTTGTTTCTCCAGGAGATAGGGTAGGTGAGGAGGTTATCCAGGGTCCATGTGTTTCTCCAGGAGATAGGGTAGGTTGAGGAGGTTATCCAGGGTCCATGTGTTTTCTCCAGGAGATAGGGTAGGTAGAGGAGGTTATCCAGGGTCCATGTGTTTCTCCAGGAGATAGGGTAGGTTGAGGAGGTTATCCAGGGTCCATGTGTTTCTCCAGGAGATAGGGTAGGTTTGAGGAGGTTATCCAGGGTCCATGTGTTTCTCCAGGAGATAGGGTAGGTTGAGGAGGTTATCCAGGGTCCATGTGTTTCTCCAGGAGATAGGTTTGAGGAGGTTTAGAGGTGTTCTCCAGGAGATAGGGTAGGTAGGGTCCATGTGTTTCTCCAGGAGATAGGGTAGGTTGAGGAGGTTATCCAGGGTCCATGGGTGTTTCTCCAGGAGATAGGGTAGGTTGAGGAGGTTATCCAGGGTCCATGTGTTTTATCCAGGAGATAGGGTAGGTTGAGGAGGTTTATCCAGGGTCCATGTGATTCTCCAGGAGATAGGGTAGGTTGAGGAGGTTATCCAGGGTCCATGCGTTTCTCCAGGAGATAGGGTAGGTTGAGGAGGTTATCCAGGGTCCATGTGTTTTCTCCAGGAGATAGGGTAGGTTGAGGAGGTTATCCAGGGTCCATGTGTTTCTCCAGGAGATAGGGTAGGTTCTCCAGGAGATAGGGTAGGTTGAGGAGGTTATCCAGGGTCCATGTGTTTCTCCAGGAGATAGGGTAGGTTGAGGAGGTTATCCAGGGTCCATGTGTTTCTCCAGGAGATAGGGTAGGTAGAGGAGGTTATCCAGGGTCCATGTGTTTCTCCAGGAGATAGGGTAGGTTGAGGAGGTTATCCAGGGTCCATGTGTTTCTCCAGGAGATAGGGTAGGTTGAGGAGGTTATCCAGGGTCCATGTGTTTCTCCAGGAGATAGGGTAGGTTGAGGAGGTTATCCAGGGTCCATGCGTTTCTCCAGGAGATAGGGTAGGTTGAGGAGGTTATCCAGGAAGATCCAGGGTCCATGTGTTTTCTCCAGGAGATAGGGTAGGTTGAGGAGGTTATCCAGGGTCCATGTGTTTCTCCAGGAGATAGGGTAGGTTGAGGAGGTTATCCAGGGTCCATGTGTTTCTCCAGGATAGATAGGGTAGGTTGAGGAGGTAGGTTGAGGGTCCATGTGTTTCTCCAGGAGATAGGGTAGGTTAGAGGAGGTTATCCAGGGTCCATGTGGGTCCAGGTAGTTTATCCAGGAGTGTAGGTTAGGGAGTTGAGAGTTTATCCCAGGTCCATGTGTTTTTCTCCAGGAGATAGGGTAGGTAGAGGAGGTTATCCAGGGTCCATGTGTTTCTCTCCCAGGAGATAGGGTAGGTAGAGGAGGTTATCCAGGTCCATGTGTTTCTCCAGGAGATAGGGTAGGGTTGAGGAGGTTATCCAGGGTCCATGTGTTTCTCCAGGAGATAGGGTAGGTTGAGGAGGTTATCCAGGGTCCATGTGTTTCTCCAGGAGATAGGGTAGGTTGAGGAGGTTATCCAGGGTCCATGTGTTTCTCCAGGAGATATAGGGTAGGTTGAGGAGGTTATCCCAGGGGTCCATGTGTTTCTCCATGTAGGGTAGGTTGAGGAGGTTCCAGGGTCCATGTGTCTTCTTCTCCAGGAGGTTAGCGTAGGGTAGGTATGGGTATGTGTTTCTCCAAGGAGATAGAGGTGGTATCCAGGGTCCATGTGTTTCTCCAGGAGATAGGGTTAGGAGGAGGTAGGGTAGGTTGGGTCCATGTGTTTCTCCAGGAGATAGGGTAGGTAGAGGTTAACAGTGTTTCTCCAGGAGATAGGGTAGGTTGATGTGTTTCTCCAGGAGATAGGGATAGGGTTGAGGAGGTTATCCAGGGTCCATCCAGGGTCCATGTGTTTTTCTCCAGGAGGATAGGGTAGGTTGAGGAGGAGGAGGTAACCAGGGTCCATGTGTTTTTCTCAGGAGATAGGGTAGTAGGTTGAGGGGTTAAGGAGGTATCCAGGGTCCATGTGTGTTTCTCCAGGGTAGGTTGAGGAGGTTAGGTTAGGTCCAGGAGATGGGTTTTATCCAGGGTCCATGGAGAGATAGGGTAGGTTGAGGAGGTTATCCAGGGTCCATGTGTTTCTCCAGGAGATAGGGTAGGTTGAGGAGGTTATCCAGGGTCCATGTGTTTCTCCAGGAGATTAGTAGGGTTGAGGAGGTTTTAGGGCCATGTGGTTCACTCAGGTAGGTCCAGGGTCCATGTGTTTCTCCAGAGATAGGGTAGGTTGAGGGAGGTTATCCAGGGTCCATGTGTTTCTCCAGGAGATAGGGTAGGTTAGGGTAGGAGGTTATCCAGGGTCCATGGGTCCATGTGGTTTTATCCAGGAGATAGGGTAGGTAGAGGAGGTTATCCAGGGTCCATGTGTTTCTCCAGGAGATAGGGTAGGTTGAGGAGGTTATCCAGGGTCCATGTGTTTTCTCCAGGAGATAGGGTAGGTTGAGGAGGTTATCCAGGGTCCATGCGTTTCTCCAGGAGATAGGAGGTTTATCCCAGGAGATAGGTCCATGTGTTTCTCAGGTAGGAGGAGGTTATCCAGGGTCCATAGGGTGTTTCTCCAGGAGATAGGGGAGATAGAGGAGGTTATCCAGGAGGTTTTCCCAGGGGTTTTTCTCCAGGAGATTTATCCAGGGTTATCCAGGGTCCATGTGTTTCTCCAGGAGATAGGGTAGGTTGAGGAGGTTATACAGGGTCCATGTGTTTCTCCAGGAGATAGGGTAGGTTGAGGAGGTTATCCCATGTGTTTCTCCAGGATAGGTAGGTTTGAGGGTTAGGAGGTCCAGGGTCCATGTGTTTCTCCAGGAGATAGGGTAGGTTAGGAGGCCTTCTTGTGTTTCTCCAATGGTTTCCAGGGTCCATGTGTTTCTCTCCAGGAGATAGGGTAGGTTGAGGAGGTTATCCAGGGTCCATGTGTTTCTCCAGGAGATAGGGTAGGTTGAGGAGGTTATCCAGGGTCCATGTGTTTCTCCAGGAGATAGGGTAGGTTGAGGAGGTTATCCAGGGTCCATGTGTTTCTCCAGGAGATAGGGTAGGTTGAGGAGGTTATCCAGGGTCCATGTGTTTCTCCAGGAGATAGGGTAGGTTGAGGAGGTTTATCCAGGGTCCATGTGTTTCTCCAGGAGATAGGGTAGGTTGAGGAGGTTATCCAGGGTCCATGTGTTTCTCCAGGAGATAGGGTAGGTTGAGGAGGTTATCCAGGGTCCATGTGTTTTCTCCAGGAGATAGGGTAGGTTGAGGAGGTTATCCAGGGTCCATGTGTTTCTCCAGGAGATAGGGTAGGTTGAGGAGGTTATCCAGGGTCCATGTGTTCTCTCCAGGAGATAGGGTAGGTTGAGGAGGTTATCCAGGGTCCATGTGTTTCTCCAGGAGATAGGGTAGGTTGAGGAGGTTATCCAGGGTCCATGTGTTTCTCCAGGAGATAGGGTAGGTTGAGGAGGTTATCCAGGGTCCATGTGTTTCTCCAGGAGATAGGGTAGGTTGAGGAGGTTATCCAGGGTCCATGTGTTTCTCCAGGAGATAGGGTAGGTTGAGGAGGTTATCCAGGGTCCATGTGTTTTCTCCAGGAGATAGGGTAGGTTGAGGAGGTTATTATCCAGGGTCCATGTGTTTCTCCAGGAGATAGGGTAGGTTGAGGAGGTTATCCAGGGTCCATGTGTTTCTCCAGGAGATAGGGTAGGTTGCGTTTCTCCAGGAGGAGGTTATCCAGGGTCCATGTGTTTTCTCCAGGAGATAGGGTAGGTTGAGGAGGTTATCCAGGGTCCATGTGTTTCTCCAGGAGATAGGGTAGGTTGAGGAGGTTATCCAGGGTCCATGTGTTTCTCCAGGAGATAGGGTAGGTTGAGGAGGTTATCCAGGGTCCATGTGTGTTTCTCCAGGAGATAGGAGGTTAGGGGGTAGGTTGAGGAGGTTATCCAGGGTCCATGTGTTTCTCCAGGAGATAGGGTAGGTTGAGGAGGTTATCCAGGAGTCCATGTGTTTTCTCCAGGAGATAGGGTAGGTTGAGGAGGTTATCCAGGGTCCATGTGTTTCTCCAGGAGATAGGGTAGGTTGAGGGGTTATCCAGGGTCCATGTGTTTCTCCAGGAGATAGGGTAGGTTGAGGAGGTTATCCAGGGTCCATGTGTTTCTCCAGGAGATAGGGTAGGTTGAGGAGGTTATCCAGGGTCCAGGAGGAGATTATCCAGGGTCCATGTGTTTCTCCAGGAGGAGATAGGGTAGGTTGAGGAGGTTATCCAGGGTCCATGTGTTTCTCCAGGAGATAGGGTAGGTTGAGGAGTGTTTCTCCAGGAGATAGGGTAGGTTGAGGAGGTTATCCAGGTGTTTCTCCAGGAGATAGGGTAGGTTGAGGAGGTTATCCAGGGTCCATGTGTTTCTCCAGGAGATAGGGTAGGTTTCTCCAGGGGGTAGGTTGAGGAGGTTATCCAGGGTCCATGTGTTTCTCCAGGAGATAGGGTAGGTAGAGGAGGTTATCCAGGGTCCAGGTTTCTCCAGGAGATAGGGTAGGTTGAGGAGGTTATCCAGGGTCCATGTGTTTCTCCAGGAGATAGGGTAGGTTGAGGAGGTTATCCAGGGTCCATGTGTTTCTCCAGGAGATAGGGTAGGTTGAGGAGGTTATCCAGGGTCCATGTGTTTCTCCAGGAGATAGGGTAGGTTGAGGAGGAGGAGGTTATCCCATGGTTTCTCCATGTGTTTCCATGTCCAGCAGATATAGGGTATCCAGGTCCATGAGGAGGTTATCCAGGGTATGGTTGAGGGAGATAGGGTTATCCAGGGTCCATGTGTTTCTCCAGGAGATAGGGTAGGTTGAGGAGGTTATCCAGGGTCCATGTGTTTCTCCAGGAGATAGGGTAGGTTGAGGAGGTTATCCAGGGTCCATGTGTTTCTCCAGGAGATAGGGTAGGTTGAGGAGGTTATCCAGGGTCCCAGATAGGTGTTTCTCAGGAGATAGGGTAGGTTGAGGAGGTTATCCAGGGTCCATGTTTCTCCAGGAGATAGGGTAGGTTGAGGAGGTTATCCAGGGTCCATGTGTTCTCCCAGGAGATAGGGTAGGTTGAGGAGGTTATCCAGGGTCCATGTGTTTCTCCAGGAGATAGGGTAGGTTGAGGAGGTTATCCAGGGTCCATGTGTTTCTCCAGGAGATAGGGTAGGTTGAGGAGGTTATCCAGGGTCCATGTGTTTCTCCAGGAGATAGGGTAGGTTGAGGAGGTTATCCAGGGTCCATTGAGGAGTTTCTCCAGGAGATAGGGTAGGTTGAGGAGGTTATCCAGGGTCCATGTGTTCTCCAGGAGATAGGGTAGTTGAGGAGGTTATCCCATGTCCATGTTCTCTCCAGGAGGAGATAGGGTAGGTTGAGGAGGTTATCCAGGGTCCATGTGTTTCTCCAGGAGATAGGGTAGGTAGGGAGGTTATCCCAGGAGATAGGGTCCAGGGTCCATGTGTTTCTCCAGGAGATAGGGGTATCCAGGTGTTTCTCCAGGAGGAGGTTATCCAGGGTCCATGTGTTTCTCCAGGAGATAGGGTAGGTTGAGGAGGTTATCCAGGGTCCATGTGTTTCTCCAGGAGATAGGGTAGGTTGAGGAGGTTATCCAGGGTCCATGTGTTTCTCCAGGAGATAGGGTAGGTTGAGGAGGTTATCCAGGGTCCATGCGTTTCTCCAGGAGATAGGGTAGGTTGAGGAGGTTATCCAGGGTCCATGTAGTTTCTCCAGGAGATAGGGTAGGTTGAGGAGGTTATCCAGGGTCCATGTGTTTCTCCAGGAGATAGGGTAGGTTGAGGAGGTTATCCAGGGTCCATGTGTTTTATCCCTCCAGGAGATAGGGTAGGTTGAGGAGGTTATCCAGGGTCCATGTGTTTCTCCAGGAGATAGGGTAGGTTGAGGAGGTTATCCAGGGTCCATGTGTTTCTCCAGGAGATAGGGTAGGTTGAGGAGGTTATCCAGGGTCCATGTGTTTCTCCAGGAGATAGGGTAGGTTGAGGAGGTTATCCAGGGTCCATGTGTTTCTCCAGGAGATAGGGTAGGTTGAGGAGGTTATCCAGGGTCCATGTGTTTCTCCTCCAGGAGATAGGGTAGGTTGAGGAGGTTATCCAGGGTCCCATGTGTGTTTCTCCAGGAGATAGGGTAGGTTGAGGAGGTTATCCAGGGTCCATGTGTTTCTCCAGGAGATAGGGTAGGTTGAGGAGGTTATCCAGGGTCCATGTGTTTCTCCAGGAGATAGGGTAGGTTGAGGAGGTTATCCAGGGTCCATGTGTTTCTCCAGGAGATAGGGTAGGTTGAGGAGGTTATCCAGGGTCCATGTGTTTCTCCAGGAGATAGGGTAGGTTGAGGAGGTTATCCAGGGTCCATGTGTTTCTCCAGGAGATAGGGTAGGTTGAGGAGGTTATCCAGGGTCCATGTGTTTTTCTCCAGGAGATAGGGTAGGTTAAGGAGGTTATCCAGGGTCCATGTGTTTCTCCAGGAGATAGGGTAGGTTGAGGAGGTTATCCAGGGTCCATGTGTTTCTCCAGGAGATAGGGTAGGGTAGGTTGAGGAGGTTATCCAGGGTCCATGTGTTTCTCCAGGAGATAGGGTAGGTTGAGGAGGTTATCCAGGGTCCATGTGTTCTCCAGGAGATAGGGTAGGTTGAGGAGGTTATCCAGGGTCCATGTGTTTCTCCAGGAGATAGGGTAGGTTGAGGGAGGTTATCCAGGGTCCATGTGTTTCTCCAGGAGATAGGGTAGGTTGAGGAGGTTATCCAGGGTCCATGTGGTTCTCCAGGAGATAGGGTAGGTTGAGGAGGTTATCCAGGGTCCATGTGTTTCTCCAGGAGATAGGGTAGGTTGAGGAGGTTATACCAGGGTCCATGTGTTTCTCCAGGAGATAGGGTAGGTTGAGGAGGTTATCCAGGGTCCATGTGTTTCTCCAGGAGATAGGGTAGGTTGAGGAGGTTATCCAGGGTCCATGCGTTTCTCCACCACCCCTCCATGTCCTCTCTCCATGCTCCCATTGTTTGGGCTCTGTCCTGGACATCTGTTAACCTAGCAGGCCAGAGGCCAACAGCCTGGCACCCTATTCCCTATATAGTGCACTACTTTTGACCAGGGTGGCTATAGGGTATTAGTTTCATCCGTTATAAATCAGTAAGGGGTGATTGGCAGCAATGCGATGTCCTCCTGTGTCTCTGTCTAGGGGAAGGTTTGGCCAACCGTGCTCTGTCTGTTCTGTGTGCATGCCTGATAATATCGTCCTGTCATACCAACGACTGCCTTCCTTCACTAACATGGCTCTAGCTCTGTCAGACCACACGAAAAGGAGCCTGACTTCATAGCAGCAGACTGATGAGCCATCAGTTCAGTAGTGACATTGTGTTGTCTCACAAACATGCCTCCGTGTTGTTGTTCTCTTGGGGTGAGTCTCAAACGCCACCCCATTCCCTTCAGTCAAAAGAAGTGCTCTGTAAAGGAAATAGTGTGCCATTTGGGGATTGACCAGCACAGAGAGAGAGAGAGCCATGGCAGAACAGCAATAATCTGTATATGTAATCAGAACTAATAAATTCATACTGATCTCTTTGACAAACTGGAGTCTGTTTCAACCTTTTTTTTACCCCCCCCCCCCCCCCCCCCCCCCCCCTCTCTTCTGACTCAGAACCATGTTCTTAGATTGATGAAAGCTGGGACCGAGAGACTGAAAAACTGTTTCTATGTCAAGGCCATCAGACTGTTAAATAGCCATCACTAGCCGACTACCACCCGGTTACTCAACCCTGCACCTTAGAGGCTGCTGCCCTATGTACATAGAACACTGGTCACATTTTTTACCCCCTTTTTCTCCCCAATTTCGTGATACTCAATTGCAATCCAATTATGATCTTGTTTCATCGTGCAACTCCCCGACGGGCTCGGTCGAGACATGCGTCCTCCGAAACATGACCCGCTGCTTCTTAACACCCGCTCGCTTAACCCAGAAGCCAGTCGCGCCAATGTCTCGGAGGAAACACCGTTCAACTGATGACCGAAGTCAGCTTGCAGGAACCCGGCCCACCACAAGGAGTCGCTAGAGCGCGTTGAGCCAAGGAAACCCCCCCCCGGCCAAACCGTCCCCAAACCCGGACGACGCTGGGCCAATTGTGCGCCACCCTATGGGATTCCCGGTCAGGGCCGGTTGTGACACAGCCTGGGATCGAACCCGGGTCTGTAGTGACGCTGCAACACTTCGATGCAGTGCCTTAGACCGCTGCCTCACTCGGGAGGCCGGTACTGGTCACTTTAAATAATATTTACATACTGTTTTACTCATTTCATATGTACTGTATATACTGTATTATAGTCAAGTCCATCCTATTCAACTACTGCTGTACATATTACTATTCTATCCATGTATTCTACATATACTGTCCATATTCTATCCATAATATCTATACATCCCATCACACACATATATACAGTGGCTTGCGAAGGTATTCACCTCCCTTGGCATTTTTCCTATTTTGTTGCCTTACAACCTGGAATTAAAATAGATTTTTGGGGGGGAGGTTCTAGAATGCTGTTTCAGGTCCCTCCTGTCATAATAATAATAATATGCCATTTAGCAGACGCTTTTATCCAAAGCGACTTACAGTCATGTGTGCATACATTTTTACGTATGGGTGGTCCCGGGGATCGAACCCACTACCCTGGCGTTACAAGTGTCGTGCTCTACCAGCTGAGCTACAGAGGACCAGGATACTATTATATAGCGGTCCATATATAGGTTCCATCTATATATATATATATAGTTTTAGAACACCTACTCATTCAAGGGTCTTTCTTTACTTTTACAATTTTCTACATTGTAGAATAATAGTGTAGACATCAAAACTATGAAATAACACATATGGAATCATGTAGTAACCAAAAAAGTGTTAAACAAATCAAAATATATATTATATTTGAGATTCTTCATTGGATTCACCTGGACTCCTTCACTTTGTTGATTGCCCCTTCTATATCTGTCTGTTCCCCAGTTTGATCCCCCCCCCCAGTGTCTGCAGTGTTGTTGTTTCGTTTCCCCTGTCCAGACGCTGTCCGTGTTTTGTTCCATGGCTTTAATTTATTAAATCATCACCCTGTACTTGTTTTTTCCGTCTCCCAGCGTCTGTCAAACCGAGATCGTTACAGGGGGGTGCTTTACTAGTGACACTGTCTGTGATTTATTTAGAATTCAAGGCACATTTAACCAGCATGGCTACCACAGCATTCTGCAGCGATACACCATCCCATCTGGTTTGGGCTTAGTGGGGGGGAACTATCATTTGTCTTTCAACAGGACAATGACCCACAACACACCTCCAGGCTGTGTAAGGGCTATTTGACCAAAAAGGAGAGTGATGGAGTGCTGCATCAGATGACCTGGCCTCCACAATCCCCCGACCTCAACCCAATTGAGATGGTTTGGGATGAGTCGGAACGCAGAGTGAAGGAAAAGCAGCCAACAAGTGCTCAGCTTCTGTGGGAACTACTTCAAGACTGTTGGAAAAAGTATTCCAGGTGAAGCTGGTTGAGAGAATGCCAAGCGTGTGCAAAGCTGTCATCAAGGCAAAGGGTGGCTATTTGAAGAATCTCAATAGAAAATATATTTTGATTTGTTTAACACTTATTTGGTTACTACATGATTTCCATATGTGCTATTTCATAGTTTTGATGTCTTCACTATTATTCTACAATGTAGAAAATAGTAAAAATAAAGAAAAACCTGGAATGAGTAGGTGTGTCCAAACTTTTGAATTTCTTTATAACATGCAGTTTGTTCGGCTTCGATGCCTTGTGGTTGAGTGTTGCTCCGTTCAAGTAGATTGTGATTTTGCTGTGATCTGATAGGGGTGTCAGTGGGCTGACTGTGAACGCTCTGAGAGTCTCTGGGTTGAGGTCAGTGATAAAGTAGTCTACAGTACTACTGCCAAGAGATGAGCTGTAGGTGTACCTACTGTAGGAGCCCTCAAAGCATTGACTATGTACAGACCCAGCACGCGACAGAGCTGCATTTTGGGGAGGGGAGAACCCTCGTCTTCCAAAAAAGGGTTATTCAGAATAAAACGGTTCTTGGTAGAACCCTATCCCTCCGCAAAGAACCCTTTTGGAACCCCTTTTTTCTAAGAGTAAACATGTTTTAAAAATTCTAGGAGTGTACAGACCTGAATACTTTGTCCTACAGGCAGCTCCAGTACTTCTCTGCATATGCTTCCGTTTTTTCGACTCCAAATCCACAACTGGTGCACGTGGCCAAAGAGCTCTATTTTTATGTCATCTGACCATAGCACCACCTGGAGTTTGATAAACAGCATTGACACTTGGATTGAGGAAGGAGGCTGACACTTGGCCGCAAGTGGATCTTCCAGCAAGACAATAACCCCAAGAACTAATCAAAATCCACAAAGAAATGCTTAATTGACCACAAAATCAACATTTTGCAATGGCCATCTCAGTCTCCGGACTTGAACACCAGGGCAGTCCATAAGAGCAGACGAAGAATATCAGGATCTGGAAAGGTCTAAGATCCCTCCCAAAGTGTTCTCCAAAAAAAGGCTCAGTGTCGTTATCCTTGCAATGGGAGGGTAGGGCATTGAAAACATGTACTGGCCATCAATACATCTTTATCAAGGTTGGCAATAATTATAAACCTGACTGTACGTTTACATTTACGACCACAGCTCTCCTGTCTGCTGTGACAAACGGTTTCACTAGGTATCTAACACACAATTGGTCATTCAGAGTATGTTCTCCAACTCCCCGTGAAATCCCGAAAAATAAACACACAAGTGTAAGATTTAAATGTATTACCGGTTAAATGTTTGCCATGGAATAAAAGTCTGGAATTTTCATTTACCCTTCATTTGTCAAGAAGGGGAGAAAGGGGCCTCTCTCTGACAGATTCTGGAATCTGTACTTTCATTTTCTTTTTGTAAACATGTCAGCCAAAAAAAAAAAAAAACTGCAAAACTGCCTTTAAGAGTTTGGAGCAGAAGTATAATTACCCTGTCTCACTCTGATCGCTCATCGCCCTGTCTCACTCTGATCGCTCATCGCCCTGTAACTCACTCTGATCGCTCATTCGCCCTGTCTCACTCTGAATCGCCCTCATCGCCCATGTCTCACTTATATTCGCCCTGTTTCACTCTGATCGGCTCATCGGCCCTGTCTCACTCTGATCGCTCATCGTCCTGTCTCACTCTGATCGCTCATCGCCCTGTCTCACTCTGATCGCTCATCGCCCTGTCTCACTCTGATCGCTCATCGCCCTGTCTCACTCTGATCGCCCTGTCTCACTCTGATCGCTCATCGCCCTGTCTCACTCTGATCGCTCATCGCCCTGTCTCACTCTGATCGCTCATCGCCCTGTCTCACTCTGATCAACTCATCGCCCTGTCTCACTCTGATCCGCCTGTCATCGCCCTGTCTCACTCTGATCGCTCATCGCCCTGTCTCACTCTGATCGCTCATCGCCCTGTCTCACTCTGATCGCTCATCGCCCTGTCTCACTCTGATCGCTCATCGTTTCGCCCTGTCTCATCTTTTACTCTGATCGCCAACTCGCCCCATGTCTCACTCTGATCGCTCAGAACATAGAACACTGGGAAAACATTCCAGGAGACCACTAACGACCATATCTGCATCCCAAATGGAACCCAATTCCCTGTATAGTGCACTGGTTCTGACAAGAGCCGTATGGGCCCTGGTCTAAAGTAGTGCACTACATAGGGAACAGGGTGCTATTTGGGACGCAAACAATGTTTTCTTCCCAATTGGACACAGCTATTTGTAGTTCAACTCTAAAAATGTAACCTGTAAACATGACATTGGGTTTGGCTTAATTCGTTTTCTGTTATGAGAGACTTTTATACTCAGACATACAGTGCTCTGACAGGTAATAAGTGACTTTCAGCATATCTGCAACATATAACCTTTTGGCATGTAGGATTAGCAAATCCTACTGCGTTGGAGAGCAACGGCTACCTGTCATGACACTGTCTCTCTGCTGTCCATAGCGGCAAATTGGTCCAGCATCTCTGCAAACATCCTGTCTTAATGAAACACAAGTAGCTACATTAAGGCAGTCTATTGGAAATATGCCACATGCATACTTTAAGACGCTGATGAGAAGAGGGAGGTAGGTTAGAGAGGTTTTTTTAGAGAGGGATGTATAGAGAGGACGATGGAGAGAGAGAGAGGTTTAGAGAGGGAGAGAAGCGAGAGAGGTTTAGAGAGAGAGGTAGAGACGGACAGAGAGAGAGGTTTAGAGAGGGAGAGAGAGAGGTTTAGAGAGAGAGGGGTAGAGACGGACAGAGAGAGCGAGGGTTTCAGAGAGGAGAGAAGAGAGAGGTTTTAGAGAGAGGTCAGAGACGTGACAGAACGAGAGAGGGTTTAGAGAGGAGAGAGGAAGTGAGAAACGAGGTTTAAAGAGAGGTAGAGACGGACAAGAGAGCGGAGGTTTAGCGAGGGTGAGTGATTCGACTTATTGAGGGTCGCTCAGACGCGAGCTGCGGAACTGTGAGGAGAGAGAGTTTAGCTAGAGCTGGGAGATGAGAGAGTGTCGTTAGAAGAAGGTAGAGAGACGAGAGAGGGAGAGAGAGGGAGAGAGGGAGGTAGAGAGGTTTAGAGGAGAGGGTAGAGACGGACAGAGAGTTTTTAGAGAGGGACAGAGAGAGAGGATTTAGAGAGGAGAGACGGACCGAAGAGAGGTTTACGAGAGGGAAGAGAGAGAAGCTTAGAGACGACAGACAGGGTAGAGACGGACAGAGAGAGGGTTTAGAGAGTGAGAGGGAGGGTAGAGAGAGGCGCTAGAGATGGAGAGAGTGAGGTTTAGAGAGGGAGGTAGAGACAGAGACAGAGAGAGCGAAGTTGTGGGGACTGACTGAGGGATAGAAATTGTTCCCAAAATAGCAACGTTAATTGAAGTGTCCCATTGCTTTACATAATCTTTCCTCTCTCCTCTCTCTCTCTCTCTCTCTCTCTCTCTCTCTCTCTTCTCTCTCTCCTCTCTCTCTCTCTCTCGCCTCTCTCTCTCTCTCTCTCATCTCTCTCTCTCTCTCTCTCTCTCTCTCTCTCTATCTCTCTCTCTCTCTCTCTCTCTCTCTCTATCTCTTCTCTCTCTCTCTCTCTCCTCTCTCTCTCTCTCTCTCTCTCTCCTCTCCTCTGAAGTGGAGAACCTGTAGTGTAAAGTGTGTTTTAACTCTTAACTGAGAGTGAAAGAGCAAAGGGTCCATGACAAAGTCTTGGCTCTGTACACTTTCCTCTACAACTCTGACCTGTGTGTGTGTTGTTGTGTGTGTTTGTGTGGTGTGTGTGTGTAGTGTGTGTGTGTGTGTGTCTCTTACAGCCATGTAATAATGCTGTAACTGGGGGTAACACCACACACACACACACACACACACACACACACACACACACTGTATCTGTGAGTAATGAAGGATAGAGACTGTGTTGTTACAACACTGTACATAGACATAATATGACATTTGAAATGTTTTTTATTCTTTTTGAAACTTCTGAGTGTAATGTTTACTGTTTAATATGTATTGTTTATTTCACTTTTGTTTACTATCTACTTTCACTTGCTTTGGGCACGTTAACATGACGTTTCCCATGACCCAAACGCCCTTCCTGTAAATTGAAATTGAATTGAAATTGAAATTGAATGGACTGTCCAAACTATCTCAGCTCATTGTCTTCTGAAGGGGAAGACAGGATGTGTCCCAAATGGTGCTCTCTTCCCTATATAGTGCATGACCTTTGACCAGGACCCAAATGGTGCTCTCTTCCCTATATAGTGCATGACCTTTGACCAGGACCCAAATGGTGCTCTATTCCCTATATAGTGCATGACCTTTGACCAGGACCCAAATGGTGCTCTATTCCCTATACCAGGAATGCATGGTGCCTTTGACCAGGACCCTTTGACCAGAAAATTCCCTGGTGCTCTATTCCCTATATAGTGCATGACCTTTGACCAGGATGACCACCAAATTAGTGGCATGCTCTATTCCCTATATAGTGCATGACCTTTGACCAGGACTACATAGGGTCCAAAGGGGGCCTAGTGCACTTACAGGGAAATGGAGTGCCTGCCTTGGGACAAAGACTTAGACCTTTACGAAACCTGAAAAGGATGCTACTTAGAGAGGGGGGGGCCTTCCTCTGGATGCTACTTAGAGAGGGGGGGGCCTTCCTCTGGATGCTACTTAGAGAGGGGGGGCCTTCCTCTGGATGCTACTTAGAGAGGGGGGGCCTTCCTCTGGATGCTACTTAGAGAGAGGGGGGCCTTCCTCTGGATGCTACTTAGAGAGGGGGGCCTTCCTCTGGATGCTACTTAGAGAGGGGGGGCCCTTCCTCTGGATGCTACTAGGAGAGGGGGGGCCTTCCTCCTGGATGGCCTACTTAGAGAGGGGGGGGCCTTCCTCTGGATGCTACTTAGAGAGGGGGGGGGGCCTTCCTCTGGATGCTACTTAGAGAGGGGGGGCCTTCCTCTGGATGCTACTTAGAGAGGGGGGGCCTTCCTCTGACACTGTCTCTGGTCTGGTATAGAGGCCCTGGATGGCAGGGAACTCGGCCCCAGTATGCACTACCTTCTGTAGCGCCTTGCGGTCGGATGCCGAGCAGTTGCCATACCAAGCGGTGATACCGCCAGTCAAGATGCTAGGCCCTTAACACTACAGCATATAATGACATTCTAGATGATTCTGTGCTTCCAACTTTGTGGCAACAGTTGAGGAAGGTCCTTTCCTGTTTCATCATGTCAAATCAAATCACATTTTATTTGCCACATGTGCCGAATACAACAGGTGTAGACCTTACCGTGAAATGCTTACTTACAAGCCCTTAACCAACAATGCAGTTTTTAAGAAAAAAACTAAACAATTGTCAGGTAAAAAATAAAAATGAGCAAATAATTAAAGAGCAGCAGTAAAATAAAAGAACAGTAGGGAGGCTATATACACAGGGGGGGTACCGGTGCAGAGTCAATGTGCGGGGGGCACGCGGCTAGTTGAGGTAGTTGAAGTAATATGTACATGTGGGTAGAGTTAAAGTGACTATGCAAAAATAATTAACAGAGTAGCAGCAGCAGCGTAAAAAGATGGGGTGGGTGGTGGGGGGTGGGGGGGGGCAGTGCAAATAGTCTTCCCTCTGACACCGCCTGGTATAGAGGTTCCTGGATGGGCAGGAAGCTTGGGCCCCAGTGATGGACTGGGCCGTACGCACCACCCTCTGTAGTGCCTTGCGGTCGGAGGCCCGAACAGTTGCCATACCAGGCGGTGATGCAACCAGTCAGGATGCTCTCGAAGGTGCAGCTGTATAATTTTTTGAGGATCTGAGGACCCATGCCTACTCCCTCGCTCTCTCCTTCTCTTTACTATAACCATCATTCCCTCCCTCTCTCTCTCTCTTCTCCTTCCCTCCATCTCCTCTTCCTTCCATTCTCATCATTTTCTTTCATTTTTTCCCCTCCCTCTTCTCCACAGAGCTGGAAGCCTTCATTGGTCACTCAATCAATCTATTGTTGTAATGCTCTCTCTCTCCCTGACTTGTTCCCCCTCTCTCTCTCTCTCTCTCTCTCTCTCTCTCTCTCTCTCTCTCTCTCTCTCTCTCCTCTCTCTCTCTCTATCTCTCTCCCTGACTTGTTCCCCCCCCCCTCCTCTCTCTCTCTCTCCCTGACTTGTTCCCTCTCTTTCTCGCTCTCCTCTCTCTCTCTCTCTCTCTCTCTCTTCTCTCTCTCTCTGGACTTGTTCCCTCTCTCTCTCTCTCTCTATCTCTCTCTCTACTCCCCCCTACCTCTTCTCTCTCTCTTCTCTGGAGCTCAATCAATCTATCTTATCTCTCTCTCTCCACTTAACTGTCTCTCTCTCAATCTCTCTCTCCGACTTGTTAAAAAAAAAACAAAACCCCCCTCTCTCTCTCTCTCCTCCTTGATGAACTTCTCTCTCTCTCTCTTCTCTGTACTCGACTCTCTTCCTCTCTCCCTCTCTCGCTCTCTCTCTCTCTCTCTCTCGATCCTCTCTCTAAGACGTGTATCTATCCCCCTTCTCTCTCTGAATTGTTGTCCCCCCCCAACCCTCTCTCTCTCTCTCTCCCTGACTTGTTCCCTCTCTCTCTAGAGACGAGAGCTCTCGTCTCAAACCTCTCTCTCTCTCCCTCTCTCCTCTCTCTCTCTCTCTCTCTCTCTCTCTCTCTCTCTCTCTCTCTCTCTCTCTCCTTGCTTACTCCCTTCTCTCTCCCTCCCTCCCTCCTTGTTTCAGTTGTTCCCCCTGTCCGAGCAGCCAGCCAGAGGTCTGTTAGAGATAGAGAACTAAAGTCAACACCCTGGGCTTTGGACCAGCGAGGTTAAACCAATACCACAGCCACAGAGGAACAGCAGCACCACAAACACACACACACACACACACACACACACACACACACACACATGCACAAACCCTCGTCTCTGACTAACCATAACAACACTACACACGACACCATGCCTTTATAGGGGAAAAATTGTGGTGGAAACATAACATGTTGCACCATAATAAGGATTTAAAGTGATTTCTGATTTCTGATTGATAGATATGGAGTAGGACCAGGTCCAGTCAGATGGAAGAAGACATGTACAAAATACAGTACATTCCATACCAAAGGGCACCCTATTCCATACCAAAGGGCACCCTATTCCATACCAAAGGGCACCCTATTCCATACCAAAGGGGCACCCTATTCCATACCAAAGGACACCCTATTCCATACCAAAGGGCACCCTATTCCATACCAAAGGGCACCCTATTCCATACCAAAGGGCACCCTATTCCATACCAAAGGGCACCCTATTCCATACCAAAGGGCACCCTATTCCATACCAAAGGGCACCCTATTCCATACCAAAGGGCACCCTATTCCATACCAAAAGGGCACCCTATTCCATACCAAAGGGCACCCTATTCCATACCAAAGGGCACCCCTATTCCATACCAAAGGGCACCCTATTCCATACCAAAGGGCACCCTATTCCATACCCAAAGGGCACCCTATTCCATACCAAAGGGCACCCTATTCCATACCAAAGGGCACCCTATTCCATACCAAAGGGCACCCTATTCCATACCAAAGGGCACCCTATTCCATACCAAAGGGCACCCTATTCCATACCAAAGGGCACCCTATTCCCAGTTGTTTCATAGTGTGAAAACCAAGATTCATAGACCAAGATGATTTATGGTGTATGTGTTCATAGCCTGTATGTATCCATCATGGTGATGTTCTGGTTATGTTGATGGAGAAACGATGGAGGAGGTGGGGTCACGACCCTTACTGTTGGAGCTATGTCATACCATATCATTCCTCTCTAATCTCTCTCTCTTCTTCTCAATATCCCCCCTCTCATCTCGGTCATATCTGTCTCTCCCCCTCTCTCTTTCGCTCTCCGCCCCTCCATACCAGCGCTCTCTCTCCTCCCTCCTTCTCTCCCCCCTCCCCCTCTCTCTCTCTGTGTTCTCTAGAATCCTCACCCCCCCCTCTCGATCTCTCTCTCTCTCTCTCTCTCTGTGATCTCTCTCTCTCCCCATCGCTCTCTCTCTCCCCTCTCTCTCTCCCTCACCCACTCTCTCTCTCTATCCCCCTCTCTCTCTCTCCCCTCTAGCGAGAGCGAAAATCCCCCCTCTTTCTCCCCCTCTCTCTCTCTTGCTCTCTCCCTTGCTCTCTCTCTCTATCTATCTCCCCCTCCAAACGTCTCTCTCTCCTCACTCCTCTCTCGCCCCTCAAACCTCTCTCTGTCTCTCCCTAACTCCCCCCTCTCTCTCTGTCTCTCTGTCTCTCCCCACTCCCCCCTCTCTCTCTCCCCCTCTCTCTCTCTCTCCCCTCCCTCCCCTCTCTCTCCCCCCCCTCTCTCTGGTCTCTCCCCCTCCCCCCCCTCTCTGTCTCTCTGTCTCTCCCCCTCCCCCCTCTCTCTCCCCCCTCTCTCTCCCCCTTCCCCCCTCTCGTCTGTCCTCTCTCCACCTCCCCCTCTCTCTCTCCCCTCTCTCTGTCTCTCTGTCCTCGCCCCCTCCCCCCTCTCTCTCCCCCTCCTCTCTGTCTCTCTCCCTCCCCCCTCACTCTCTCTATCTATCTCCCCCTCCAACATCTCTCTCTCTCCTCCGTCCTCTCGCTCCCCCTCCCCCCTCTCACTGTGTCTCTGTTTCTCCCCCTCCCCCTCTCTCTATCTCCCCTCCTCCCTATCTTTCTCCCTCCCCCTCTCAGTCCATATTGTTCAAATCAGAGCAGCCTCCAGATCACATCAGATCATGTGGGGGTTCAAGCAGCATTCCTCTCAGATTCCCCTGCTGCTCTCTGGGTGACCCCTGAACTGAACAGATACTCACACATATGAACGTCTAACATCCCTCTGGCCCCGTAAACACACAGCTTGTACAACTGATGTAGGTACAATGCATTTTAAACACAGGTTGTGATACAACTGATATTTATTTGTGATACAACAGAGTTTGTCTGCACAAAAATGTGTTCAACCATTGTGCAGTCTCCACTACGCTACTGAAATTATTTGGAGCAGAACAGCTCATGTTGTATCATAAAAGTTTGGTTTCAGATGTGTTGTACATCGGCTGTACAGGGACCCCTGACTCCTAAACAGACAGATACTCATGCATGTAATTTACAATTAAGTTCAGATAAAACTATGTTTTCTCCTTGAAACGCTGCTTTCAAATTCAATTACATTCCAGTGTAGATACTGCAAAGATATTTGTCAGTACTGAGTCACTCAAAATGTAAGATAATTGCACCTTGAACTTTCTTTCATCAGTAATAGAGATTCTCAGACAGGGCAATTTATATTTTATATATATATATACAGTGAACAAAAATATGAACGCAACATGCAACAATTTCTAAGATTTTACTGAGTTACAGTTCATAGAAGGAAATCAGTCAATTTAAATAAATGCATTAGGTCTTAATTTACGGATTTCACATGACTGGCCAGGGGTGCAGCCATTGGTGGGCCTTGGAGGGCATAGGCCCACCCACTTGGCAGCCAGACCCACCCACAAAATGCCTTTATTACAGACAGAAATACTCTCTTCTAGCCTGCATTAGGATACTCCTTTCATGTAGTTAGTTTCCCTCCTTAGTCTCTTCTAGCCTGCGTTAGGAACCTCCTTTGGGAGTCGTTAGAAGGAGCGGACCTGTTTTATGGGCTTTGGATCAAATGCTAAGTGTTCCATTACAGAACCAAGAACTCAGGAAATATACCAGCCTGTAAAGGGGATGGGGAACAGGGGAACAGGGGTACAGGGGAACAGGGGAACATGGGAACAGGGGTACAGGTTCCTGGGGTAAAGGGGTTTGGGGGAAGGGATAGCAAAGGCCCCAAACCCTCTAAAGGAGAACTATTCTCTCTCTCTCTCTCTCTCTCTCTATCTCTCTCTCTCTCTCTCTCCTCTCTCTCTCTCTCTCTCTCTCTCTCTCTCTCTCTCTCTCTCTCTCTCTCTCTCTCTCTCTCTCTCTCTCTCTCTCTCTCCTCTCTCTCTCTCTCTCTCTCTCTCTCTCTCTCTCTCTCTCTCTCTCTCTCTCTCTCTCTCTCTCTCTCTCTCTCTCTCTCTCTCTCTCTCTCCAAAAGTATTTTGCAGTAACGTTATCTTCTTAGTGGCTGTTTTCCTCACCAGACTATCTCTCTTCATCTGGTGTTTATTATCCAGCTAGAAACTTGAAATAGTACATTAACTATTTTGAGAAGTAAGTTGATGAAAGAAAGTTACACTTCAGTGTGTGTGTGTGTGTGTGTGTGTGTGTATGTGTGTGTTTCGAGCGTCTCTGGATCATGTGATCTGAATGATTCCACTGGTGAGCGTTGTGATTCATAGAGCTGTAGTTTCCAGGTTCCCTGGATCTTCTCTCTCTTCATGACTTCAAAACACTTTCAGAGAATTCAGCTTGTTTTTCTGGTTCACGTTCATCTCTAAATATCTATTAGTGATGCACTTTCATTAACTTATCACTTTTCTCTTATTTTTATTCAGAATATCTCTTGTGTGTGAGTGATGCTTTGGGGCCAAACGTGGAAAAAGCTTTTCCTTTCCTCTTGGACAGCGACAGCTCATTGGTTGAGAGGAGTAGCAAAGCTGTCCTGAGGATGAGAGGAGAGAAGATGAGGAGAGGAGAGGAGAGGAGGGGAGAGGAGAGGAGGGGAGAGAGGAGAGGAGAGGAGAGGAGAGGAGAGGAGAGGAGAGGAGAGGAGAGGAGAGGAGAGGAGAGGAGAGGAGAGGAGAGGAGAGGAGAGGAGAGGAGAGGAGAGGAGAGGAGAGGAGAGGAGAGGAGAGGAGAGGAGAGGAGAGGAGAGGAGAGGAGAGGAGAGGAAGAGGAGAGGAGAGGAGAGGAGAGGAGAGGAGAGGAGGGGAGAGAGAGGAGAGGAGAGGAGAGGAGAGGAGAGGAGAGGAGAGGAGAGGAGAGGAGAGGAGAGGAGAGGAGAGGAGAGGAGAGGAGAGGAGAGGAGAGGAGAGGAGAGGAGAGGAGAGGAGAGGAGAGGAGAGGAGAGGAGAGGAGAGGAGAGGAGAGGAGAGGAGAGGAGAGGAGAGGAGGGCAGTTTATGAGACAGGGTTGTGTCCCAAAATGTTACTCTATTCCCTATACAGTGCACTGCTTTAGACCAGTGCCCATAAGCCTCTAAACCTATAGTGCAAATATATAGCGAATATGGTGCCATTTGGGATGTGGCCGTTTGGGATGTGGCCGTTTGGGATGTGGCCGTTTGGGATGTGCCGTTTGGGATGTGGCCGTTGGGATGTGGCCGTTTGGGATGTGGCCGTTTGGGATGTGGCCGTTTGGGATGTGGCCGTTTGGGATGTGGCCATTTGGGATGTGGCCGTTTGGGATGGTGGCCGTTTGGGATGTGGCCGTTGGGATTGGCCCGTTTGGGATGCTGCGGCGTTTGGATTGCGGCCGTTTGGGATGTGGCCGTTTGGGATGTGGCCATTTGGGATGTGGCCGTTTGGGATGTGGCCGTTTGGGGATGTGGCCGTTTGGGATGTGGCCATTTGGGATGTGGCCGTTTGGGGATGTGGCCATTTGGGATGTGGCCGTTTGGGATGTGGCCGTTTGGGATGTGGCCGTGGATCACAGTCTTCCCAAAACAGACAGTAAGACCAGCTGTCTAGTAATCTACAGCCCAGGGCTTTGCAGCACTGTTCTGCACTATACAGTCCACCAGGCTGACAGACGTTCTGCACTATACAGTCCACCAGGCTGACAGACGTTCTGCACTATACAGTCCACCAGGCTGACAGACGTTCTGCACTTATACAGTCCACCAGGCTGACAGACGTTTCTGCACTATACAGTCCACCAGGCTGACAGACGTTCTGCACTATACAGTCCACCAGGCTGACAGACGTTCTGCACTATACAGTCCACCAGGCTGACAGACGTTCTGCACTATACAGTCCACCAGGCTGACAGACGTTCTGCACTATACAGTCCACCAGGCTGACAGACGTTCCGCACTATACAGTACACCAGGCTGACAGACGTTCTTACTTTTCGTTCAGTTCAAAACTATTTCAATAATGCATCCCAAATGGCGCCCTATTCCCTATATAGTGCACTACTATTGACCAGGGGGAATAGGGAATAGGGGGGCATTTGGTCAAAAGAAGTGCAGTGGTGTTTAGTGTGAATGCAATGTATCTATGATGCCACAATCTCTATATATATGGCAGGGGGCACCAGTAACAGTAGGGGGATAACATTGGACTGTGTCTATCTATATAACAGTAGGTGATAACATTGGACTGTATCTATCTATATAACAGTAGGTGATAACATTGGACTGTGTCTATCTATATAACAGTAGGTGACAGTGGCGTTTAATGGGAATGTAGTGTGGCATTGTACTGTATAACAGTAGGTGTATCTATCATGATAACAGTAGGTGTATCTATCATGATAACAGTAGGTGTATATATCATGATAACAGTAGGTGTATCTATCATGATAACAGTAGGTGTATCTATCATGATAACAGTAGGTGTATCTATCATGATAACAATAGGTGTATCTATCATGATAACAGTAGGTGTATCTATAATGATAACAGTAGGTGTATCTATCATGATATAACAATAGGTGTATCTATCATGATACAGTAGGTGTATCTATAATGATAACAGTAGGTGTATCTATCATGATAACAATAGGTGTATCTATCATGATAACAGTAGGTGTATCTATCATGATAACAGTAGGTGTATCTATCAAGATAACAATAGGATAGATAACAATAGGTGTATCTATCATGATAAAAGTAGTTGTATCTATCATGATAACAGTAGGTTTATCTATCATGATAACACTAGGTGTATCTATCATGATAACAATAGGTTGTATCTATCATGATAACAGTAGGTGTATCTATCATGATAACAGTAGGTGTATCTATCATGATAAACAATAGGTGTATCTATCATGATAACAATAGGTGTATCTATCATGATAACAGTAGTTTATCTATCATGATAACAGTAGGTGTATCTATCATGATAACAGTAGGTGTATATATCATGATAAAAGTAGGTGTATCTATCATGATTTAACAGTAGGTGTATCTATCATGACAACAGTAGGTGTATATATCATGATAACAGTAGGTGTATCTATCATGATAACAGTAGGTGTATCTATCATGATAACAGTAGGTGTATCTATCATGATAACAGTAGCCACGCTCTAAGTGAATCATGAAGAAGAGATTGAGAGACAAGGATAGAGAACAACAGAATGGTTGATGGTTGTCTTTTGAACATTCCCTTTTAAAGGCAGTGCAGCACTTATTTCTCAATAACTTTTAAAGGCAGTGTAGTACTTATTTCTCAATAACTCTTACAGGCAGTGTAGCACTTATTTTTGGGGGTCAATGCCAGAAACGCATATAATTGTAACTCAGAGCAGCCCAAGAAAAACGTTCCCAAATTACAAAAATGAATAAAATGTTATAATATTAAATGTTGTTCTAAATGTTAGGTTTGAGGTTTTCTCCAAATCAGCTCTAACTTTCTGAAAAAATCCCAAAATGTCCTGCGGTCAGCATCTCTACTTGATGGGTCTCTCCTCTTTACTCTTACTAGATGGTAATAGTCTCTCCTCTTTACTCTCTACTAGATGGTAATAGTATCTCCTCTGGTACTCTCTACTAGATGGTAATAGTCTCTCTCTTTAGGCTCTCTACTAGATGATAATAGTATCTCCTCTTTTACTCTCTACTAGATGGTAATAGTCTCTCCTCTTTACTCTCTACTTGATGGTAATAGTCTCTCCTCTTACAATCTTTCTCTACTAGATGGTAATAGTCTCTCCTCTTTACTCTCTACTAGATGGTAATAGTCTCTCCTCTTTACTCTCTACTAGATGATAATAGTCTCTCCTCTTTACTCTCTATTAGATGATAAATAGTATCTCCTCTTTACTCTCTACTAGATGGTAATAGTTCTCTCTCTTTACTCTCTACTAGATGATAATAGTCCTCCTCTTTAATCTCTACTAGATGGTAATAGTCTCTCCTCTTTACTCTCTACTAGATGGTAATAGTCTCTCCTCTTTACTCTCTACTAGATGGTAATAGTCTCTCCTCTTTACTCTCTACTTGATGGTAATAGTCTCTCCTCTTACTCTCTACTAGATGGGAATAGTCTCTCCACTTTACTCTCTACTTGATGGTAATAGTCTCTTCTCTTTACTCTCTACTAGATGGTAATAGTCTCTCCTCTTTACTCTCTACTAGATGGTAATAGTCTCTCCTCTTTACTCTCTACTAGATGGTAATAGTCTCTCCTCTTTTACTCTCTACTAGATGGTAATAGTCTCTCCTCTTTACTCTCTACTAGATGGTAATAGTCTCTCCTCTTTACTCTCTACTAGATGATAATAGTCTCTCCTCTTTACTCTCTACTAGATGGTAATAGTCTCTCCTCTTTACTCTCTACTAGATGGTAATAGTCTCTCCTCTTTACGCTCTACTAGATGGTAATAGTCTCTCCTCTTACTCTCTACTAGATGATAATAGTCTCTCCTCTTTACTCTCTACTAGATGGTAATAGTCTCTCCTCTTTACGCTCTACTAGATGGTAATAGTCTCTCCTCTTTACTCTCTACTAGATGGTAATAGTCTCTCCTCTTTACTCTCTACTAGATGGTAATAGTCTCTCCTCTTTACTCTCTACTAGATGGTAATAGTCTCTCCTCTTTACTCTCTACTAGATGGTATAGTCTCTCCTCTTTACTTCTCTACTAGATGGTAATAGTCTCTCCTCTTTACTCTCTACTAGAATGGTAATAGTCTCTCCTCTTTACTCTCTACTAGATGGTAATAGTCTCTCTCCTCTTTACTCTCTACTAGATGGTAATAGTATCTCCTCTTTACTCTCTACTAGATGGTAATAGTCTCTCCTCTTTACTCTCTACTAGATGATAATAGTATCTCTCCTCTTTACTCTCTACTAGATGGTAATAGTCTCTCCTCTTTACTCTCTACTTGATGGTAATAGTCTCTCCTCTTTACTCTCTACTAGATGGTAATAGTCTCTCCTCTTTACTCTCTACTAGATGGTAATAGTCTCTCCTCTTTACTCTCTACTAGATGATAATAGTCTCTCCTCACGTTTACTCTCTATTAGATGATAATAGTATCTCCTCTTTACTCTCTACTAGATGGTAATAGTCTCTCCTCTTTACTCTCTACTAGATGTAATAGTCTCTCCTCTTTAATCTCTACTAGATGGTAATAGTCTCTCCTCTTTACTCTCTACTAGATGGTAATAGTCTCTCCTCTTTACTCTCTACTAGATGGTAATAGTCTCTCCTCTTTACTCTCTACTAGATGATAATAGTATCTCCTCTTTACTCTCTACTAGATGGTAATAGTCTCTCCTCTTTACTCTCTACTAGATGGAATAGTATCTCCTCTTTACTCTCTACTAGATGGTAATAGTCTCTCCTCTTTACTCTCTACTAGATGGTAATAGTCTCTCCTCTTTACTCTCTACTACATGGTAATAGTCTCTCCTCTTTACTCTCTACTAGATGGTAATAGTCTCTCCTCTTTACTCTCTACTAGATGGTAATAGTCTCTCCTCTTTACTCTCTACTTGATGGTAATAGTCTCTCCTCTTTACTCTCTACTAGATGGTAATAGTCTCTCCCTCTTTATTCCCTACTAGATGGTAATAGTCTCTCCTCTTTACTCTCTACTAGATGGTAATAGTTCTCCTCTTTACTCTCTACTAGATGGTAATAGTCTATCCTCTTTACTCTCTACTAGATGGTAATAGTCTCTCCTCTTATTCTCTACTAGATGGTAATAGTCTCTCCACTTTACTCTCTACTTGATGGTAATAGTCTCTCCTCTTTACTCTCTACTAGATGGTAATAGTCTCTCCTCTTTACGCTCTACTAGATGGTATAGTCTCTCCTCTTTACTCTCTACTAGATGGTAATAGTCTCTCCTCTTTACTCTCTACTAGATGGTAATAGTCTCTCCTCTTTACTCTCTACTAGATGGTAATAGTCTCTCCTCTTTACTCTCTACTAGATGGTAATAGTCTCTCCTCTTTACTCTCTACTAGATGGTAATAGTCTCTCCTCTTTACTCTCTACTAGATGGTAATAGTCTCTCCTCTTTTACTCTCTACTTGATGTTAATAGTCTCTCCTCTTTACTCTCTACTAGATGGTAATAGTCTCTCCACTTTACTCTCTACTTGATGGTATAGTCTCTCCTCTTTACTCTCTACTAGATGGTAATAGTCTCTCCTCTTTACTCTCTACTAGATGGTAATAGTCTCTCCTCTTTACTCTCTACTAGATGGTAATAGTCTCTCTCTTTACTCTCTACTAGATGGTAATAGTCTTCTCCTCTTTACTCTCTACTAGATGGTAATAGTCTCTCCTCTTTTACTCTCTACTAGATGATAATAGTCTCTCCTCTTTACTCTCTACTAGATGGTAATAGTCTCTCCTCTTTACTCTCTACTAGATGGTAATAGTCTCTCCTCTTTATTCCCTACTAGATGGTAATAGTCTCTCCTCTTTACTCTCTACTCGATGGTAATAGTCTCTCCTCTTTACTCTCTACTTGATGGTAATAGTCTCTCCTCTTTACTCTCTATTAGATGCTAATAATCTCTCTTCTTTACTCTCTACTAGATGGTAATAGTCTCTCCTCTTTACTCTCTACCCTATCTAGTAGAGAGTAAAGAGGAGAAACTATTACCATCTAGTAGAGAGTAAAGAGAGAGACTATTACCATCTAGTAGAGAGTAAAGAGGAGAGACTATTACCATCTAGTAGAGAGTAAAGAGGAGAGACTATTACCATCTAGTAGAGAGTAAAGAGGAGAGACTATTACCATCTAGTAGAGAGTAAAGAGGAGAGACTATTACCATCTAGTAGAGAGTAAAGAGGAGAGACTATTACCATCTAGTAGAGAGTAAAGAGGAGAGACTATTACCATCTAGTAGAGAGTAAAGAGGAGAGACTATTACCATCTAGTAGAGAGTAAAGAGGAGAGACTATTACCATCTAGTAGAGAGTAAAGAGGAGAGACTATTACCATCTAGTAGAGAGTAAAGAGGAGAGACTATTACCATCTAGTAGAGAGTAAAGAGGAGAGACTATTACCATCTAGTAGAGAGTAAAGAGGAGAGACTATTACCATCTAGTAGAGAGTAAAGAGGAGAGACTATTACCATCTAGTAGAGAGTAAAGAGGAGAGACTATTACCATCTAGTAGAGAGGAGAGACTAGAAGAGGTAAGAGGAGAGGATTACCATCTAGTAGAGAGTAAAGAGGAGAGACTATTACCATCTAGTAGAGAGTAAAGAGGAGAGACTATTACCATCTAGTAGAGAGTAAAGAGGAGAGACTATTACCATCTAGTAGAGAGTAAAGAGGAGAGACTATTACCATCTAGTAGAGAGTAAAGAGGAGAGACTATTACCATCTAGTAGAGAGTAAAGAGGAGAGACTATTACCATCTAGTAGAGAGTAAAGAGGAGAGACTATTACCATCTAGTAGAGAGTAAAGAGGAGAGACTATTACCATCTAGTAGAGAGTAAAGAGGAGAGACTATTACCATCTAGTAGAGAGTAAAGAGGAGAGACTATTACCATCTAGTAGAGAGTAAAGAGGAGAGACTATTACCATCTAGTAGAGAGTAAAGAGGAGAGACTATTACCATCTAGTAGAGAGTAAAGAGGAGAGACTATTACCATCTAGTAGAGAGTAAAGAGGAGCGAGACTATTACCATCTAGTAGAGAGTAAAGAGGAGAGACTATTACCATCTAGTAGAGAGTAAAGAGGAGAGACTATTACCATCTAGTAGAGAGTAAAGAGGAGAGACTATTACCATCTAGTAGAGAGTAAAGAGGAGAGACTATTACCATCTAGTAGAGAGTAAAGAGGAGAGACTATTACCATCTAGTAGAGAGTAAAGAGGAGAGACTATTACCATCTAGTAGAGGTAAAGAGGAGAGACTATTACCATCTAGTAGAGAGTAAAGAGGAGAGACTATTACCATCTAGTAGAGAGTAAAGAGGAGAGACTATTACCATCTAGTAGAGAGTAAAGAGGAGAGACTATTACCATCTAGTAGAGAGTAAAGAGGAGAGACTATTACCATCTAGTAGAGAGTAAAGAGGAGAGACTATTACCATCTAGTAGAGAGTAAAGAGGAGAGACTATTACCATCTAGTAGAGAGTAAAGAGAGGAGAGACTATAGTACCATCTAGTAGAGAGTAAAGAGGAGAGACTATTACCATCTAGTAGAGAGTAAAGAGGAGAGACTATTACCATCTAGTAGAGAGTAAAGAGGAGAGACTATTACCATCTAGTAGAGAGTAAAGAGGAGAGACTATTACCATCTAGTAGAGAGTAAAGAGGAGAGACTATTACCATCTAGTAGAGAGTAAAGAGGAGAGACTATTACCATCTAGTAGAGAGTAAAGAGGAGAGACTATTACCATCTAGTAGAGAGTAAAGAGGAGAGACTATTACCATCTAGTAGAGAGTAAAGAGGAGAGACTATTACCATCTAGTAGAGAGTAAAGAGGAGAGACTATTACCATCTAGTAGAGAGTAAAGAGGAGAGACTATTACCATCTAGTAGAGAGTAAAGAGGAGAGACTATTACCATCTAGTAGAGAGTAAAGAGGAGAGACTATTACCATCTAGTAGAGAGTAAAGAGGAGAGACTATTACCATCTAGTAGAGAGTAAAGAGGAGAGACTATTACCATCTAGTAGAGAGTAAAGAGGAGAGAGACTATTACCATCTAGTAGAGAGTAAAGAGGAGAGACTATTACCATCTAGTAGAGAGTAAAGAGGAGAGACTATTACCATCTAGTAGAGAGTAAAGAGGAGAGACTATTACCATCTAGTAGAGAGTAAAGAGGAGAGACTATTACCATCTAGTAGAGAGTAAAGAGGAGAGACTATTACCATCTAGTAGAGAGTAAAGAGGAGAGACTATTACCATCTAGTAGAGAGTAAAGAGGAGAGACTATTACCATCTAGTAGAGAGTAAAGAGGAGAGAGACTATTACCATCTAGTAGAGAGTAAAGAGGAGAGACTATTACCATCTAGTAGAGAGTAAAGAGGAGAGAGACTATTACCATCTAGTAGAGAGTAAAGAGGAGAGACTATTACCATCTAGTAGAGAGTAAAGAGGAGAGACTATTACCATCTAGTAGAGAGTAAAGAGGAGAGACTATTACCATCTAGTAGAGAGTAAAGAGGAGAGACTATTACCATCTAGTAGAGAGTAAAGAGGAGAGACTATTACCATCTAGTAGAGAGTAAAGAGGAGAGACTATTACCATCTAGTAGAGAGTAAGAGACTATTACCATCTAGTAGAGAGTAAAGAGAGAGACTATTACCATCTAGTAGAGAGTAAAGAGGAGAGACTATTACCATCTAGTAGAGAGTAAAGAGGAGAGACTATTACCATCTAGTAGAGAGTAAAGAGGAGAGACTATTACCATCTAGTAGAGAGTAAAGAGGAGAGACTATTACCATCTAGTAGAGAGTAAAGAGGAGAGACTATTACCATCTAGTAGAGAGTAAAGAGGAGAGACTATTACCATCTAGTAGAGAGTAAAGAGGAGAGACTATTACCATCTAGTAGAGAGTAAAGAGGAGAGACTATTACCATCTAGTAGAGAGAGTAAAGAGGAGAGACTATTACCATCTAGTAGAGAGTAAAAGAGGAGAGACTATTACCATCTAGTAGAGAGTAAAGAGGAGAGACTATTACCATCTAGTAGAGAGTAAAGAGGAGAGACTATTACCATCTAGTAGAGAGTAAAGAGGAGAGACTATTACCATCTAGTAGAGAGTAAAGAGGAGAGACTATTACCATCTAGTAGAGAGTAAAGAGGAGAGACTATTACCATCTAGTAGAGAGTAAAGAGGAGAGACTATTACCATCTAGTAGAGAGTAAAGAGGAGAGACTATTACCATCTAGTAGAGAGTAAAGAGGAGAGACTATTACCATCTAGTAGAGAGTAAAGAGGAGAGACTATTACCATCTAGTAGAGAGTAAAGAGGAGAGACTATTACCATCTAGTAGAGAGTAAAGAGGAGAGACTATTACCATCTAGTAGAGAGTAAAGAGGAGAGACTATTACCATCTAGTAGAGAGTAAAGAGGAGGAGACTATTACCATCTAGTAGAGAGTAAAGAGGAGAGACTATTACCATCTAGTAGAGAGTAAAGAGGAGAGACTATTACCATCTAGTAGAGAGTAAAGAGGAGAGACTATTACCATCTAGTAGAGAGAGTAAAGAGGAGAGACTATTACCATCTAGTAGAGAGTAAAGAGGAGAGACTATTACCATCTAGTAGAGAGTAAAGAGGAGAGACTATTACCATCTAGTAGAGAGTAAAGAGGAGAGATTACCATCTAGTAGAGAGTAAAGAGGAGAGACTATTACCATCTAGTAGAGAGTAAAGAGGAGAGACTATTACCATCTAGTAGAGAGTAAAGAGGAGAGACTATTACCATCTAGTAGAGAGTAAAGAGGAGAGACTATTACCATCTAGTAGAGAGTAAAGAGGGAGAGACTATTACCATCTAGTAGAGAGTAAAGAGGAGAGACTATTACCATCTAGTAGAGAGTAAAGAGGAGAGACTATTACCATCTAGTAGAGAGTAAAGAGGAGAGACTATTACCATCTAGTAGAGAGTAAAGAGGAGAGACTATTACCATCTAGTAGAGAGTAAAGAGGAGAGACTATTACCATCTAGTAGAGAGTAAAGAGGAGAGACTATTACCATCTAGTAGAGGAGAGTAAAGAGGAGAGACTATTACCATCTAGTAGAGAGTAAAGAGGAGAGACTATTACCATCTAGTAGAGAGAGTAAAGAGGAGAGACTATTACCATCTAGTAGAGAGTAAAGAGGAGAGACTATTACCATCTAGTAGAGAGTAAAGAGAGGAGATACTATTACCATCTAGTAGAGAGTAAAGAGGAGAGACTATTACCATCTAGTAGAGAGTAAAGAGGAGAGACTATTACCATCTAGTAGAGAGTAAAGAGGAGAGACTATTACCATCTAGTAGAGAGTAAAGAGGAGAGACTATTACCATCTAGTAGAGAGTAAAGAGGAGAGACTATTACCATCTAGTAGAGAGTAAAGAGGAGAGACTATTACCATCTAGTAGAGAGTAAAGAGGAGAGACTATTACCATAAAGTAGAGAGTAAAGAGGAGAGACTATTACCATCTAGTAGAGAGTAAAAAGGAGGAGACTATTACCATTAGTAGAGATCTAATAGGAGAGTAAAGAGGAGAGACTATTACCATCTAGTAGTAGGAGTAAAGAGGAGAGACTATTACCATCTAGTAGAGAGTAAAGAGGAGAGACTATTACCATCTAGTAGAGAGTAAAGAGGAGAGACTATTACCATCTAGTAGAGAGTAAAGAGGAGAGACTATTACCATCTAGTAGAGAGTAAAGAGGAGAGACTATTACCATCTAGTAGAGAGTAAAGAGGAGAGACTATTACCATCTAGTAGAGGTTAAAGAGGAGAGACTATTACCATCTAGTAGAGAGTAAAGAGGAGAGACTATTACCATCTAGTAGAGAGTAAAGAGAGAGAGACTATTACCATCTAGTAGAGAGTAAAGAGGAGAGACTATTACCATCTAGTAGAGAGTAAAGAGGAGAGACTATTACCATCTAGTAGAGAGTAAAGAGGAGAGACTATTACCATCTAGTAGAGAGTAAAGAAAGAGGAGAGACTATTACCATCTAGTAGAGAGTAAAGAGGAGAGACTATTACATCTAGTAGAGAGTAGAGAGTAAAGAGGAGAGACTATTACCATCTAGTAGAGAGTAAAGAGGAGAGACTATTACCATCTAGTAGAGAGTAAAGAGGAGAGACTATTACCATCTAGTAGAGAGTAAAGAGGAGAGACTATTACCATCTAGTAGAGAGTAAAGAGGAGAGACTATTACCATTACCATCTAAGTAGAGAGTAAAGAGGAGAGGAGAGACTATTACCATCTAGTAGAGAGTAAAGAGGAGAGAACTATTACCATCTAGTAGAGAGTAAAGAGGAGAGACTATTACCATCTAGTAGAGAGTAAAGAGAGAGAGACTATTACCATCTAGTAGAGAGTAAAGAGGAGAGACTATTACCATCTAGTAGAGAGTAAAGAGGAGAGACTATTACCATCTAGTAGAGAGTAAAGAGGAGAGACTATTACCATCTAGTAGAGAGTAAAGAGGAGAGACTATTACCATCTAGTAGAGAGTAAAGAGGAGAGACTATTACCATCTAGTAGAGAGTAAAGAGGAGAGACTATTACATCTAGTAGAGAGTAAAGAGGAGAGACTATTACCATCTAGTAGAGAGTAAAGAGGAGAGGACTATTACCATCTAGTAGAGAGTAAAGAGGAGAGACTATTACCATCTAGTAGAGAGTAAAGAGGAGAGACTATTACCATCTAGTAGAGAGTAAAGAGGAGAGACTATTACCATCTAGTAGAGAGTAAAGAGGAGAGACTATTACCATCTAGTAGAGAGTAAAGAGGAGAGACTATTACCATCTAGTAGAGAGTAAAGAGGAGAGACTATTACCATCTAGTAGAGAGTAAAGAGGAGAGACTATTACCATCTAGTAGAGAGTAAAGAGGAGAGACTATTAAATCTAGTAGAGAGTAAAGAGGAGAGACTATTACATCTAGTAGAGAGTAAAGAGGAGAGACTATTACCATCTAGTAGAGAGTAAAGAGGAGAGACTATTACCATCTAGTAGAGAGTAAAGAGGAGAGAGACTATTACCATCTAGTAGAGAGTAAAGAGGAGAGACTATTACCATCTAGTAGAGAGTAAAGAGGAGAGACTATTACCATCTAGTAGAGAGTAAAGAGGAGAGACTATTACCATCTAGTAGAGAGTAAAGAGGAGAGACTATTACCATCTAGTAGAGAGTAAAGAGGAGAGACTATTACCATCTAGTAGAGAGTAAAGAGGAGAGACTATTACCATCTAGTAGAGAGTAAAGAGGAGAGACTATTACCATCTAGTAGAGAGTAAAGAGGAGAGACTATTACCATCTAGTAGAGAGTAAAGAGGAGAGACTATTACCATCTAGTAGAGAGTAAAGAGGAGAGACTATTACCATCTAGTAGAGAGTAAAGAGGAGAGACTATTACCATCTAGTAGAGAGTAAAGAGGAGAGACTATTACCATCTAGTAGAGAGTAAAGAGGAGAGACTATTACCATCTAGTAGAGAGTAAAGAGGAGAGACTATTACCATCTAGTAGAGAGTAAAGAGGAGAGACTATTACCATCTAGTAGAGAGTAAAGAGGAGAGACTATTACCATCTAGTAGTAGGGAGACTAAATCTAGTAAAGAGGAGGAGACTATTACCATCTAGTAGAGAGTAAAGAGGAGAGACTATTACCATCTAGTAGAGAGTAAAGAGGAGAGACTATTACCATCTAGTAGAGAGTAAAGAGGAGAGAGACTTACCATCTAGTAGAGAGTAAAGAGGAGGAGAGACTATTACCATCTAGTAGAGAGTAAAGAGGAGAGACTATTACCATCTAGTAGAGAGTAAAGAGGAGAGACTATTACCATCTAGTAGAGAGTAAAGAGGAGAGACTATTACCATCTAGTAGAGAGTAAAGAGGAGAGACTATTACCATCTAGTAGAGAGTAAAGAGGAGAGACTATTACCATCTAGTAGAGAGTAAAGAGGAGAGACTATTACCATCTAGTAGAGAGTAAAGAGGAGAGACTATTACCATCTAGTAGAGAGTAAAGAGGAGAGACTATTACCATCTAGTAGAGAGTAAAGAGGAGAGACTATTACCATCTAGTAGAGAGTAAAGAGGAGAGACTATTACCATCTAGTAGAGAGTAAAGAGGAGAGACTATTACCATCTAGTAGAGAGTAAAGAGGAGAGACTATTACCATCTAGTAGAGAGTAAAGAGGAGAGACTATTACCATCTAGTAGAGAGTAAAGAGGAGAGACTATTACCATCTAGTAGAGAGTAAAGAGGAGAGACTATTACCATCTAGTAGAGAGTAAAGAGGAGAGACTATTACCATCTAGTAGAGAGTAAAGAGGAGAGACTATTACCATCTAGTAGAGAGTAAAGAGGAGAGACTATTACCATCTAGTAGAGAGTAAAGAGGAGAGACTATTACCATCTAGTAGAGAGTAAAGAGGAGAGACTATTACCACCATCTAGTAGAGAGTAAAGAGGAGAGACTATTACCATCTAGTAGAGAGTAAAGAGGAGAGACTATTACCATCTAGTAGAGAGTAAAGAGGAGAGACTATTACCATCTAGTAGAGAGTAAAGAGGAGAGACTATTACCATCTAGTAGAGAGTAAAGAGGAGAGACTATTACCATCTAGTAGAGAGTAAAGAGGAGAGACTATTACCATCTAGTAGAGAGTAAAGAGGAGAGACTATTACCATCTAGTAGAGAGTAAAGAGGAGAGACTATTACCATCTAGTAGAGAGTAAAGAGGAGAGACTATTACCATGATCTAGTAGAGAGTAAAGAGGAGAGACTATTACCATCTAGTAGAGAGTAAAGAGGAGAGAGACTATTACCATCTAGTAGAGAGTTAAAGAGGAGAGACTATTACCATCTAGTAGAGAGTAAAGAGGAGAGACTATTACCATCTAGTAGAGAGTAAAGAGGAGAGACTATTACCATCTAGTAGAGAGTAAAGAGGAGAGACTATTACCATCTAGTAGAGGTTAAAGAGGAGAGACTATTACCATCTAGTAGAGAGTAAAGAGGAGAGACTATTATACATCTAGTAGAGAGTAAAGAGGAGAGACTATTACCAAAGTAGAGAGTAAAGAGGAGAGACTATTATCATCTAGTAGAGAGTAAAGAGGAGAGACTATTACCATCTAGTAGAGAGTAAAGAGGAGAGACTATTACCATCTAGTAGAGAGTAAAGAGGAGAGAGACTATTACCATCTAGTAGAGAGTAAAGAGGAGAGACTATTACCATCTAGTAGAGAGTAAAGAGGAGAGACTATTACCATCTAGTAGAGATTAAAGAGGAGAGACTATTACCATCTAGTAGAGAGTAAAGAGGAGAGACTATTACCATCTAGTAGAGAGTAAAGAGGAGAGACTATTACCATCAAGTAGAGAGTAAAGAGGAGAGACTATTACCATCTAGTAGAGAGTAAAGAGGAGAGACTATTACCATCTAGTAGAGAGTAAAGAGGAGAGACTATTACCATCTAGTAGAGAGTAAAGAGGAGAGACTATTACCATCTAGTAGAGAGTAAAGAGGAAGAGACTATTACCATCTAGTAGAGAGTAAAGAGGAGAGACTATTACCATCTAGTAGAGAGTAAAGAGGAGAGACTATTACCATCTAGTAGAGAGTAAAGAGGAGAGACTATTACCATCTAGTAGAGAGTAAAGAGGAGAGAGACTATTACCATCTAGTAGAGAGTTAAAGAGGAGAGACTATTACCATCTAGTAGAGAGTACAGAGGAGAGACTATTACCATCTAGAGGAGTAAAGAGGAGAGACTATTACCATCTAGTAGAGAGTAAAGAGGAGAGACTATTACCATCTAGTAGAGAGTAAAGAGAGGAGAGACTATTACCATCTAGTAGAGAGTAAAGAGGAGAGACTATTACCATCTAGTAGAGAGTAAAGAGGAGAGACTATTACCATCTAGTAGAGAGTAAAGAGGAGAGACTATTACCATCTAGTAGAGAGTAAAGAGGGAGAGACTATTACCATCTAGTAGAGAGTAAAGAGGAGAGACTATTACCATCTAGTAGAGAGAGAGGAGAGACTATTACCATCTAGTAGAGAGTAAAGAGGAGAGACTATTACCATCTAGTAGAGAGTAAAGAGGAGAGACTATTACCATCTAGTAGAGAGTAAAGAGGAGAGACTATTACCATCTAGTAGAGAGTTAAAGAGGAGAGACTATTACCATCTAGTAGAGAGTAAAGAGGAGAGACTATTACCATCTAGTAGAGAGTAAAGAGGAGAGAGACTATTACCATCTAGTAGAGAGTAAAGAGGAGAGACTATTACCATCTAGTAGAGAGTAAAGAGGAGAGACTATTACCATCTAGTAGAGAGTAAAGAGGAGAGACTATTACCATCTAGTAGAGAGTAAAGAGGAGAGACTATTACCATCTAGTAGAGAGTAAAGAGGAGAGACTATTACCATATAGTAGAGAGTAAAGAGGAGAGACTATTACCATCTAGTAGAGAGTAAAGAGGAGAGACTATTACCATCTAGTAGAGAGTAAAAGAGGAGAGACTATTACCATCTAGTAGAGAGTAAAGAGGAGAGACTATTACCATCTAGTAGAGAGTAAAGAGGAGAGACTATTACCATCTAGTAGAGAGTAAAGAGGAGAGACTATTACCATCTAGTAGAGAGTAAAAGAGGAGAGACTATTACCATCTAGTAGAGAGTAAAGAGGAGAGACTATTACCATCTAGTAGAGAGTAAAGAGGAGAGACTATTACCATCTAGTAGAGAGTAAAGAGGAGAGACTATTACCATCTAGTAGAGAGTAAAGAGGAGAGACTATTACCATCTAGTAGAGAGTAAAGAGGAGAGACTATTACCATCTAGTAGAGAGTAAAGAGGAGAGACTATTACTATCTAGTAGAGAGTAAAGAGGAGAGACTATTACCATCTAGTAGAGAGTAAGAGGAGAGACTATTACCATCTAGTAGAGAGTAAAGAGGAGAGACTATTACCATCTAGTAGAGAGTAAAGAGGAGAGACTATTACCATCTAGTAGAGAGTAAAGAGGAGAGACTATTACCATCTAGTAGAGAGTAAAGAGGAGAGACTATTACCATCTAGTAGAGAGTAAAGAGAGACTATTACCATCTAGTAGAGAGTAAAGAGGAGAGACTATTACCATCTAGTAGAGAGTAAAGAGGAGAGACTATTACCATCTAGTAGAGAGTAAAGAGGAGAGACTATTACCATCTAGTAGAGAGTAAAGAGGAGAGACTATTACCATCTAGTAGAGAGTAAAGAGGAGAGACTATTACCATCTAGTAGAGAGTAAAGAGGAGAGACTATTACCATCTAGTAGAGAGTAAAGAGGAGAGACTATTACCATCTAGTAGAGAGTAAAGAGGAGAGACTATTACCATCTAGTAGAGAGTAAAGAGGAGAGACTATTACCATCTAGTAGAGAGTAAAGAGGAGAGACTATTACCATCTAGTAGAGAGTAAAGAGGAGAGACTATTACCATCTAGTAGAGAGTAAAGAGGAGAGAGACTATTACCATCTAGTAGAGAGTAAAGAGGAGAGACTATTACCATCTAGTAGAGAGTAAAGAGGAGAGACTATTACCATCTAGTAGAGAGTAAAGAGGAGAGACTATTACCATCTAGTAGAGAGTAAAGAGGAGAGACTATTACCATCTAGTAGAGAGTAAAGAGGAGAGAGACTATTACCATCTAGTAGAGAGTAAAGAGGAGAGACTATTACCATCTAGTAGAGAGTAAAGAGGAGAGACTATTACCATCTAGTAGAGAGTAAAGAGGAGAGACTATTACCATCTAGTAGAGAGTAAAGAGGAGAGACTATTACCATCTAGTAGAGAGTAAAGAGGAGATACTATTACCATCTAGTAGAGAGTAAAGAGGAGAGACTATTACCATCTAGTAGAGAGTAAAGAGGAGAGACTATTACCATCTAGTAGAGAGTAAAGAGGAGAGACTATTACCATCTAGTAGAGAGTAAAGAGGAGAGACTATTACCATCTAGTAGAGAGTAAAGAGGAGAGACTATTACCATCTAGTAGAGATTAAAGAGGAGAGACTATTACCATCTAGTAGAGAGTAAAGAGGAGAGACTATTACCATCTAGTAGAGAGTAAAGAGGAGATACTATTACCATCTAGTAGAGAGTAAAGAGGAGAGACTATTACCATCTAGTAGAGAGTAAAGAGGAGAGACTATTACCATCTAGTAGAGAGTAAAGAGGAGAGAGACTATTACCATCTAGTAGAGAGTAAAGAGGAGAGACTATTACCATCTAGTAGAGATTAAAGAGGAGAGACTATTACCATCTAGTAGAGATTAAAGAGGAGAGACTATTACCATCTAGTAGAGAGTAAAGAGGAGAGACTATTACCATCTAGTAGAGAGTAAAGAGGAGAGACTATTACCATCTAGTAGAGAGTAAAGAGGAGAGACTATTACCATCTAGTAGAGAGTAAAGAGGAGAGACTATTACCATCTAGTAGAGAGTAAAGAGGAGAGACTATTACCATCTAGTAGAGAGTAAAGAGGAGAGACTATTACGTGTGCGTGCGTGCGTACGTGTGTGAATATGTCATGAATCCCGCTTCCTGAGTCTGTTTCTGCCTGAGATGTCTGTTTTCTGTCTTGGAGTCTGTTTCCTGAAGGTTCCTGAACTCACCCTGTCTGGTTGCCGGGCGACGAAGCTAGGCGGGAGATCTCTCGATTACCCCGCACCTGCATCTCATTCAAACTGTCTGCACACCTGGTCCGATCATCACCTCTTCATAAGCTCTGACCTGACATCCATTCCCTGCCGGATCGTTAGCCATGAACAGTATGTTGTGCCTGCGTATCAGCCTCAAGTTACTAAGAGTTAGTTTTGTTTGTTTTGTACTTTTTGCTTGCTGTGTGAACTCACCTTCGTTTACTCTGTCTACAGTTACTCTTCCGGAACATTCAATCCACCGCTGTCTGGTCGTCTATGGGTTCAGAGACATCATTGGATCTGCCCATTCACTCCACACCAACTCACCTTCACTGCCAGCTCTGTCACCCTGGATTCTCCTGCTTCCACATTTAAGTCTTTAAATAAATACTCACCTTCATTCAACTCTCCTTGTCCTGGTCTGCTTCTGGGTTCAGCTTTAGAGAATCGTGACAGAACGATCCGACCAAGAATGAATCCAGCGGACCTGGACACCGTTCGCCATGCCATTACCCATCAAGAGAAGATGTTGGGACAACACAGCACGGCGCTACAGGAGATAGCTTTATCGGTTCTGAACTTTTCTGCCAGTCTAACGAATATCCAGGCTCAGCTCAGTTTGCCGGCGGAGAATCCACCACCTGTTTCACCCCTCTCGCCTGCCGCTTCTGGAGCTGTTTCCTTCCGTGAGCCCAAGGTTCCGACACCAGAGAAATACGAAGGGGATTTGGGAAGATGCCGTTCATTTCTCATGCAGTGTGGATTAGTTTTTGACCTGCAGCCCAACTCTTACGCCACAGACAAGGCCAGGATAGCTTTTGTAATTGAACTGCTGCGTGGAAGAGCTCTGGAATGGGCTTCAGCCTTATGGGAACGACAGGACACCTGCATGGCGTCATACCAGGAGTTCACGGCAGAGATGAGGAAGCTTTTTGACCATCCAGTCTGAGGTAAGGACGCAGCTAATCGTCTGTTCTCCCTTCGCCAAGGAGCTCGCAGTGTAGCAGACTTGTTATTGAGTTCAGGACATTGGCTGTGGAGAGTGGGTGGAATGAGGAGTCACTACAAGCAGTTTTCTATCAGGGGTTGTCGGAGCAACTTAAGGATGAACTGATCTCTTATCCTGAGCCTAGTGACCTGGACAGTTTGGTAGCGTTATCTATTCGGGTGGATAACAGAATCCGAGAGAGAAGGAGGGAGAAGCGATGGGGGTCTTCCAATCACTCATCTACTCGGTTACCATTCAAGTCAGGAAATGGACCAGAAGGATCGATCATTATTCACCACACGAGATTAAAGGAGAGTTTCTGCCTCCAGATCCTGAACCCAAGTGGGGCGGCACGGGTTAACCAAGGAGGAGCGCCAACGTAGACGTGAGACCAAAAGCTGCCTCTACTGTGGTAACCCGGGACATTACATCTCCGCTTGTCCCCCAGCGCCCGTTAAACTGCCGGCTCGCTAAGTTTGGGAGGACTTTTAGCGAGCCAGTTTCAGCCTCTCAATAACCCTGTCAGACCCCGTTTTCCTGCAACCCTCATGAACAAGAATCAGATTTTGGAGATTAACGCTTTTTATCGATTCAGGTGCCGATGGCAGCTTTATGGATGCCGACTGGTGGAACAGCTGGGGCTTTCCAAGCAGCAATTACGGAAGCCCATTGAAGCTACCACTCTGAACGGTAGTAGTCTGGCAACGTATCACTATGAGGACTGAACCTGTTAAAATGCTGCTGTCAGGTTAATCATTCAGAGTTTATCCTTCTTCTTCATTCTGCCATCTCCTCGTGCCCCCTGGTTCTTGGATAACCCTGGCTGGAGAGAACACAATCCCACGTTCGATTGGTTGACGGGCAAGGTATCTAGTTGGAGCATTGGATGTCATGCTAACTGCCTTAAGACTGCCTGTTCTCATTCTGTTCCCAGTCAGGTCATTGATTCTGCCCCTCCAGATTTGTCCCTAGTTCCTGAAACATATCACGATTTGGGTGAAGTGTTCAGTAAGCAGAAGGCTCTGTCACTTCCTCCCCACCGACCATATGACTGTGCTATAAATCTGATCCCTGGAGCTGCCTATCCCAAGGGATGTTTATACAGAATCTCTCGACCTGAACGTGAAGCCTTGGAGACCTACATAAAGGAATCTCTAGCTGCTGGTCTCGTTCGTCCCTCGTCATCACCCCTGGGAGCAGGATTATTTTTCGTGAGTAAGAAGGATGGCTCTCTTCGACCTTGTATTGATTATCGGGGTTTGATTTATATTACTGTCAAGAACAAGTATCCCCTGCCCTTGATGAGCTTCTGCTTTCGACTTCTTACAGGGTGCTACTGTGTTTCACTAAGCTTGATTTACACAAATGCGTATAATCTGGTCCGGATCAGAGAGGGAGACGAGTGGTTTGACTGGGTTCAATACACCTATGGGACATTTCGAGTATCAGGTGATGCCGTTTGGACTGACCAATGCTCCAGCAGTGTTCCAGAGTATGGTGAACGACGTCCCGAGAGATATGATCGGTCTATTTGTGTTCATGTACCTGGATGACATTCTTATCTTCTCTAAGGATCTTTCCAGCCACATCCAGCAGGTCAAGCAGGTTCTGCAGCGATTTTTGGAGAACGCGCCTGTTTGTGAAGGCAGAGAAGTGTGATTTCCACGCCCACACCTACATCCTTTCTCGGGTACATCATCTCCAGGGGAGAGATTAGGATGGACAAAGAGAAGGTTAGGGCGGTTCTGGATTGGGCCCAGCCCGGTACGAGATTGCAGCTCCAGAGGTTTCTGGGGTTTGAGAATTTCTATCGTAGATTTATACATGATTACAGCCGTGTGGCCGCTCCATTAACTGCCCTGACTTCTAGCACCAGAACCTTCTGTTGGAATCCTGAGGCAGACCGAGCTTTTCTGGATTTGAAGAGTCGATTCACCAACGCCCCGATTCTCTCTCAACCTGACACTGCCCGTCAGTTTGTCGTTGAGGTGGACGTGTCTGATGTGGGGGTTGGCGCCATCCTGTCCCAGCGAAGCTCCACTGACGGAAAACTCCATCCCTGCGCCTTCTACTCTCGTCGTCTCTCGTCTGCGGAGAGAAACTATGATGTGGGTAACCGGGAGCTTCTCGCAGTGAAACTTGCCTTGGAGGAGTGGCGCCACTGGTTAGAGGGGGCGGAGCAACCGTTTATTGTCTGGACTGACCACAAGAATCTTGCTTACGTGCAATCGGCTAGACGTCTCAACTCCCGTCAGGCCAGGTGGGCTTTGTTTTTTGGACGTTTTAATTTTTCCCTTACTTTCCAACAGGGTTCTAAGAACGGCAAGGCGGACGCCTTGTCCCGGATGTTCTCCAAGACGGAGGAGAGTTGGGCCAAGCCTGAGACGATTCTTCCCCAGAAACCTCGTCGTGGGAGCAGTTTACGTGGAGGATTGAGGAGGAGGTTATGGGCGGCCCTTCGGACGCAGCCCGGTCCTGGTAACGGTCCACCCGGTCGGTTGTTTGTGCCTGAGTCCGTCCGTTCTGCTGTCCTCCAATGGTCCCACGCCAGCAAGATGGCTTGTCACCCTGGCGTGGCTCGGACGATGGCGTTGCTACGCAGACGATTTTGGTAGCCTGCCATGGGAGAAGATACCCGGAGGTTTGTTGCTGCCTGTCCAGTTTGTTTGCAGAATAAGAGTACCAATCGGCCCAGCTCTGGACTTCTTCACCCCCTACCTATTCCCCGGCGACCATGGTCGCATCTGGCCCTGGACTTTGTCACTGGGTGGACAGATTCAGCAAGTTCGCCCACTTTGTGCCCGTCTCCAAGCTTCCCTCTGCCACTGAGACGTCCGAGATCCTTGTTAGGGAGGTTTTCAGGGTCCACGGGTTGCCCAGGGACATAGTTTCCGACCGTGGTCCTCAGTTTACCTCTGCTGTCTGGAAATCCTTCTGTTTGGCCATTGGAGCTACAGTCAGTCTCACATCTGGTTTTCACCCCCAATCTAATGGTCAGGCGGAGAGAGCCACCAGAAGATGGAATCCACGCTGCGCTGCCTTGTCTCCTCCAACCCCACCTCTTGGGTCTCTCAGTTGCCATGGGTCGAGTATGCCCACAATACTCTCCCTACATCTGCCACTGGGATGTCTCCCTTCCAGTGCCTGTACGGCTACCAACCTCCCTTGTTTCCTTCTCAGGAGAAGGATCTCTCGGTTCCCTCTGTCCAGGCCCACATTCGGCGTTGCCACCGGACCTGGCATCGGGCCAGAAAGGCCCTCCTTAGAGTTTCTGACCGGTATCAGCTCCAGGCGAATCGTTTCCTTATTCCAGCCCCCGCTTATGCCATTGGAGATAAGGTCTGGTTGGCTACACGGGATCTTCCTCTGCGGACTGAGTCGAAGAAGCTGTCACCGAAGTTCATTGGTCCTGTTGTGGTTCGACTCAAATTGCCTAGGACGCTCAGAGTCCATCCCACCTTTCATGTCTCCTGCCTCAAGCCTGTTCTCCTCAGCCCTCTGCTGCCCACTCCGCCTCCTCCTCCTCGGATGATCGGAGGTGGTCCTGTCTACACGGTGCGCCGCATCATGGATTCCAGATGGCGGGGTCGGGTTTCCAGTATCTCGTGGACTGGGAGGGGTATGGTCCTGAGGAGAGGAGTTGGATTCCTCGGCGTCAGATCCTTGATGCTGACCTCCTTCGTGACTTCTACCGCCTCCATCCTGGCGCCCCGAGTAGTCCGCCGGTGGCGTTCGTCGAAGGGGGGGTACTGTCATGAATCCCGCTTCCTGAGTCTGTTTCTGCCTGAGTTGTCTGTTTTCTGTCTTGGAGTCTGTTTCCTGAAGGTTCCTGAACGCACCCTGTCTGGTTGCCGGGCGACGAAGCTAGACGGGAGATCTCTCGATTACCCGCACCTGCATCTCATCAGCTGTCTGCACACCTGGTCCTGATCATCACCTCTTCATAAGCTCTGACCTGACATCCATTCCCTGCCGGATCGTTAGCCATGAACAGTATGTTGTGCCTGCGTATCAGCCTCAAGTTACTAAGAGTTAGTTTTGTTGTTTTGTACTTTTTGCTTGCTGTGAACTCACCTTCGTTTACTCTGTCTACAGTTACTCTTCCGGAACATTCACTCCACCGCTGCCTGGTCGTCTGTGGCTTCAGAGACATCATTGGATCTGCCCATTCACTCCACCGCTGCCTGGTCGTCTGTGGCTTCAGAAACATCATTGGATCTGCCCATTCACTCCCACCAACTCACCTCCACTGCCAGCTCTGTCACCTGGATTCTCCTGCTTCCACATTTAAGTCTTTAAATAAATACTCACCTTCATTCAACTAACCTTGTCCTGGTCTGCTTCTGGGTTCAGCTTTAGAGAATCGTGACAGAATATGTGTACGTGCGTGCATGTGTGTGTGTGTGTATGTGTGTGTGTGTGTGTGTGTGTGTGTGTACGTGCGTGCATGTGTGCATCCTTTGTGTGTATTGGTATGTGTGTAACTGATACTGCATCAACAATCCCAGCCTGAGGACCAGTCAGTCTTGGTAAAGAGCTCGGGATGATGCCCACACACACACAGACGCACAAACGTGCGCACACACACAGTCATGTATAACTATCTTTTTGGGGACACACAATTCAGTCCAATTCAATATCCTGTTTATCCCTAACCCTAAACCTAACCCTAACCTTAACTACAAAACCTTAACCCTAAACCTAACCCTAGTTCCTAACCCTAAAACTAATTCTAACCTTCACCCTAAACACCTAGAAATAGCATTGTGGGGACTAACAAAATGTACCCAGTTGGTCAAATTGTTGTTTGTTTACTATTCTTGAAGGGGACTTCTGGTCCCCACAAGTATAGTTAAACACGTCCACTCACACACATGCACACTCACAAACACTACTGCCCTTCTCAGAAAGTGATTTTTCCCCCCTGCTGTCCCCCTGCTGTCTCTGAGTATGGTGGCCCAACTGGCCAAAAACGATGAATCAACTCCCTCCCCTCCCTCCCCTCCCCTCTCTCTCCTCCACACATTTCATTTACAAGGAAAATGTGTTTGCAATCTGCTGACATCATATATTATTGGATCTTACAGCCCGGTTTTGGACTCGCTGCTGCTGAGTTGGTTCCCAGCTTACACACACCCTCCCAAAAACAGATGAAATGGGTCATTTCCCAGGTAAGGGCAAATCCAGTTGGTGGTATTACCAAAGGGGATGGTGGACGGGGACGGTGGACGAGGACGGTGGACGGTGGACGGGGACGGTGGACGGTGGACGGGGACGGTGGACGGTGGACGGGGACGGTGGACGAGGACGGTGGACGGGGACGGTGGACGGTGGACGGGGACGGTGGACGGTGGACGGGGACGGTGGACGTGGACGGGGACGGTGGACGGGGATGGTGGACGGGGACGGTGGACGAGGACGGTGGACGGGGACGGTGGACGGTGGACGGGGACGGTGGACGGGGACGGTGGACGGTGGACGGTGGACGGGGACGGTGGACGTGGACGGTGGACGGGGACGGTGGACGGTGGACGGGGACGGTGGACGGGGACGGTGGACGTGGACGGGGACGGTGGACGAGGACGGTGGACGGGGACGGTGGACGAGGATGGTGGACGGGGCGTAAGCCGCGAGCTCTGGGTCTAATCCCAGTTATGTTTATTTTTTATTTTTTTTAGCCTTTCCCAAACCTTAACCCTTAGTTTAACCACTCAGAATTAATGCCTGAACTTAACAGTCAAAAATCTATGTTTATGCCCCTGTGAACAAAGGTTGGATTCTGAAGTAAATGTTATAATTTGCTGAGATCTGGTTGACCACACACCTGTACATATACATGGCTAAAGAAAGGTAAGGAAGAGGTCTTCATGAAGCCAATAAGATGCTCCAGAGACCTCCATACATCCCATAAATGTTCAGTTGTCAGGGCCTGCCCTAGCCATAACAGGCATCATTGGTCGCTTAGTGCCCCCTGCCCCGACCCCAACTGTTTTGTTGGAGAATGCCCAAGGTGCTGCTTCGAAATTTGGTTTTGCATCAGCAGTTTTCCTCTTGTTATGACAGTCACTAGCTAGGTTTCCATCCAATTGGTGACAGATTTTCATGCGAATATTCTAAAAGCCGCACCAGAGATGTGTTTCCATCAAATTGATTTGTTGCGGATAAAAGGCTGTGCGTGAGGACGTAGCGTACATAAAAATAACTCCCGTCACATTTTCCACTGTACTGATGGTTATGTTATATATGTGCCAACTCTGGTCTTGTGTGCTGTATCCAACAGCAGATACAGTGTGGATAGACTTGCCTACACGATCAGATTATTATGGAGTTTCTTTTTATTTGTCAAACAGCAGCCGATGATCATTGTCATGAGAGTAAGAGCTTAGATATTTATTGGAAGGGAGCATCAAGCTCATCTCCGTGCTCCTCCTTTCACCAACCCTGTGAAGTTCATCGTAACTTATTTCATCTAATAAACTGCATGCTCTCCCGAGTCGTAGTGGGAGGACCACACACCATATCATCGCCTGACTCCAACTTTACTTCCATATGATGGTTATTATATGGCGTTTCCACTGGCATTTTCTCTCATAATACATTTTTACAGACACAAAAAGATCCCACCTTGTGTATTTTGTTTTGTCGACATTTGAAAAGTTTACCGCCAAATTTGCTTTCTGTCAGCCTTGTCGTGACATTTTTTAAAATCCTACATATACTTTACTTGCATCAACAGGTTGGATGGAAGCCTGGTTAGTGACAGTCACTCAATTAGCCAAAACAAAAGTTTAGCCAGCTATCTAAACTTGTAGTAATAATGGCCAAATTACCAACCGGGCACGAAGGGCCCTGACCTCCAGTTGGCCACCAATGATTATGTTAGTCACTCCCACTCAAATATCATATTAACATGCATAAGTCATTGAAAAATGTGTAGAATTTTTGGAAATTAGCTTTAAAACTGCAAAAATGTATCTCAACCCCATGGCAAATCCATAGAATTGCAGGAAAGTAACTATAAAACTCAGAGAAAATCATCTCCCTCTCCAAAATGTGTAGAATTGCATGAAATGAGTTAAAACATTTCAAATGTTCTCTCCGCCCCATGGCAAAATGTGTAGAATTGTATAAAACGTGCTTTAAAACTGCAACATTTTCTCTATGCATGGCAAAATGTCTAGAATTGCAGGAAATGTACTTTAAAACATAAAAATGTTCTCTTCGTCGTCAAGAGGGGGGCCACTAAAATGTTTTGCCCACGAGGTGGGGCAAATCTCGCTTAGGGCACCCAAAAGGCTAGGTCCGGCCCTGTCAATAGTCTCCCTGTATGGGAATTGATTGATCTTTGTGAGTTTTGACAAAATTGAAGAATACCACTATTTCACTATGAAAGCTCTGTCACAGCGCCACCAGGTGGTTGTTTGATACATTACATATTATTTATTTTGTTGGTGTTTGCTTTGATGCTGGTAGTGTGTGGTAGCGTGTGGTAGTGTGTGGTTAGTGTGTGGTAGTGTGTGTGTTAGTGTGTGGTTAGTGTGTGGTAGTGTGTGGACCCACAATTGGCCCAGCGTTGTCCTGGGTAGGGGAGGGTTTGGCCGGCAGGGATGTTCTTGTCCCATCGCGCACTAGCGACTCCTGTGGCGGGCCGGGCGCATGCACGCTGACTCGGTCACCAGGTGTACGGTGTTTCCTCCGACACATTAGTGCGGCTGGCTTCCGGGTTAAGCGGGCACTGTGTCAAGAAGCAGTGCGGCTCGGTTTGGTTGTGTTTCAGAGGACACACGACTCTTGACCTTCGCCTCTCCCGTGTCCGTACGGGAGTTGCAGCGATGGGACAAGACTGTAACTACCAGTTGGATATCACGAAATTGGGGAGAAAAAGGGGGTAAAATACCAACAAACAAAAAAACTGACACAACTTGCCGGTTACGTTTAAACATTCATTCTGAGTGGTTAAGGGTTAAGGTTTGGAAAAACCAGCCTACGGCTGGGATTGAACCAGCGAGTTTCGGAGCTTGCGGCTTACGCCCATTTACCATCCCAGTCCACAACGCCCTAACAAGCCTACTTGATAGCAATAGCGCTCACCGTTGCCCCTAGTGGCCAGTTTCGAAGGCATCTCCCGACGTCCTGGGGACCTGGACGGACGTCGAATTTCGAGGTGGAACTGGT
>CM072227.1:57021615-57126965 GCA_036851935.1 Coregonus suidteri | reverse complement strand
CTAGAGAGAGTTAAAGAGGAGATACTATTAACCAGCTAGTAGAGATGCTAAGAAGGAGACTATTACCATTAGTAGAGAGTTAAAGAGGCAGAGGACTCAATTACCATCTAGTAGAGAGTAAAGAGGAGAGATTATTACATCTAGTAGAGAGGTAAAGAGGAGAGACTATTACCATCTAGTAGAAGAGTAAAGAGGAGAGACTATTACCATCTAGTAGAGAGTTAAGAGGAGAGACTATCTACCTAGACTAAAGTAGAGAGTTAAAGAGGAGAGAGACTCTATTACCATCTAGTAGAGAGTAAAGAGGAAGCAGAATTATTACCATCTAGTAGGAGATGTTAAAGAGGAGAGACTATTACATCTTAGTAGAGAGTAAGTCCAAGAGGAGAGACTATTACCATCCTAGTAGAGAGTAAAGGAGGAGAGACTCTATTACCATCCTAGTAGAGAGTAAAGAGGAGAGACTATTTACCATCTAGTAAGAGAGTAAAGAGGAGCGAACTATACCATATAGTAGCGGAGTAAAGAGGAGCGACATTGCCATTAGTAGGTGAAGAAAGAGGATAGACTATTTATCTAGTAGGGAGTAGAGCGAGAGAATTACCACTGTAGAGTGTAAGAGGAGAGACTAACCTCACCTTAGTAGAGGAGTAAAGAGGAGAGACTAAACCTACCATCTAGTAGAGAGTAAAGAGATGGAGACTATTACCCATCTAGTAGAGTCTGTAAGAGGAGAGAATATTACCTCTAGTAGAGAGTAAAGAGGAAACACGATCAAGACTGCGGACAGCCATAGATCCCATAGATCAGTATACCCGAGAGCGACTATGACTGAGTATGTAGAGGACGCACTGCGCTACCCCAGTCCATACCCTGGGTAAACGAGAGTCACAACATCAGTGCTAAAGTACTGACTGATACTAGCTACCTATAGTAAAGAGTAAAGAGAGGACTCCGGACAGTTTAACATCTAAGTCGGTCCACTAGTAAATACAAGAGAGGAACTATTCATCTTGACGGGAGTTAAAAGGAGAGGACTATTACAATCTAGTAGAGAGTCAAAGAGGATGGGAGAATATTCACCATCTAGTAGAGAGTAAAGAGGAGAGACTATTATCCATCTAGTAGAGAGTAAAGAGGAGAGCTGTGATTACACATTAGTAACCAGATTAAAGAGTAAAGGAGAGACTCATTATTACCATCTTAGTAGAGAGTAAAGAGGAAGAGACTATCACCATCAATAGAGATTAAAGGAGACAGGACTATTACCATCTAATAGAGTGATAAATGAGGACAGACTTATTACCATCTTAATAGAGAGCAAAGAGGAGAGACTATTACTCATTAGCAGAGAGTAAAGAGGAGAGGAGACTAATTACCATCTAGTAGAGAGTAAAGAGGAGATACTTCATTTACATATAGTAGAGTGTAAGAGAGAGAGATACGATTACCATCTAGTAGGAGAGTAAGAGGAAGAGGACTATTTACCATCTAAGTTAGAGATAAGAGCGAGAGAATATTACCATCTAGTAGAGAGTAAAAGAGGAGAGGACTATTAACCATCTGTAGAGAGTAAAGAGGACGAGACTATTACCATTCTAGTAGAGACAAGAGGAGAGAATATTACCATTCTAGCAGAGCGTAAAGAAGGAGAGTGACTATTACATCTAGTAGAGAGAAGAGGAGGACTATTAGATCTAGTAGGGAGTAAAAGACCAGAGATATTACCATCAAGTAGGGATTAAAGAGGATAGATCAGCCTCAAGTGTACTAAGGAGGTTAGTTTTGTTGTTTTGTACTTTCTGCTTGCTGTGAACTCACCTTCGTTTTACTCTGTCTACAGTTAACTCTATCCGGACACATTCACCTCCACCGCCGTATGCGGCGTCACTGGGCTTCAGAGAACATCTTGGATCTGCCCATTCATCCCCACCACCTCACCTCCACTGCCAGCTCCGTCACCTGGATTCTCCTGCTTCCACATTTACAGTCTTTAAATAAATACTCACCTTCATTCAACTCAACCTTGTCCTGGTAATGATTCTGGGTTCAGCTTTAGAGAATCGTGACAGAACGATCCGACCAAGGAATGAAACACAGCGAAACCTGGACACCGTTCGCCAGGCCATTACCCATCAAGAGAAGATGTTTGGGACAAACACAGACGACGCTACAGGAGATAGCTAGTTTCTACAGGTCGGAACTTTTATGCCAGCATCTTATCGGTTTAACTTTCTGCCAGTCTACGAATTATCCAGGCTAGCTCAGTTTGCCAGCGGAGAATCCACCACCTGTTTCACCCCTCTGCCCTGCCGCTTCTGGAGCTGTTCTCTCCGTGAGCCCCAGGTTCCGACACCAGAAGAAATACGAAGGGGATTTTGGGAGAGAATGCCGTTTCCTTTCTCATGCAGTGGGGATTAGTTTTTGACCTGCCAGCCCAACTCTTACACCACAAGACAAGGCCAGATAGCTTTTGTAATTGACACTGATGCGTCGGAAAGAGCCTCTGGACTGGGCTTCAGCTTATGGGAAACGCCAAGACACCTGCATGCAGTCATACCAGGAGTTCACCGCAGAGATGAGGGAAGCTTTTTGACCATCCAGTCTGAGGTAAGGACGAACTAATCGTCTGTTCTCGCTTCGCGTAAGGGAGCTACGCAGTGTAGCACGACTGGGTATATTGAGTTCAGGAACTTGGGCTGTGGCGAGGTGGGTGGACATGAGGAGTCACTACAAGCGTTTCTATCTATCAGAGCTTGTCGGAGCCACTTAAGCGATGAAAACTATCTCTTATCATGAGCCTAGTAGTGAAATGGACAGTGGGTAGAGTTATCTATTCGGCGGTGGATAACAGAATCCGAGAAGAGAAGGAGGGAGAAGAACGATGGGGGTCTCCAATCACTCATTACTGGGTTACCATTTCAAGTCAGGAAATGGACAGAGTCGATCGTATCATTTTTTCACCACACGAGATTTAAAGGAGAGGTTTCTTTCTGCCCCAGATACTGAAACCAAGTGGGGCGGCGGCACGTCGTTTAACAAGGAGGAGCGGGGCCGGGGGGCCAACGTAGACGTGACTGGCAAGTATCACTATGAGGACTGAACCTGTCTTAAAATGCTGCCTAGTCAGGTAATCATTCAGAGTTTATCTCCTTCTCATTACTGCCATCTCCTCGTGCCCCCCCTGGTTCTTGGATACCCCTGGCTGAGAGAAAACACCATCCCACGTTCTTGATTGTTGACGGGCAAGGTATCTAGTTGCGAGCATTGATGTCATGCTAACGCCTTCAAAGACTGCCTCGTTCTCATCTCTTGTTCCCAGTCAGGGTCATTGATTCTGCCCCTCCAGATTTGTCCCTAGTTCCTGAAACATATCACGCATATTGGGGCTGAAGTGTTTCAGTAAGCAGAAGGCTCTAAGTTCAATTCCTCCCCACCGACCATATGACTGTGCTATAAATCTGATCCCTGGAGCTCTGCCTATCCAAGGGATGTTTATACAGAATCTCTCGACCTGAACGTGAAGCCTTGGAGACCCCCATACATAAAGGAAATCGCTAGCTGCCTGGTCTACGTTCGTCCCTCGTCATCACCCCTGGGGAGCAGATCTTTTTCTGTGAGTAAGAAAGGATGGCTCTCTTTGACCTTGTATTGATTATCGGGGTTTGATTTTATATTACTGTACAAGAAACAAGTATACCCCTGCCTTGATGAGCCCACCTCTGCTTTCGACTTCTTTACAGGGGTGCTACTGTGTTTCACTAAGCTGATTTACACAAATGCGTATAATCTGCCCGTCCTCCCTGGATCAGAGAGGGAGACGAGTAGTGACTGGGTTCAATACACCTATGGGACATTCTCGAGTATCAGGTGATTGCTCGTTTGGACCTGACCAATGCTCCAGCAGTGTTCAGAGTATGGTGAACGACGTCCCCGAAGAGATATGAATCGGTCTATTTGTGTTCAATGTACCTGGATGACATTTTTATCTTCTCTAAGGATCTTTCCAGCCACATCCTAGCAGTGTCAAGCAGGTTCTGCAGCGATTTTGGGAGAACCGCCTGTTTGTGAAGGGCACAGAGAAGTGTGATTTCCACGCCCACACTACATCCTTTCTCGGGTACATCATCTCCAGGGAGAGATTAGGATGGGACAAAGAGAAGGTTAGGGCGGTTCTGGATTGGGCCCAGCCCGGTACGAGCATGCAGAGCTCAGAGGTTTCTGGGGTTTGAGGAATTTCTATCGTAGATTTATACATGATTACAGCCGTGTGGAGCGTGAACCGCATCCATTAACTGCCCCTGACTTCTCAAGCACCAGAACCTTCTGTTGGAAATCACTGAGGCACAGACCGAGCTTTTCTGGATTTGAAGAGTCGATTCACCAACGCCCCGATTCTCTCTCAACCTGACACTGCCCGTCAGTTTGTCGTTGAGGTGGGACGTGTCTGCATGTGGGGTTGGCGCCATCCTGTCCCAGCGAAGCTCCACTGACGGCAAAAAAAATTCAATCCCTGCGCCTTCTCTACTCTCGTCGTTACTCTCGATCTGCGGAGAGAAACTATGATGTGGGCGTAAACCGGGAGCTTCTCGCAGTGTGAAAATTGCCTTGGTAGGAGTGGCGCACACTGGTTAGAAGGGGGCGGAGAGCAACCGTTTATTTGTCTGACTGACCACAAGAATCTTGCTTACGTGCAATCGGTAGACGTCCTCAACTCCCGTCCAGGCCCAGGTGCGGCTTTTGTTTTTTGGACGTTTTAAATTTTCCCCTTACTTTCCAACAGGGTTCTAAGAACGGCAAGGCGGACGCCTTGTCCCGGATGTTCTCCAAGACGGAGGAGAGTTGGAGCCAAGCTCTGAGACGATTCTATCCCCAGAAACTCGTCGCTGGGGAGCAGTTACGTGTGACGACTTGAGGAGGAGGTTATGGCGCGCCCTTCGGACGCAGCCGGGTCCTGGTAACCGCCTCCACCCGGTCGGTATGTTTGTGCCCCTGAGTCCGCTCCGTTTCTGCTGTACCTCCAATGGGTCCCACGCCACAGCAAAGATGGCTTGTCACCATGTCGTGGCTCGGACGAATGCGTTGCTACGCAGACGATTTTGGTGGCCTGCAAGCAGGGAGAAGATTACCGGAGGTTTGCTGCTGGCCTGTCCAGTTTGGGTCGCCAGAATAAGAGTACCAATCGGGCCCAGCTCTGGACTTCTTCCACCCCCTACACTATTCCCCGGCGGACCATGGTCGCATCTGCCCTGGACTTGTCCCTGGGTTGCCCTCTATCTGATGGGAACACGGTCATGCTGACGATTGTGGACAGATTCAGCAAGTTCGCCCACTTTGCCCCACTTTGTGCCCGTCTCAAGCTTTCCCTCTGCACCTCTGAGACGTCTCACGAGATCCTGTTAGGCGAGGTCTTTCAGGGTCCACGGGGTTGCCCAGTGACATAGTTTCCAGAACCGTGGCCCGTCAGTTTACCTCTGCTGTTCTGGAAATCCTTCTGTTTGGCCCATTGGAGCTACAGTCAGTCTCACATACTGGATTTCACCCCCAATCTAATGCGTCAGGCGGAGCGAGTGAGAGCCAACCCAGAAGATGGAATCCACGCTGCACTAGCCTTGTCTCCTCCAACCCCATCACCTACTGGGTCTCTCAGTGCCATGGGTCGAGTATATGCCAACAATACTCATCCCTACAGTCTGCCACTGTGGATGTCTCCTTCCAGTGCCTGTACGGCTACCAACCTCCCTGTTTCCTTCTCCAAGGAAAGAAGGATCTCTCGGTTCCCTACTGTCCAGGCCCACATTCATCGTTGCCACCGCCTGACTATTTTTTTAAAAATTCCTGGCATCGTGGGCCAGAAAAGCCCTCCTTAGAGTTTTCTGACCGGTATCAGCTCCAGGCGAATCGTTTCCTTATCCACCCCCTGCTTATGCCGATTGAGAGATAAGGTCTGGTTGGCTTCACACGGGATCTTCCTCTGCGGACTTGAGTCGAAGAACGCTGTCACCGAAGTTCATTGGTCCTGTTGTGGTTCGACTCAAATTGCCTAGGACGCTCAGAGTCCATCCCACCTTTCATGTCTCCTGCCTCAAGCCTGTTCTCCTCAGCCCTCTGCTGCCCACTCCGCCGCTCCTCCTCGGGAGTGAGATCGGAGGTGGTCCTGTCTACACGGTGCGCCGCATACATGGATTCCAGATGGCTGGGGACGGTGCTGGGGTTTCCCAGTATCTCGTGGACTGTGAGGGGTATGGTCCTGAGGAGAGGAGTTGGATTCCTCGGCGTCAGATCCTTCAGATGCCTGACCTCCTTCGTGACTTTCTAACGCCTCCATCCTGGCGCCCCGAGTAGTCCGCCTGGGGTGGCGTTCTGTTGGCGTTCGTCGGAAGGTGTGGGTAATGTCATGAATCCCGCTTCCTGAGTCTGTTTTCTGCCTGAGTTGTCTGTTTTCTGTTCTGGAGTCTGTTTCCTGAAGGTCCTGAACGGCACCCTGTCTGGTTGCCGGGCGATGAAGCTAGGCGGGAGATCTCTCGATTACCCGCACCTGCATCTCATCATTCTGTCTGCACACCTGGTCCTGATCATCACCTCTTCATAAGCTCTGACCTGGACATCCCATTCCTGCCGGATCGTTAGCCATGACAGTAGTATGTTGTGCCTGCGTATCAGCCTCAAGTTACTAAGAGTAAGAGTTAGTTTTGTTGTTTGGTACTTTCGCTTGCTGTGAACTCACCTTCCTTTACTCTGTCTACAGTTTTACTCTTCCGGAACATTTCACTCCACCGCTGCCTGGTTCGTCTGTGGCTTCAGAGAATCATCATTGGATCTGCCCATTCACTCCACCGCTGCCTGGCGTCTGTAGGCTTCAGAAACACCATTGGATCTGCACATTTCATCTACACCGCTGCCTGGTCCGTCTGTGGCTCAGAGACATCATTGGATCTGCCCATTCACTCCACCGCTGCATGGTTGTCTATGGCTTCAGTAGAACATCATTGGATCTCATGCTGCATGGTCGCAAGTTCACTCCAGAGTGCCTGGTCTTCTGTGGTCTTCAGAAACATCATTGGATCTGCCCATTCACTCCCACCAAACTCACCTTCCACTGCCAGCTCTGTCACCTGGATCTCCTGCTTCACACTTTAGTCTTCAAAATAAATACTCACCTCATTCAACTAACCTTGTCCTGCGTCTGCTTCTGGGTTCAGCTTTAGAGAATCGTGACAGAATATTGTGTACGTTCTGCGTGCATGTGTGTGTGTGTGTATGTGTGTGTGTGTGTGTGGTGTTTTGTGTGTGTGTGTACGTGCGTGCATGTGTGTGTGTGTCTATGTACAGCGTGTGTGTGTGTGTGTGTGTGTGTGTGTGTACGTAGCCAGCATGTGTGTGTGTGTGTATGTGTACAGCGTGTGTGTGTGTGTTGTGTGTGTGTCACGTGCGTGCATGTGTGTGTGTGTGTATGTGTGTGTGGTGTGTGTGTACGTGATGTGCATGTGTGTGTTGTGTGTGTTGTGTGTGTTTTGTGTGTGTGGTACGTGCATGCATGTGTGTGTTGTGGTGTGTGTGTGTGTGTGTACGGTGCGTGCATGTGTGTGTGTGTGTATGTGTGTGTGTGTGTGTGTGTGTGTGTGTGTTGTACGTGCTAGTGCATGTGTGTGTGTGTGTGTGTGTGTGTGTGTGTGTGTGTGTGTGTGTGTGTGTGTGTGACTGTACGTGCGTGCAGTGTGCATCCTTTGTGTGTATTGGTATGTGTTGTAACTGATACTGCATCAACAATCCCAGCCTGAGGACCAGTCAGTATTGGTAAAGAGCTCGGCATGATGCCCACACACACACAGACACACACACACACACACACACACAGACGCACAAACGCGCGCACGCGGCACTCACACAGTCATGTATAACTATCTTTGTGGGCGGACACACACAATTCAGTCCAATTCAATATCCTGGTTTTCATCCCTAAACCCTAAACCTAACCTAACCTTAACTACAAAACCTTAACCCTAAACCTAACCCTAGTTCCTAACCCTAAAACTAATTCTAACCTTCACCCTAAACACCTAGAAATAGCATTGTGGGGACTAACAAAAATGTACCCAGTTGGTCAAATTGTTGTTTGTTTTACTATTCTTGAAGGGGACTCTGGTCCCCACAAGTATAGTTAAACACGTCCACTCACACACATGCACACTCACAGAACACAAACTACTGCCCTTCTCAGAAAGTGATTTTTCCCCCCCTGCTGTCCCCCTGCTGTCTCTGAGTATGGTGGCCAAACTGGCCAAAACGATGAATCAACTCCCTCCCCTCCCCCTCCCTCCTCTCTCCCTCCAACTCTCTCTCCTCCACACATTTCATTTACAAGGAAAATGTGTTGTTGCAACCTGCTGCTGACATCATATATTATTGGATCTTTACAGCCGGTGTTGGACTCGCCTGCTGCTGAGTTGGTTCCCAGCTTACACACACCCTCCCAAAAAACAGATAGAAATGGGTCATTTCCCAGGTAAGGGCAAATCCAGTTGGTGGTATACAACCAAGGGCATGGTGGACGGGGACGGTGGACGAGGACGGGGTGGACGGTGGACGGGGACGGTGGACTACGGGGACGGTGGACGGTGGACGGGGACGGTAGGACGTATGAGGACGGTGGACGGGGACGGTGGGACGGTGGACGGGGACGTATGGACGGTGGACGTGTGGACCGGGGACGGGTGGCGACGTGGACGGCCGGACGGTGGAACGAAGATTGGGGAGGATGGTGGACGGGGACGGTGGAACTCCTGAGGACGTTCACTAGACTGGGGACGGTGGACGGTGGCACGGGGACGGAGACGTGGACGGGCTGACGACGGTGGACGGTGGACGGTGGACGGGGACGGTGGACGTGGACCACGGGGCATTACGTAGCCGGCGACGGGGACGGTGGAACGGTGGACCGGGGACGGTGGACGACACCTTACCGGGACGGGTGGACTGTGGACGGGGACGGTGCGACGAGGACGGTGGACGGGGACGGTGGACCAGAGCGATGGTGGACGGGGCGCGTAAAGCCGCGAGCTCTGGGTCTAATCCCAGTTATGTTTATTTTTTTATTTTTTTTAGCCTTTCCCAAACCTTAACCCTTAGTTTAACCACTCAGAATTAATGCCTGAACTTAACAGTCAAAAATCTATGTTATATGCCCCTGTGAACAAAGGTTTGGATTCTGAAGTAAATGTTATAATTTGCTGAGATCTGGTTGACCACACACCGTGCTACATATACATGGCTAAAGAAAGGTAAGGAAGAGGTCTTCATGAAGCCAATAAGATGCTCCAGAGACGTCCATACATCCCATACATGTCCAGTTGTCAGGGATCTGCCCTAGCCATAACAGGCATCATTGGCTCGCCTTGCCCCGACCCCAACTGTTTTGTTGGAGAATGCCCAAGGTGACTGCTTTCGAAATTTGGTTTTGCATCAGCAGTTTTCCTCTTGTTATGACAGTCACTAGCTAGGTTTCCATCCAATTGGTGACAGATTTCATGCGAATATTCTAAAAGCCGCAACCAGAGATGTGTTCCATCAAATTGATTGTTGCGGATAAAAGCTGTGACGTGAGGACGTAGCGTACATAAAAAATAACTCCCGTTCACATTTTCCACTGTACTGATGGTTTATGCTATATATATCGTGCCAACTCTGGTCTTGTGTGCTGTATCCAACAGCAGATACAGTGTGGATAGACTTGCCTACACGGTCAGATTATTATGGAGTTTCTTTTATTTGTCAAACAGCAGCCGATTGATCATTGTCATGAGAGTAAGAGCTTAGATATTTCTTGGAAGGGAGCATCAAGCTCATCTCCCGTGCTCCTCCTTTCACCCAACCTGTGAAGTTCATCGTAACCTTATTTCATCTGTAGCCCTAATAAACTGCATGCTCTCCCGAGTCGTAGTGGGAGGACCACACACCATGTCATCGCCTGACTCCAACTTTACTTCCATAATGATGGTTATTATATGGCGTTTCCACTGGCATCTTTCTCTCATAATACATTTTACAGACACAAAAAGATCCCACCTTGTGTATTTTGTTTTGTCGACATTTGAAAAGTTTACCGCCAAATTTGCTTTCCGTCAGCCTTGTCGTGACATTTTTTTGTAAATCCTACATATACTTTACTTGCATTAAAGGTTTGGATGGAAGCCTGGTTAGTGACAGTCACTCAATTAGCCAAAACAAAAGTTTAGCCAGCTATCTAAACTTGTAGTAATAAATTACCAACCAGGGGCCCTGACCTCCAGTTGGGCCACCATTGATTATGTTAGTCACTCCCACTCAAATATCATATTAACATGCATCAGTCATTGAAAAATGTGTAGAATTTTAGGAAATTAGCTTTAAAACTGCAAAAATGTATCTCAACCCCATGGCAAAATGCATTAGAATTGCAGGAAAAAGTAACTGTAAAACTCAGAGGAAAATCATCTCCCTCTCCAAAATGTGTTTTTAGAAATGCATGAAATGAGTTAAACATTTCAAATGTTCTCTCCGCCCCATGGCAAAAAAATGTAGTAGATTGTATAAAACGTGCTTTAAAACTGCAATATTTTCTCTATTGCATGGCAAAATGTCTAGAATTGCAGGAAATGTACTTTAAAAAACGTAAAAATGTTCTCTTCGTCGTCAAGAGGGGGGCCACTAAAATGTTTTGCCCACGAGGTGGGGCAAATCTCGCTTAAGGGCACCACAAAAGGCTAGTAGCGTCGGCCCTGCATGCCAATAGTCTCCCTGTATGGGAATTGATGATCTTTGTGAGTTTTGACAAAATTGAAGAATACCACTGTTTCACTATGAAAGCTCTGTCACAGCGCCACCAGGTGGTTGTTTGATACACTACATCTATTATTTATTTTGTTGGTGTTTGTTGTCGATGTTGTAGTATGCTTTGTATGCTAGCGTAGTGTTTGGTTAGGTAGCGTAGTGTGGGTGTTAGCGTTCAGGTGCGTTAGTGTGTGTAGTGTGTGGACGACACAATTGGCCCAGCGTTGTCCTGGGTAGTAGGGGAGGGTTGGCCATTGGCCGGCAGATGATGTTCTTGTCCCATCGCGCACTAGTGACTCCTGTGGCGGGGGCCGGGCGCAATAATTTGCACGCTGACTCAGTCGCCAGGTGTTGTACGGTGTTCCTCCGACACATTAGTGCGGCTGGCTTCCGGGTTAAGCGAGGGGCACTGTGGTCAAGAAGCAGGCGCGCTCGGTTTGGTGTGTTTCAGAAGGACACACGACTCTTGACCTTCGCCTCTCCCGTGTCCGTAAGGGAGTTGCCAGCCGATGAAGACAAGACTCTAACAAGACTATAATACAATTGGGAGAAAAAATGGGGTAAAATACCAACAAACAAAAAAAAAACTGACACAACTTGCCGGTTACGTTTAAGCATTCATTCTGAGTGGTTAAGTGTTAAGGTTTCGGAAAAACACCAGCCAAGCGAACTGGATTGAACCAGCGGGTTTCGGAACTTGCGGCTTACGCCCATTACCATCCTAGTCCACAACGCCCTAAACAAGCCTACTTGATAGCAATAGCGCTCACCGTTGCCCCTAGTGGCCAGTTTCGAAGGCATCTACCGACGTCCTGGGGACCTGGACGAGACGTCTCGAATTTCGAGGTGGAAACTGTGCCAACCTGGCTGGTGTGTATGTGTGTGTGTCGTGTGTGGTGTGTGTGTGTGGTGTGTGTGTGTGTGTGTGCTGTGTCTCATGTTCAACAGATCTCAACCCAATTGAACACTTCCTGGAGATTCTGCAGCGACGCCTGAGAAAGCGTTTTCACCACCATCAACAAAAACACCAAATGATGTAATTCCTCTTGGAAAAATTGTGTTGCATCCCTCCAATAGAGTTCCAGAGGCTCATTGAAGCTGTTTCTGGCAGCTCATTGTGGCCCAACGCCCTATTAAGACACTTTATGTTGGCGTTTCCTTGATTTTTGGCAGTTACCATGTGTGGGTGTGTGTGGCATTGTGGTTGTGGTGAGGACGACCAGGTGAGGGCTGGTACCTGCTTAGCTGCATATTAACAGGAGATAGGTGTTGTAGTATGCAGGACTGACTAGGTCATACTTCTGTTTTCCATTTTATACAGGGAACAGCAGTGTGTTCAGGTCAGTCCTACACCTGGGACTGAAAATCAGTGCCTCTGGTGGATTTGGTCTGGCAGTGAATGAACTCAAAGAAAAAGCCCATTCTTTCTTTCTATAATCTTATTTTTATTTAATAAAATGTATTGACTGAAGATTCCACAATACAACAGCAGTAGTGGTTGTACCTGTATACATGACTATATGCACTATTATTATACCACTGAAATGAACTCCATTTCATTATCCTCATTCTACTGGATTTACTGCCGAGGAGGGTTAAGAGGAGGGTTAGAGGAGAGGAGGAGGAGGAGAGGAGGAGAGAGAGGAGGAGGCGAGGAGGAGGAGAGAGAGAAGAGGAGGAGAGGAGAGGTAGAGAGGAGGAGGAGAGGAGGCGGGAGAGGAGGGGAGAGGAGGGTAGAGGAGGAGGAGAGGAGGGTAGAGGAGGAGGAGAGGAGCGAGGAGAAGGAGAGGAGAAGAGGAGAGGTAGAGGAGGGAGGAGGAGAGGAGAGGAGGTCAGAGGAGGAGGACGAGAAGAGGAGGCGAGGAGAGAGGGAAAGGAGGGAGGAGAGGGGGAGAGGAGAGAGGAGAGGAGGACGGAGAAGGCGAGGAGAAGAGGAGGGTTAGAGGAGGAGGAGGAGAGGAGAGGAGGGTAGAGGAGGAGGAGAGTGAGAGGAGGAGAGGAGGAGGAGAGCTGAGGGAGGAGGAGAGGAGGAGGAGGAGGAGAGAGCGAGGGTAGAGGAGGAGGAGGAGAGGAGAGGAGAAAGGAGGAGGAGAGGAGGAGGAGAGTTAGCATGAGGAAGAGGAGGGAGAAGGGAGAGGAGGAGGAGATAGAGAGGAGGAGAGGAGAGGAGGGTAGAGGAGAGAGAGGAGGAGAGAGGAGGGGAGGAGGAGAGGAGAGGCGGGAGAGAGGAGAGGAGGGTAAAGGAGGAGGAGAGGAGGAGGAGAGGAGGAGAGGAGGAGAGGAGGGTAGAGGAGAGGAGAGAGAGGAAGGAGGAGGAGTAAGGAGGAGAAGAGGAAAGAGAGGAGGAGAGGGAGGAGGAGAGTGAGGAAGGATGAGGAGAGGAGGAGGAGGAGAGAGAGTCCTAGATCCTCCAGCGGAGAGGTGGCGAGGAGAGGAGGGGAGGAGGAGGAGAGGAGAGAGAGGAGGAGGAGGGAGGAGACGAGAAGAGGACGACCGGAGAGGAGGGTAGAGGAGGAGAGAGGAGGGAGGAGAGAGAGGGCGAGAGGAGAAGAGAGAGAGGAGGAGAGGAGGAGGAGCAGGAGGAGAGAGGAGGAGAGGAGGATGAGGAGAGGAGAGGAGAAGAGAGAGAACGAGAGAGAGAAGAGGAGAGAGAGGAGTTTTGAGGAGAGAGGTAGAGGAGGAGGGAGAGGAGAAGGAGGGAGGAGGAGAGGAGGGAGTCGAGGAGGAGGAAGGGAGAAGAGGAGGAGGAGAGGTAGAGGAGAGGAGTAGAGGAGGGTAGAGGAGAGGAGGAGGAGAGGAGGTGAGAGAGGAGAGAGGGGATAGGAGGGTAGAGGGAGAGAGCGGAGAAGAGGAGGGTAGAGGAGGATCGAGGAGCGAGGAGAAGAGGAGTGAGCGGCTGTATAGAGGATGGAACAGGAGGAGGGGAGAGGAGAGGAGGAGTGAGAGAAGAGGGAGGAGAGGAGGATGAGGATCGAGGTAAGAGGAGAGGAGGGGAAGAGGCGGTGGAGAGGTTGATGGCAGAGCGAGAGGAGCCTAGAGGAGGATCAGAGGACGAGGAGGAGGAGAGGAGAGGAGGAGAGGAGAGGGAAGAGGAGGAGGAGAGGGAGAGTTAGAGAATAGGAGAAGAGGAGGAGCGGGGAAGTGCAGGAGAGGAGGGAAGGAGGAGGTGGGGTAAAGGAGGAGGAGAGGGCGAGGAGGAGGAGACGGTAGAGGAGGAAGAGGAGGATAGGAGGAGGAGGAGGAGGAGAGGGGTAGAGGAGAGGAGAGGAGGAGGGGAGGAGGAGGAGAGGAGGGGGACAGGGTATGAGGAGGAGGAGAGGGGCGAAGGTGAGGTCGGCGAGGAGGAGGAGGAGAGCTGACAGCTCGAGGAGGAGAGAGGAGAAGAGGAGAGGAGGATGGGTAGAGCGAGAGAGAGGAGAAGAGAGGAGGTAAAGGAGGAGGGAAAGGAGAGGAGGAGGATAGGAGGAGGGAGAGGAAGAGGTAGGAGGAAGAGGATGGTACAGAGGAGAGAGGAGGAGAGGAGAGGAGGAGAGGAGGAGGACGGCGAGTAGGAGGAGCGAGAGTCGAGGAGTTTGAGTTTCATGAGGAGGAGAGGTAGGTCGATGAGGGAGAGGAGAAGGTGATTGGCAGGAGCGAAATAGAGGAAGGAAGGAGAGGAGAGAGGTAGAGGATGGTAAGAGGCAGGGAGGAGAGAGAGAGGATTAGGAGAGGAGAAAAGGAAAAGCACAGGAGGAGGAGAGGAGAGGAGGAGAGGAGAGGAGAAACGAGGATCCATTGAAGGAGAACCGAGGGCGAGGTGTACTAAGGAATTTGCGGAGAGGCAGGAGGCGGAGGAGGAGCAGGGAGGGAGGGGAGATCGGAATAGGCCTAGGAGAGGAGGGAGAGGAGGGTACACTAGGAGGTAAGAGATGAGAGGAGGAGAAGGAGGGGAATTGTGACTGAGATGCTGTCTGCTCAAATAAGTAGGATTTTTTGTAGTGATGCACAGGCACACAATATCACCACTCCTGGCTTCACAGTTGGGTGGCTTTCCCGCAGTGGCAGTGCACATTGAACGGCCTCATAAGGAATGAGCTTCTGGGAGTGAAACAAGTTTGATGAGTGATATGAGATAGTTGGACCGTTCATCCAGGATTTCACGATATAAGGATAGTGCATTCCCATTACATTATAGGAACCAGTAGTCAGTACATAGCACGGTAGCAGTACTGTCTTCTCTGCTGAACGACAATCACGGGTCTGGTTCTATGTCGGTAATGCATTCCTGATAGGTTACACATGGAGTATAGACTTGTTACTATCGTTCAGCAGCATGAACAAAAGGACCTCAAATGATGGAAATTGCTCACCAAGGGATGAACTTCTCCACACTTAAGGAGTTCATCCCAGAAGACTCTGAGGTCTCAGCCTGACCTTCCTGATTTTCCCAATCTTATACGTCAAGCATGGAGGTTTTTTTGAGGTAGGCCGTGAAATACACATGAACAAGGTACACTCCAATTGTTTCACATTAATGCTCCCCTCCAGACCCATCCAAAGCCATGGCATAAAGTCTATGGTATTTTCTCCAAGGCTGACTGGAGATTGTTTGGAATGGGACCAGTGAGTATTTGCAGTCAATGACACCAATGGACAGTTTGAAACAGGTTCCCATTGATAAGTTAAATACCCATGCTGTTGACAACCTGAATGAAAATTAATTCCCAGTAAGGAAGTAGACAGGTCTAATTTTAGAGGCCCAGAAGATAATTTGTCTGAAGACATTCCATAATGGTGTTTAAACTTTATTTCAACAAAAGTAAGTGTATGTAAATCGATTTTGCAACCATATCCAACAATGAAGCAGTTGTCAGGACATGTTTTAGTGAACTAATTGCTGTCTAACTGTAATGTTGTGCTGGGAAAACACACTAAGTCATGAACAAATATACAGGTCCTACCGGGTACGATCACCAAAGGGGTATACTTGCCACAATTTGTGGTGGCTGATGGGTAAATAACATTTTAAAGGACTCCACGCCTAATAGAGTGTATGTAAGGAAGTCTGATGGCTTGGACCTTACCCAGACAGGAGTTAAGAATGTTGAAAGATAGTGTGACACTGAGGTGAGTGGGGTCGTCTGGTGTGAGTGTGCTGTGTTGGTATCTGCTGTGAGTGATGGGTAGTGTTTGGGGTGTAGTACCGGGTACCGGGGTTTGTTGTTGCTTATGGGTCTTGTTGTGGGGTATCTGGAGGTAATTGTGGTCGGTGGGGTAGGAGGTGTAGTGCACTTGGAAGATAGGGATTAGTGTGTCATTGGTGGGGGATGTGGTGTGCGTTTTCGGGGTTGGGTTTTGTACGTGTACATGGAGAAGCAGTTAACAAGTTGTTGGGCTGGAGTATTAGAAGGCCGTGGAGGGTGTGGGGTGTCGAGTTCCTACGTCTTGTGTGAGTGTGATACCGATACCCTATGTATCTTCGTGCATACAGTGTCAACTACCTGGCTGGGGTCCATTGGGAGGGTGAAGATCGGGAACTGGGTAGTGTAATTTTTGGAATAACCCATTCAACGATAGCCAGGTAGGGTTCGTAGCCGGCATGTTGTGTGTTTGTTGGTGTCCTGTGTTGCGTCAAAAACTAGTGGTTGTTTCTACGGGGAAAACTAACAGCTGATGGATAGGAGCTACCCCTCAAACGTGCTGCGATACATGGACTTTCATCTCTTTCCTCACAAAGATCAGTCGTCTGTGTTGCAGTGTGGATCTGGAGTAGATGCTGTTTCCACTCCATGACCTTGAAAGTGTGTCTGGTGTTCTTTGGCTAGCCTTCGTGTGCTTGGGTGTGTGTTTGGGCACGACGAGTTAATGCTTAAAGACCCAGTACATTTGTGTTCAATCTGACATGTTACATGCTCGCAATGTCTATGGATCATCCAGGTGCATCTACCTAAACTTCACCGATACATGGCTGGATTCATGTACTGGCTTTACACGATCAGTGTGACATGTGTGCTTTGCAGAATTTGAGTGCTGGCGTGCGTGATGTGTTGTGTGATACATGCTTGCAGTCTTATGGTCGTTAGCTTTGGAGCAATCATTCATTCTGTGTCCCCCCATGTGGTGTTTAGTCTTTGCCAACTTCTGTGATCATTTTGACCCATGTGTGTGGAGACCTTATTAATGGAGCCCAGATCTTTAGGGTGATATATCAAATGTCTGATGTAGGCAAACTTCCTACAAGCATGAGACAGCTCTGGGATTATTTCTTAGGGGGAAGCTGTCTGGACTTGCAGGATCAGTGAGTCCCTGCCTGCTTGCAGTCTGTTGATGATGTAGGCTGACTTTGGTCCTAGCTCTTTGCAGGTCATTCACATTGGTCTCCCGTATTGGCTATATAGTGCACTATTTTTGGACCAGAGAACCACAGGGTAGTGTTCTAATACAGGGAATAGGGTAACCATTGCCGGACAAAGCTATTATTTTCAAGTACAGTATATTATTGTAGGTACAGTCCAAAAAAAAAAAACAAAAAGATTAAAAAATAAATATTCACCAAAAAATAAATAAATTAATTAATAAAAGTACAGTATATTATTGTAAGTACAGTATATTATTGGAAAAACAGTATAAACAATTGTATTAGTGCAGTATATTATTGTAAGTAAAATACTAGTATATTATTGTAAGTACAGTATATTATTGTACAGTGGCAGTAAGGCAGTGACATTATTGTAAGTACAGTATATTATTGTAAGTACAGTATTATTGTAAGTTGCATCTTATTGTAAGTACAGTTTATTATTGTAAGTACAGTATATAATTGTAAGTACAGTTATTGTAAGTGCAGTATATTATTGTAAGTATAGTGTGCAGTATATTATTGTAAGTACAGTATATTATTGTAAGTGCAGTATATTATTTTAAGTCACAGTATATTATTGTAAGTGCAGTATATTATTGTAAGTGCAGTATATTATTGTAAGTACAGTATATTATTGTAAGTGCAGTATATTATTGTAAGTACAGTATATTATTGTAAGTGCAGTATATTATTGTAAGTACAGTATATTATTGTAAGTACAGTTTATTATTGTAAGTACAGTTTATTATTGTAAGTGGCAGTATATTATTGTAAGTGCAGTATATATTGTAAGTAAAGTTTATTTATTGTAAGTACAGTTTATTATTGTAAGTACAGTATATCATTGTAAGTACAGTATATTACTGTAAGTACAGTTTATTATTGTAAGTACAGTTTATTATTGTAAGTGCAGTATATTATTGTAAGTGCAGTATATTATTGTAAGTACAGTATATTATTGTAAGTGCAGTATATTATTGTAAGTGCAGTATATTATTGTAAGTGTGTACAGTTAAGTATATATTATTGTAAGTACAGTATATTATTGTAAGTGCAGTATATTATTGTAAGTGCAGTTTATTATTGTAAGTGCACAGTTTATCCATGTAGAAAGCATTTCGGCTAATGCCCACTTACTGTTCGCTGCTCCCACAAGTGATCTTAAGCTTTCGGTGATACACAAACAATGTTTTCAGTGTTTTCGGTTTAATGGATGCTCATGTGAAAGGCCTAGGACTGCTGGTTTTTCTCACTGCCAGGAGCTCACTAACAGAGTCCATCTGTGGACCCTCCTCGTGTTACTCACACATACAGTGGATATATGCTGATGTAGCTGATGGGGATCTGTGAAACTCAGTCAACTTGCGTTGTCGAATAGCTAGCTTTTCAATGGCGCCTGGCTGGGTAAGACGGAGTGGGGTCAAGTGTTAGTACAGTTTCAGTATACCAGTCTAGTACAGTTTCAGTATACCAGTCTAGTACAGTTTCAGTATACCAGTCTAGTACAGTTTCAGTATACAGTGGCTTAGTACAGTGGGGGAAATACCAGTATGGCTAGTACAGTTTCAGTATACCAGTGCACAGTTTCAGTATGCCAGTTTAGTAAAGTGAGTAGTATACCAGTCTGTACAGTTTCAGTATAGCCAGTCTAGTACAGTTTTCAGTATGCCCAGTCTAGTACAGTTTCAGTATGCCAGTCTAGTACAGTTTCAGTATGCCACATTCTAGTACAGTTTCAGTATGCCAGTCTAGTACAGTTTCAGTATGCAGTCTAGTACAGTTTCAGTATACCAGTCTAGTACAGTTTCAGTATACCAGTCTGGCTTAGTACAGTTTGTAATGCCAGTCTAGTACAGTTTCAGTATACCAGTCTGGCTTAGTCCAGTTTCAGTATACCAGTCTGGCTTAGTACAGTGTTTGTAACCAGTCTAGTACAGTTTCAGTAGACAGTCTAGTACAGTTTCAGTATGCCAGTCTAGTACAGTTTCAGTATGCCAGTCTAGTTAACAGTTTCATTATGCCAGTCTAGTACAGTTTCAGTATGCCAGTCTAGTACAGTTTCAGTATACAGTCTAGTACAGTTTCAGTATGCCAGGTCTAGTACAGTTTCAGTATGCCAGTCAATACAGTTTCAATGCAGTCTAGTACAGTTTCAGTATACCAGTCTGGCTTGGTACAGTTTCAGTATACAAGACCTGGTGCAATTTCAGCATACCAGTCTGGGGCTCCAGTAAGTTTCAGTATGCCAAGGGGGTGCAAAATCAGATACAGTCTAGTACAGTTTCAGTATACAAGTCTGGCTTAGTACAGTTTCAGTATACCAGTCTGGCTGAGTTTTTTTGTTTCAGTATACCAGTCTGGCTTAGTACAGTTTTCAGTATGCCTAGTACAGTTTCAGTATACCAGTCTGGCTTAGTACAGTTTTCAGTATACCAAATCCTGCAGTTTCAGTATACCAGTCTGCCCTAGTACAGTTTCAGTATACCAGTCTGCTTAGTCCAGTTTCAGTCCAGTCTGGCTTAGTACAGTTTCAGCTATAAAGTCTAGTACAGTTTCAGTGATGCCAGAAGAGGATTAGTACAATGTCATATGCCAGTCAGGCTGAGTACAGTTTCAGTATACCGTGATCCAGTATGGCATTAGTACAGTTTCAGTCTACCAGTCTGGCTTAGTACAGTTTCAGTATGATGCCAGTGTCTAGTACAATTTCAGTATACCAGTCTGGCTATAGTACAGTGAGTTATACCAGTCTAGTACAGTTTCAGTATACCAGTCTGGCAAAGTACAGGACCAGTACGACCAGTCTGGCTTAGTACAGTTTCAGTATATGAATGGGGCTTAGTACAGTTTCAGTATGAGTCTGCTTAGTACAGTTTCAGTATACCAGCAAGGGAGTTTCAGATGCCAGTCTGGCTGGGTACAGTTTCAGTATGACAATCTGGCCCAGTACAGTTTCAGTATACCAGTCTGGCTTAGTACAGTTTCAGTATATAAGTCGAGTACAGTTTCAGTATGCCCAGTCTAGTACAGTAGTATACCAGTCTAGTACAGTTTCAGTAGGCCAGTCTAGACAGTTTCAGTATGCCAGTCTAGGACAGTTGTATGCCAGTCTAGTACAGTTTCAGTATGCCAGTCTAGTACAGTTTCAGTTATGCCAGTCTAGTACCAGTTTCAGTAAACATCAGTCTAGTACAGTTTCAGTATACCAGTCTGGCTTAGTACAGTTTCAGCATGATGCCAGTCTAGTACAGTTTCAGTATACCAGTCTGGTTGTTAGTACAGCTTTCAGTAAACAGTTGGCCTAGTGTCAGTTGCAGTCTATACAGTATATAACAAAGTATGGCTTTAGAGAACAGTTTCAGTAGTGACCAAAAGTCTAGTACAGTCCACCAGTATTGCAAATAAATTCATTAGTTTACTACAGTATGCCAGTCTAGGAAAAAATTTTCAGTTGTGTGCCAGTTTCAGTATTGTACCGAGTACAGTTTCAGTATGGCCAGTCTTTTACCAGTTCAGTATGCCAGTCTAGTACAGTTTCAGTATGCCAGTCTAGTACAGTTTCAGTATAACCAGGTCTAGTAAGTTTACAGTATGCCAGTCTAGTACAGTTTCAGTATGCCAGTCTAGTACAGTTTCAGTATGCCAGTCTAGTACAGTTTCAGTATATCCAGTCTGGCTTAGTACAGTTTCAGTATGCCAGTCTGGTGAAAATTTCAGCATACCAGTCTAGTACAGTTTCAGTATGCCAGTCTGGTGCAATTTCAGCATACCAGTCTGGCTTAGTACAGTTTCAGTATGCCAGTCTAGTACAGTTTCAGTATGCCAGTCTAGTACAGTTTCAGTATACCAGTCTGGCTTAGTACAGTTTCAGTATGCCAGTCTAGTACAGTTTCAGTATACCAGTCTGGCTTAGTACAGTTTCAGTATGCCAGTCTGGTGCAATTTCAGTATACCAGTCTGGCTTAGTACAGTTTCAGTATGCCAGTCTGGTGCAATTTCAGCATACCAGTCTGGCTTAGTACAGTTTCAGTATGCCAGTCTAGAACAGTTTCAGTATACCAGTCTGGCTTAGTACAGTTTCAGTATGCCAGTCTAGTACAGTTTCAGTATACCAGTCTAGTACAGTTTCAGTATACCAGTCTGGCTTAGTACAGTTTCAGTATGCCAGTCTAGTACAGTTTCAGTATGCCAGTCTAGTACAGTTTCAGTATACCAGTCTAGTACAGTTTCAGTATGCCAGTCTAGTACAGTTTCAGTATACCAGTCTAGTACAGTTTCAGTATGCCAGTCTAGTACAGTTTCAGTATACCAGTCTCTTAGTACAGTTTCAGTATACCAGTCTAGTACAGTTTCAGTATACCAGTCTGGCTTAGTACAGTTTCAGTATACCAGTCTAGTACAGTTTCAGTATACCAGTCTAGTACAGTTTCAGTATACCAGTCTGGCTTAGTACAGTTTCAGTATACCAGTCTAGTACAGTTTCAGTATGCCAGTCTGGCTTAGTACAGTTTCAGTATACCAGTCTGGCTTAGTACAGTTTCAGTATACCAGTCTGGCTTAGTACAGTTTCAGTATACCAGTCTAGTACAGTTTCAGTATGCCAGTCTAGTACAGTTTCAGTATACCAGTCTAGTACAGTTTCAGTATGCCAGTCTAGACAGTTTCAGTATGCCAGTCTAGTACAGTTTCAGTATGCCAGTCTAGTACAGTTTCAGTATGCCAGTCTAGTACAGTTTCAGTATGCCAGTCTAGTACAGTTTCAGTATACCAGTCTAGTACAGTTTCAGTATACCAGTCTGGCTTAGTACAGTTTCAGTATGCCAGTCTAGTACAGTTTCAGTATACCAGTCTGGCTTAGTACAGTTTCAGTATACCAGTCTGGCTTAGTACAGTTTCAGTATACCAGTCTAGTACAGTTTCAGTATGCCAGTCTAGTACAGTTTCAGTATGCAGTCTGGTACAGTTTCAGTATGCCAGTCTAGTACAGTTTCAGTATGCCAGTCTAGTACAGTTTCAGTATACCAGTCTAGTACAGTTTCAGTATGCCAGTCTAGTACAGTTTCAGTATACCAGTCTAGTACAGTTTCAGTATGCCAGTCTAGTACAGTTTCAGTATGCCAGTCTAGTACAGTTTCAGTATGCCAGTCTAGTACAAGTTTCAGTATACCAGTCTGGCTTAGTACAGTTTCAGTATGCCAGTCTGGTGCAGTTTCAGTATACCAGTCTAGTACAGTTTCAGTATGCCAGTCTGTACAGTTTCAGTATACCAGTCTGGCTTAGTACAGTTTTCAGTATGCCAGTCTTGTACAGTTTCAGTATGCCAATCTAGTACAGTTTCAGTATATACCAGTCTGGCTTAGTACAGTTTCAGTATGCCAGTCTAGTGCAGTTTCAGTATGCCAGTCTGGTAGCACAGTTTCAGTATGCCAGTCTGGTACAATTTTCAGTATACCAGTCTGGCTTAGTACAGTTTCAGTATGCCAGTCTCTAGCAATTTCAGTATACCAGTCTGGCTTAGTACAGTTTCAGTATGCCAGTCTGTAGTTTCACCATACCAGTCTGGCTTAGTACAGTTTGTATGCCAGTCTAGTACAGTTTCAGTATACCAGTCTGGCTTAGTACAGTTTCAGTATACCAGTCTGGCTTAGTACAGTTTCAGTATGCCAGTCTAGTACAGTTTCAGTATGCCAGTCTAGTACAGTTTCAGTATGCCAGTCTAGTACAGTTTCAGTATGCCAGTCTAGTACAGTTTCAGTATACCAGTCTGGCTTAGTACAGTTTCAGTATGCCAGTCTAGTACAGTTTCAGTATACCAGTTTCAGTATACCAGTCTAGTACAGTTTCAGTATGCCAGTCTAGTACAGTTTCAGTATGCCAGTCTGGCTTAGTACAGTTTCAGTATGCCAGTCTAGTACAGTTTCAGTATACCAGTCTGGCTTAGTACAGTTTCAGTATACCAGTCTGGCTTAGTACAGTTTCAGTATACCAGTCTAGTACAGTTTCAGTATACCAGTCTAGTACAGTTTCAGTATGCCAGTCTAGTACAGTTTCAGTATACCAGTCTAGTACAGTACAGTTTCAGTATACCAGTCTAGTACAGTTTCAGTATGCCAGTCTAGTACAGTTTCAGTATACCAGTCTAGTACAGTTTCAGTATGCCAGTCTAGTACAGTTTCAGTATACCAATCAATCAAATTGATTTATAAAGCCCTTTTTACATCAGCAGATGTCACGAAGTGCTTATACAGAAACCCAGCCCTAAAACCCCCAAAACAGCAAGCAATGCAGATGTAGAAGCACGGTGGCTAGGAAAATCTCCTTAGAGAGGCAGGAAACTTAGAGAGGAACCTCTGGAGGGAGGCCAGTCCTCTTCTGGCTGTACTGGGTAGAGAGGAAACCAGGCTCTGAGGGGTGGCCAGGCTGTACTGGGTAGACCAGGGAACCAGTCTGCCAGTCCTCTTCTGGCTGTGCCGGGTGGAGATTATAGGAAGAGTACAAAACAGGTGGTGCTGAATCCAGACCTTAACCCTTTTCTCGCCAATATTCTCCTCATTCTGAGATATTTGGATGACATTTTCGTGATCTATACTCTGGGAATTCCATGCTTATCTAAACTCTATGAATGAACACACCTTCATTTCACCATTAACTATGACCCTATCACAAATCCGTTTTCTTGATGTGATGGTTATTAAGGACAACACCTCCCTCTCTACAGATCTCTCTAGGAGACCTACGGACCGGAACACCCTCCTTGGAGGTGACAGCTTTCATCCACCTCCACTTATTAAAAGTCTCTCTATAAAGTCGATTCAGTCGCATCAGAATAATATGCAGCTCTGATGCTTCTTACCTGAAACAGACCACGGACCGCGACACAGAGGTTTAAGGAAAGGGGGGTACAAAGACAATTGGGTAAAGCGTGCCAATGATCGTTCTGAAGGACTAACACAGTTGGAAAAGCCTTCAACCAAAAGTTAAAGAAAAAACAGAACGTGTCCCGTCATGCTTCACCCAATACTCACCATTGGGGAAGGCATTTAAGGACATTATCAGGAAGCACTGGTACATTATTGATACTGACCCACAATTGAAACCCATTTTTAAATATCCACCACGTGTGGTCTTTAAAAAGACCCCCAATCGTGAGAGACATTGTGGTTAAATCTGATTACCCACCAGAGAAAAGGGAAACTTTCTTGGACAAGGTTCCTGAGGGTAATTACAAATCTGGCCAATGTGTTCAATGCAGCTTCACGTACAAATGCAACTCATTTACCCACCCTCACACAGGACAAAGATTTAAGATCAAAGGCCTGATTACCTGCATGTCCACCAATGTTGTTTACATGTTGAAATGTCCTTGTGGTCTGTTTTACATAGAGAAAGCCCGCAGAAGCCTTAAGACACGGATCTGTGAGCACTGCAGCTACATACGGGCAGGTGAAACAAAACATCTGGTTGCTGTTCATTTTTATACAAGCTGGACCTCCTATTAGTTCTCTGAGATACACTGGAATTGTCACGAATGTCAGTGTAATGCGGTGGAAGAAGTCAGGCGCAGGACGCAGAAACTCTAAGAAACGTACTTTACTAAACGAAGTAAAGAACACAACACAGAATACCTCCACACAGGGAGGAACTAACCCGCTCACCAACGACACACAGAATACCTCCACACAGGGAGGAACTAACCCGCTCACCAACGACACACAGAATACCTCCACACAGGGAGGAACTAACCCGCTCACCAACGACACGAATACACACAGGGAGGGACTAACCGCTCAATAACACAATAACACACAAATTCCAAATGAGAGACAGGGGTAAATATATGGAATACAATCCAACATAATGGGGAACAGGTGTAAACAATAAAGACTAAACTAGACAAACCCTGAAACATCGATCGACAGCAGCTAGTACTCCGGGGACGACGAACGCCGAAGCCTGCCCGAGCAAGGAGGAGGAGCAGCCTCGGCTGAATCCGTGACAGGAATAGAACTGGTCAAGATATCATGCAGCGGAGGGGACATTGAGAGGAAACTTCTTCAAAGGGAATCTTTCTGGATCCACAAGGCCTTAACGAGGAGTTTGACTTGAAACCATTTTTCCTTTGTATATGAACATTATATTTTGATACATTGAATGTTAATATTGTGAAATATTGATATGTTATATTTTGATACATTTTACCTGTATCAGGACCTGTATGATGTCACTGAGACCTTCCACCCCCACCTGGGATATGGACGCCTGATGAAGACCTGAGGGTGGAAACGTTGTTATAAATAAATATCACCTGGGAGTATGAGCAGTAGTGTGCTGCGTTTTCCTTTCTGTTTTCTATGAGTTTGTCTACAACTCCAGCACCTGAGGAAAGTACCTGGATGGGCCTATGTTCTTCAGATTTTGTACAAGAAGAGTACACGGCCGTTAAGGCCAGATCGTTCTTCAAGATGTTCAAACGTTCATAGATGACCAGCAGGGTCAAATAATAATCACAGTGGTTGTAGAGGGTGCAACAGGTCAGCACCTCAGGAGTAAATGTCAGTTGGCTTTTCATAGCCGAGCATTCAGAGGTCGAGACAGCAGGTGTGGTAGAGAGAGAGGGTCGAAAACAGCAGGTCTGGGACAAGGTAGCACGTCCGGTGAACAGGTCATGGTTCCATAGCTACAGGCAGAACAGCAGAAACTGGATCGGCATCACGACCAGGTGGACTGGGGACGGGGACAGACAGGAGTCATCAGGCCAGGTGGACTGGGGACAGGGACAGACAGGAGTCATCAGGCCAGGTGGACTGGGGACGGGGACAGACAGGAGTCATCAGGCCAGGTGGACTGGGGACAGGGACAGACAGGAGTCATCAGGCCAGGTGGACTGGGGACGGGGACAGACAGGAGTCATCAGGCCAGGTGGACTGGGGGACAGGGAGTACAGGAGTCATCAGGCCAGGTGGACTGGGGACAGGGACAGACAGGAGTCATCAGGCCAGGTGGGACTGGGGACAGGGACAGACAGGAGTCATCAGGCCAGGTGGACTGGGGACGGGGACAGACAGGAGTCATCAGGCCAGGTGGACTGGGGACGGGGACAGACAGGAGTCATCAGGCCAGGTGGACTGGGGACGGGGACAGACAGGAGTCATCAGGCCAGGTGGACTGGGGACGGGGACAGACAGGAGTCATCAGGCCAGGTGGACTGGGGACGGGGACAGACAGGAGTCATCAGGCCAGGTGGACTGGGGACAGGGACAGACAGGAGTCATCAGGCCAGGTGGACTGGGGACAGGGACAGCCAGGAGTCATCAGGCCAGGTGGACTGGGGACAGGGACAGACAGGAGTCATCAGGCCAGGTGGACTGGGGACAGGGACAGACAGGAGTCATCAGGCCAGGTGGACTGGGGACAGGGACAGACAGGAGTCGCCAGGCCAGCTAGTCCTGAGGCATGGTCCTAGGGCTCAGGTCCTCCGGGAGGGGAGAGAGAGAGCGAGAGAGAGAGATATGAGCAAACTTAAGGAGAGAATTACACCAGACAGGACAGACTGACCCTAGCCCCCCGGCATATAGACTATAGCAGCATAGATACTGGGGACTGAGACGGGGGGGTCGGGGGTCGGGGGACACTGTTTCCCTGTCTGACGATACCCCCGGACAGGGCCAATCAGGCAGTATATAATCCCGCCCACTTTACAGTTTCAGCATGCCAGTCTGGTTTAGTACAGTTTCAGCATGCCAGGCTGGTTAGTACAGTTTCAGCATACCATCCTGGTTTAGTACAGTTTCAGCATGCCAGTCCGATTTAGTACAGTTTCAGCATGCCAGGCTGGTTTAGTACAGTTTCAGCATGCCAGTCTGGTTTAGTACAGTTTCAGCATGCCAGTCTGGTTTAGTACAGTTTCAGCATGCCAGTCCGGTTTAGTACAGTTTCAGTATGCCAGTCTGGTTTAGTACAGTTTCAGTATGCCAGTCTGGTTTAGTAGAGTTTCAGCATGTAGGTCTGGTTTAGTACAGTTTCAGCATGTCAGTCTGGTTTAGTACAGTTTCAGCATGCCAGTCTGGTTTAGTACAGTTTCAGCATGCCAGTCTGGTTTAGTACAGTTTCAGCATGTCAGTCTGGTTTAGTACAGTTTCAGCATGCCAGTCTGGTTTAGTACAGTTTCAGCATGTCAGTCTGGTTTAGTACAGTTCAGCATGCCAGTCTGGTTTAGTACAGTTTCAGCATGCCAGGTCTGGTTTAGTACAGTTTCAGCATGCCAGGCTGGTTTAGTACAGTTTCAGCATGCCAGTCTGGTTTAGTACAGTTTCAGCATGTAGGTCTGGTTTAGTACAGTTTCAGCATGCCAGTCTGGTTTAGTACAGTTTCAGCATGCCAGTCTGGTTTAGTACAGTTTCAGCATGTCAGTCTGGTTTAGTACAGTTTCAGCATGTACCAGCCTGGTTTAGTACAGTTTCAGCATGTCAGCCTGGTTTAGTACAGTTTCAGCATGCCAGTCCGGTTTAGTACAGTTTCAGCATGCCAGGTCTGGTTTAGTACAGTTTCAGCATGCCAGGCTGGTTTAGTACAGTTTCAGCATGCCAGTCTGGTTTAGTACAGTTTCAGCATGCCAGTCTGGTTTAGTACAGTTTCAGCATGCCAGTCTGGTTTAGTACAGTTTCAGCATGTCAGCCTGGTTTAGTACAGTTTCAGCATGTCAGCCTGGTTTAGTACAGTTTCAGCATACCAGCCTGGTTTAGTACAGTTTCAGCATGCCAGTCTGGTTTAGTACAGTTTCAGTGTACCAGCCTGGTTTAGTACAGTTTCAGCATGTCAGCCTGGTTTAGTACAGTTTCAGCATGCCAGTCTGGTTTAGTACAGTTTCAGCATGCCAGTCCGGTTTAGTACAGTTTCAGCATGTAGTCTGGTTTAGTACAGTTTCAGCATGCCAGGCTGGTTTAGTACAGTTTCAGCATGCCAGTCTGGTTTAGTACAGTTTCAGCATGCCAGTCTGGCTTAGTACAGTTTCAGCATGCCAGTCTGGTTTAGTACAGTTTCAGCATGTCAGTCTGGTTTAGTACAGTTTCAGCATGTCAGCCTGGTTTAGTACAGTTTCAGCATACCAGCCTGGTTTAGTACAGTTTCAGCATGCCAGTCTGGTTTAGTACAGTTTCAGCATGCCAGTCTGGTTTAGTACAGTTTCAGCATGTCAGCCTGGTTTAGTACAGTTTCAGCAGCATGCCAGTCTGGTTTAGTACAGTTTCAGCATGTACCAGTCTGGTTTAGTACAGTTTCAGCATGCCAGTCTGGTTTAGTACAGTTTCAGCATGTCAGTCTGGTTTAGTACAGTTTCAGCATGCCAGTCTGGTTTAGTACAGTTTCAGCATGCCAGTCTGGTTTAGTACAGTTTCAGCATGTCAGTCTGGTTTAGTACAGTTTCAGCATGTCAGTCTGGTTTAGTACAGTTTCAGCATGTCAGTCTGGTTTAGTACAGTTTCAGCATGCCAGTCTGGTTTAGTACAGTTTCAGCATACCAGCCTGGTTTAGTACAGTTTCAGCATGCCAGTCTGGTTTAGTACAGTTTCAGCATGCCAGTCTGGTTTAGTACAGTTTCAGCATGCCAGTCTGGTTTAGTACAGTTTCAGCATACCAGTCTGGTTTAGTACAGTTTCAGCATGTCAGTCTGGTTTAGTACAGTTTCAGCATGCCAGTCTGGTTTAGTACAGTTTCAGCATGTCAGTCTGGTTTAGTACAGTTTCAGCATGCCAGTCTGGTTTAGTACAGTTTCAGCATGCCAGTCTGGCTTAGTACAGTTTCAGCATGCCAGTCTGGTTTAGTACAGTTTCAGCATACCAGCCTGGTTTAGTACAGTTTCAGCATGCCAGTCTGGTTTAGTACAGTTTCAGCATGCCAGTCTGGTTTAGTACAGTTTCAGCATGCCAGTCTGGTTTAGTACAGTTTCAGCATGCCAGTCTGGTTTAGTACAGTTTCAGCATGCCAGTCTGGTTTAGTACAGTTTCAGCATGCCAGTCTGGTTTAGTACAGTTTCAGCATGCCAGCCTGGTTTAGTACAGTTTCAGCATGCCAGCCTGGTTTAGTACAGTTTCAGCATGCCAGTCTGGTTTAGTACAGTTTTTAGTGTACCAGCCTGGTTTAGTACAGTTTCAGCATGTCAGCCTGGTTTAGTACAGTTTCAGCATGCCAGCCTGGTTTAGTACAGTTTCAGCATGCCAGTCCTGGTTTAGTACAGTTTCAGCATACCAGCCTGGTTTAGTACAGTTTCAGCATGCCAGTCTGGTTTAGTACAGTTTCAGCATGCCAGCCTGGTTTAGTACAGTTTCAGCATACCAGCCTGGTTTAGTACAGTTTCAGCATGCCAGTCTGGTTTAGTACAGTTTCAGCATGTAGGTCTGGTTTAGTACAGTTTCAGCATGCCAGGGCTGGTTTAGTACAGTTTCAGCATGACAGTCTGGTTTAGTACAGTTTCAGCATGCCAGTCTGGCTTAGTACAGTTTCAGCATGCCAGGCTGGTTTAGTACAGTTTCAGCATGTCAGCCCTGGTTTAGTACAGTTTCAGCATGTCAGCCTGGTTTAGTACAGTTTCAGCATGTCAGTCTGGTTTAGTACAGTTTCAGCATGCCAGTCCGGTTTAGTACAGTTTCAGCATACCAGCCTGGTTTAGTACAGTTTCAGCATGTCAGTCTGGTTTAGTACAGTTTCAGCATGCCAGTCTGGTTAGTACAGTTTCAGCATGTCAGTCTGGTTTAGTACAGTTTCAGCATGACCAGCCTGGTTTAGTACAGTTTCAGCATGTCAGTCTGGTTTAGTACAGTTTCAGCATGCCAGTCTGGGATTAGTACAGTTTCAGCATGAGAGGCTGGTTTAGTACAGTTTCAGCAGGGCCAGTCTGGTTTAGTACAGTTTCAGATGCCAGTCTGGCTTAGTACAGTTTCAGCATGTCAGCCTGGTTTAGTACAGTTTCAGCATACCAGCCCTGGTTTAGTACAGTTTTCAGCATGTAGGTCTGGTTTAGTACAGTTTCAGCATGCCAGTCTGGTTTAGTACAGTTTTTCAGCAGCCAGTCTGGTTTAGTACAGTTTCAGCATGAGAGTCTGGCTTAGTACAGTTTCAGCATGCCAGTCTGGTTTAGTACAGTTTCAGCATGTCAGCCTGGTTTAGTACAGTTTCAGCATGTCAGCCTGGTTTAGTACAGTTTCAGGATACCAGCCCTGGTTTAGTACAGTTTCAGCATGCCAGTCTGGTTTAGTACAGTTTTAGTGTACAGAGGGTTTAGTACAGTTTCAGCATGTCAGCCTGGTTCAGTACAGTTTCAGCATACCAGCCTGGTTTAGTACAGTACACATGCCACGTACGGTTTAGTACAGTTTCAGCATGTAGGTCTGGTTTAGTACAGTTTCAGCATACCAGCCTGTGGTTTAGTACAGTTTCAGCATGTCAGTCATTTAGTACAGTTTCAGCATGCCAGTCTGGTTTAGTACAGTTCTCAGCATAGAGTCTGGCTTAGTACAGTTTCAGCATGTCAGCCTGGTGTAGTACAGTTGTCAGCATACCAGCGTGTTTAGTACAGTTTCAGCATGTCATGTGTCTGGTTTAGTCAGTTTCAATGACAGTCTGGTTTAGTACAGTTTTCAGCATGCCAGTCTGGCTTAGTACAGTTTCATCATGTCAGAAACTTTAGTACAGTTTCAGCATACCAGCCCTGGTTTAGTACAGTTTCAGCATTGCCAGTCTGGTTTTAGTACAGTTTCAGTATGCCAGTGGTGAGTGTACAGTAGTGAATGGTTTAGTATACAGTTTCAGCATGCCAGTCTGGTTTAGTACATTTCAGTCATATATACTCCGTGGATCCAGTACCATGGACTATACTTTATATCTGGAATATCAAGTATCCTTCATTATATACTGAGTAAGACGTGTGAATACTCGCTAACTTCGGGCCTTGACAACAGATATAATACATGTATTACAGTAGTAGGGAGTGGACAATGTAATCTGTTTCTCTGGATAACCGTGCAAACCTATATATATTCTATAGGTGAGTCAGTGTGTATAGTCCTCAGAGATAGAGAGAGAGAGAGATTAGGTATAGAGATATAGAGAGTGGAGAGTGTATACTATAGAGAGAGAGATTAGATAGGATAGAGAGAGAGATATAGATGAGAGAGAGAGAGAGATACTGAGACAGAGAGAGATATATATATAGATAGATATAGAGAGATTAGATAGATGAGAGAGGAGAGTGTATACTATATACACAGATAGAGAGGTGTATTATATAGAGAGTGGACAGTGACACTAGAGAGAAGATAGAGGATAGATATAGGGAGGGGATATAGAGAGATGGAGAGTGTATAGAGATATATATATATTATATAGAATATATCTTAGATAATATAGATACGAGTGAGAGAGAGTGAGATAGAGATATATCTAGATATTATATAGAGGGAGAGGGGAGAGAGAGATATGAGAGAGGAGAGAGAGACAATCGAGAGCTATATACATATATATATATATATATAGGAGAAGAGATGAGATAGATATATACTGAGAGAGAGAGTGTACATATATATATAGATATCTAGAGACAGATGAGATTATATAGAGAGTGGAGATAGGGAGAGGGAGATGTATAAGGGATATAGAGAGAGAGAGAGAGAGAGAGAATCTCATATAGAGAATAGATAGAGAGAGAGAGATCATACAGAGGGAGAGAGGAGAGAGAGATAGAGACAGATAGAGAGATATCTATAGAGAGATATATATAGATATATGTATTATATATAGAGAGGAGAGAGATAGAGAGAGATAGACATAGAGATATATATAGATATATATATATAGAGATAGATAAGAGATGAGAGAGAGAGAGAGATAGAGAGAGAGAGATGATATATATAGATATATATATATAGAGAAGGAGGAGAGAGATATATAGATATAGAGATATTATATATATATATAGAGAGGATACAGAGAGAGAGATATAGAGAGAGGAGAGAGATATATAACGTGTCCTATGCCAGCTATATACGGAACCTCTATGGTAGGGGTCATAGGTCACACACTTTTTTCCTCAATCATACACTCGGACACTTGCACACCATACACACACACTTACATCCACACTTACACCTCCATCTCTTCACTCTTCACTTCCTCCACCGTTAAAGGCAAATCACACATCCTCCAGTCAGCACTCTACAAACTCAGCACCTTTCTCACCAATAGACCTTTCTAGAGGGTTTAGATATACGTGTGGGTATGTGTGTTGTGTGTGTGTGTGTGTGTGTTGTGTGTGTGTGTGTGTGTGTGTGTGTGTTGTGTGTGTGTGTGTGTGTGTGTTGTTGTATGTTTCTCAGGGCAAGACATATCCTGAGGCCAGGCTTTGGCCATTCCTTCCTACCTTTCTTATAATGGAAACCTTGATTCCCACCAATCCCTGTAAAACAGTGTTTTATAGGGATTGTGGACAGGTAGTGTGGACAGTGTGAGTGGTGGTCTATACTGAATGGAGAGTGTATACTATATATATATATATATATATATATATATATATATATCTATATAATATATATATATAATATATATGTATTATATACTGAGTGGAGAGTGTATACTATATATCTATATATATAAATGTATTATATACTGAGTGGGAGAGTGTATACTATATATATATATATATATATATATATATAATATATATCATATATATATATACATATATATATATATATATTATATACTGAGTGGAAAGTGTATATACTATATATATATATGTATTATATACTGAGTGGAGAGTGTATACTATATATATATATACAGTGGGGAAAAAAGTATTTAGTCAGCCACCAATTGTGCAAGTTCTCCCAATTAAAAAAGATGAGAGAGGCCTGTAATTTTCATCATAGGTACACGTCAACTATGACAGACAAAATGAGGAAAACAGATATCCAGAAAATCACATTGTAGGATTTTTATGAATTATTTTGCAAATTATGGTGGAAAATAAGTATTTGGTCGATAATAAAAGTTTCTCAATTACTTTGTTATATACCCTTTGTTGGCAATGACACAGGTCAATCGTTTTCTGTAAGTTCTTCACAAGGTTTTACACACTGTTGCTGGTATTTTGGCCATTCCTCCATGCAGATCTCCTCTAGAGCAGTGATGTTTTGGGCTGTCGCTGGGCAACACGGACTTTCAACTCCCTCCATAGATTTTCTATGGGTGTTGAGATCTGGAGACTGGCTAGGCCACTCCAGGACCTCGAAATGCTTCTTACGAAGCCACTCCTTCGTTTCCCGGGCGGTGTGTTTGGGATCATTGTCATGCTGAAAGACCCAGCCACGTTTCATCTTCAATGCCCTTGCTGATGGAAGGAGGTTTTTCACTCAAAAATTTCACAATACATGGCCCCATTCATTCTTTCCTTTACACGGATCAGTCGTCCTGGTCCCTTTGCGGAGAAAAACAGCCCCAAAAGCATGATGTTTCCCACCCCCATGCTTCACAGAGTGTATGGTTTTTACCAAAAAGTTCTATTTTGGTTTCACCTACCATATGTTTCATCTTGACATATGACATCCTTCTTCTGGATCATCCAATGCACTCGAGCAAACTTCAGACGGGCCTGGACATGTACTGGCTTAAGCAGGGGTACACACGTCTGGCACTGCAGGATTTGAGTCCCTGGCGGCGTAGTGTGTTACTGATGGTACGCTTTGATACTTTGGTCCCAGCTCTCTGCAGGTCATTCACTAGGTCCCCCCGTGTGGTTCTGGGATTTTTTGCTCACCGTTCTTGTGATCATTTTGACCCCACGGGTGAGATCTTGCGTGGAGCCCCAGATCGAGGGAGATTATCATTGGTCTTGTATGTCTTCCATTTCCTAATAATTGCTCCCACAGTTGATTTCTTCAAAACCAAGCTGCTTACCTATTGCAGATTCAGTCTTCCCAGCCTGGTGCAGGTCTACAATTTTGTTTCTGGTGTCCTTTGACAGCTCTTTGGTCTTGGCCATAGTGGAGTTTTGGAGTGTAATGTTTCAGGTTGTGGACAGGTGTCTTTTATACTGTATAACAAGTTCAAACAGGTGCCATTAATACAGGTAACGAGCGGAGGACAGAGGAGCCTCTTAAAGAAAGAAGTTACAGGTCTGTGAGAGCCAAAAATCTTGCTTGTTTGTAGGTGACCAAATACTTATTTTCCACCATAATTTGCAAATAAATTCATTAAAAATCCTACAATGTGATTTTCTGGATTTTGTTATCTCAATTTGTCTGTCATAGTTGACGTGTACCTATGATGAAAATTACAGGCCTCTCTCATCTTTTAAGTGGGAGAACTTGCACAATTGGTGGCTGATTAAATACTTTTTTCCCCCACTGTTATATAGCATATCTATATAGATATATGTATGTATATACATGAGTGGAGAGTGTATACTATATATATATATATATATATATAGAATTGTGAGTATTATATATATATATATATATATTATATGCCATTCTATACTGAGTGGAGAGTATAATATGTACCCTATACATGGGGGAAAAATGTATTTAGTCAGTCACCAACTTGTGCAAGTTCTCCCAGCTTAAAAAGATGAAGAGGCATGTAATTTTCATCATGGAAACAAATCAACTATGACAGACAAAGACGAGAAAATGATTATCCAGAAATCACATTGTAGGTTTTTAATGAATTTAAATTGCAAATTATGGTGGAAAATACTATTTGGTCAATAATAAAAGTTTCTCAATACTTTGTTATATACCCTTTTTGGCAATAGACACAGGTCAAACGTTTTCTGTAGTCTTTCACAACTTTTTCACACACTTGTTGCTGGTATTTTTGGGCCGATTCCTCCATGCGATCTCCTCTAGAGCACTGATGTTTTGGGACTTTCGCTTGGCAAAACAACTTTCAACTCCGGCAAAGATTTTTCTATGTTTTTGAGATCTTGAGACGCAGTAGGCCTCACTCCAGGACCCTTGAAATGCTTCTTACAAGCCATCCTTAATTAGTTTTGGGCGGTGGTTTTTGGGATCATTGTCATGCTCAAAGACCCAGCCAGTTTTCATCTTCAATGCCCTTGCTGATTGGAAGGAGGTTTTCACATCAAAATCTCACGATACATGGCCCCATTCAAATTTCCTTTACACGGATCAGTTCGTCCTGGTCCCTTTACGGAAAAACAGCCCCAAAGCATGATGTTTCGTCGGGAGCTTCACAGTAGGTATGGTGTTCTTTGGATGCAACTCAGCTGAGTTTTTAGCCTAAAATTATATTTTGCGCAATTTCATCGGACCATATGACATTCTCCCAAACCTCTCTGGATCATAGCAATGCACTCTAAACTTCAGAGGGACCTGGACATTGTACTGGCTTCACCCTATAGCAGGGGGATAACCACTTTACAATTTAGGATTTGAGTCCCTGCAAAATAGTGATGTTACTGATGGTAGGCTTTGTTACGTTTTATCCCAGCTCTCTGCAGGTCGATTCACTAGGTCCCCCGATGTGTGGTTCTGGATTCGTGGTTGCTCACCGTTTCTTGTGATCATATTGACCTCACTTAGAACGATCTTGTCGAAACGATTCAGTGACTTGAAATTATCAGTGGTCTTTTATGTCTTCCCATTTCCTAATAATTGCTGAAACAGTTACCTGGATTCAAACCAAGCAGCTTACCTATTGCAGATTCCTGTCTTCCCAGGACCTGGTGCAGGTCTACAATTTCTCGCTTCTGGTGTCCTTTGACCGCTCTTTTTTCTTGCGCCTTAGCGGAGCTGCTGGTGTGACTGTTGAGGTCACGGATAGGTGTCTTTTATACTGATAGTAAGTTCAAACAGGTGCCATTCATTAAAAGGTAACGAAGTGGAGGACAGAATCCTCCATAAAAGAAGAAGTTACGGTCTGTGAGAGCCAAAATGTGGTTGTTGTAGGTGATCCAAATACTTATTTTTACCATAATTTAAAACGAATCATTAGAAATCCTACAATATGATTTTCTGGAGAAAAAAAGTATGTCATAGTTGCCGTGTACCTATGATGCAATTACAGGCCTCCCACTCTCAAAAGATTAGAGAGGAACTGTACAATTGGTTGACTGAAATACTAGGTACACGTTACCCCACTGTAGCAGACTTAAAGAGGCAATATGAAATTTTTTGGCCGACCCGAAAATTCACATAGATAGTGAGTATTAATAGAATCTATCATTCTACTGCAAATGTCTAAGAAGTGTAGATTGTTCTATGTACCCTATTTCTATGCTTCCTGTTCTTATGTTTAGTTTTTTGCGTCTTTTTTACTTTCGGTTTTGGTACACCAGCTTGTTACAAACAGCTGAAAATACATATTTTTGGTTTGTATCACCAAAAAATATATTTCACAGTGTTTTTAGACGGTACAATGATTCTCTCACACTATACTGTGCTAGTGTTTTGTCAAAACTGAAATTAGTACCGTCTAAAACACTTATTTTGTCCATCATAAAATTAAATTAGGCAAACTATTAGTTTTAGCAACTAGAAAATGGCGGCGTGATTTCTGCGTAAGTGAAACTTTAAGGGCACCCACATTTGCTCCTAGCAGAATGGGCGAGGCGAAGCGAAGATCCGTGCCACATACTTCCTTATAAGACCTTCGCTTGAAAAACAAGAAAAAAACGGCAATTTTATTGTTTTTCCCTCTTGAGACAAGCCGTAGCGTCTCAAGAATAGTCAGGGTTAATCTAAGATAAATCAAGAAATCTGGGACCAATAACAAAGTTTTACCAAGTTTTTGTTGAGGTCTTAGTCCGCACTCAATCGACATATTGCAGTGCCTTCAGAAAGTATCCACACCTTAAGCCAGTACACTTCCAGGCCACATTTGTTTTTGCTAAAGTGGATTAAAATGCATTGGGAGAATGTCATTTTTGTCAACGATCTACACAAAACAAACTGTCAGTAAAAACTCAACAATAACTGTTCGTGTAAAAAGCTTCATGAAATGGTTTCCAGGGCCTTGCGAGCAGCCGCACACAAAGCCTAAGAGTCACCATGCCGCAATGCCAAGCGTCGGCTGTGTTACATTTACATTTACGTTTTAGCAGATGCTTTATCCAGAAGCGACTTCCAATTGGTGCACTTCATCCTATGTAGCCAGGAATGGGATAACCACTTTGAGATTTATGATTTTATATATTTTCAATCAGCAAGGGCATTTTAGAGTGAAACGTTTTATTTTTTATATCTATTAGGGGTGTACAACGATTCGTTTTAACCAACGATTCGATGTGTATCACGATGGAATCGTGGTTGTCGATACGATTCAAGCGATATTGGTCCTCATTTTCCAGAACGATCGAACCCAAAGAAAATTCAGTGACTGAAATCGATCTGTCAGTAACCAGCGAACAGCCCAAAAATTCAACCAGTAGAGGAGATCTGAAATAAATACCAAAATACCAGGACAGTGCAGGTGAAAATTTGTGAAGATTCCTGTTTCTTTGTAAGGACCGCAATGGTGGCTTGATAATTGCCAACAAGCGTCGTCGGCTTCTCCCTCTGTCGTGAACCGCTATGTTTTGTTTGTCTTTGCGCCTTTGCGCTGCTGCTGGCGCGATGACGTCACGGATAGGCAGTCTGAATCGAGTAATGTGATTTTCTGGCCTTTATCATTAAAAGTTCCTAAGAAAAAACTGTCCATATAAAGTCTGACGTGCTTAAATCCAATGGGTTATTTTCCTAGTATCGATACAATCGATTTCTTACATTTTTAAGTGGGAGAACTTGCATGTTAGAATCGATATTCCCCATGTTGTTGTCAAAAGGCCAACTCGCCGAGCACAGATCGATGTAGTTGGATCATAGGAATATAAATCGATACATCGATGTAGTAGATGGATCGTTACACCCCTAATATCTATATTTATTATTTTTTGTGGGGGTGGGGTTGGGGGGGGGAGAAGGATTACTTTAGTGGTGTAAATCTCCCCGCCATTGGACTCTGGAGCAGTGGAAACACGTTCTCTGGAGTGATGAATCATGCTTCACCATCTGGCAGTCCGACAAACTAATCTGGGTTTGGTGGATGCCAGGAGAACGCTACCTGCCCCAATGCATAGTGCCAACTGTAAAGTTCGGTGGAGGAGGAATAATGGTCTGGGGCTGTTTTTCATGGTTCGGGCTAGGCCCCTTAGTTCCAGTGAAGGGAAATCTTAACGCTACAACATACAATGACATTCTAGACGATTCTGTGCTTCCAACTTTGTGGCAACAGTTTGGGGAAGGCCCTTTCCTGTTTCAGCATGACAATGCCCCCGTGCACAAAGCGAGGTCCACACAGAAATGGTTTGTCGAAATCGGTGTGGAAGAACTTAACTGGCCTACACAGAGCCCTGACCTCAACCCCATCAAACACCTTTGGGATGAATTGGAACGCAGACTGCGAGCCAGGCCTAATCGACCCAAAATCAGTGCCCGACCTCACTAATGCTCTTGTGGCTGAATGGAAGCAAGTCCCCACAGCAATGTTCCAACATCTAGTGGAAAGCCTTCCCAGAAGAGTGGAGGCTGTTATAGCAGCAAAGGGGGGGGGACCAACTCCATATTAATGCCCATGACTTTAGAATGAGATGTTCGACGAGCAGGTGTCCACATCCTTTTGGTCATGTAGTGTATTTACAGTGCATTAGGAAAGTATTCAGACAGCTTGACTTTTTTTCACATTTTGTTACATTACAGCCTTTTTATAAAATTGATTAAATAGTTTTTTTCCCTCATCAATCTACACACTATACCCCATAATGAAAAACCAAAAACAGGTTATTCGACATTTTTGCGAATGTATAAAAAATAAAACACTGAAATATCACATTTACATAAGTATTCAGACCCTTTACTCAGTACTTTGTTGAAGCACCTTTGGCAGTGATTACAGCCTCGAGTCTTCTTGGGTATGACGCTACAAGCTTGGCACACCTGTATTTGGGGAGTTTCTCATATGTGACCGACCGCCTTGATTCGGTCTTATGTAGCATAATTTGAAATTGTGATTTTTACATTGGATAAAAGTAGAGACTCAGAGCTAGAAAATGGTATATCATACACTACAGTTGAGGAACAATGGGAAAGTAACTCTGCTTTGAAAGTTGATAAACTTGTAACCCCACTTTTGAGAAAATGGCCCTTGAATGTTTTGGTACCTACTGGAGAGCTCTTCTTTGTCTACACCCATTCAGCATCGTTCACACCCTCTTAAGCCTTAGCCCCACCCATCTCTTTAAGGATTCACATGTGAGGCCATGTGGTAAACACACGCTACATCAAATCAAATCTACGTTTATTTGTCACATGCACAGGATACAGAAGGTGTCAACGGTACAGTGATAGTACTTGCATAGTAGCAATATCAAAAACAGAAAGTGTCCAGATAAAAATATTTTATAAATATTTTATTATTATTAGATGACGCTTACCTGACACACTTGTCTAAATTGATGGGTGATGTGAAGGAAATGCTATAACCACCACAGCCACATCTAGCTAAGTGGATGGGTCACTATTGTCTAGACATGGACACATGTTCATGAAATACAATCAATGGCCGTAATCACCCCCAAACACACCTGGCTAACTTGATGGGTCATGTAATAATCTGGCTGAAGTGGAGTCTTTTGTTTAGACATGTAGCTAGCTAGGTAGCTAAACAATGAACCGGCATAATCCCAACTCATACAACTACCAATACTTTTCAACTACTTACTACTTTTTAGCTATTTTACACCACTTAGCATGTTAGCTAACCCTTCCCCTAACCCTTTTAGCTAACCCTTCAACTAACTCTTTTAGCTAAGCCTTCACGTAACCCTTTCCCTAACCCTTTTAGCTAAGCCTTCACCTAACCCAAACCGTAACTCTTTTAGCTAACCCTTCACCTAACCCTTTTAGCTAACCCTTCAACTTAACTATTTTAGCTAACCCTTCCCCTAACCCTTTTAGCTAACCCTTCCCCTAACCCTTTTAGCTAACCCTTCACCTAACCCAAACCTTAACTCTTTTAGCTAACCCTTCAACTAACCCAAACCTTAACTCTTTTAGCTAACCCTTCACCTAACCCTTTTAGCTAACCCTTCACCTAACCCAAAACTTAACTATTTTAGCTAACCCTTCCCCTAACCCTTTTAGCTAACCCAAACCTAACCAAACCTTAACTCTTTTAGCTAACCCTTCCCCTAACCTTTTTAGCTAACCCTTCACCTAACCCAAACCTGAACTATTTTAGCTAACCCTTCCCCTAACCCTTTTAGTAACCTTTTAACCTTCTCCTAAGCTTAACCCTAACTCCTAGCCTAGCTAACGTTAGCAAGCTAGCAAACTTTAGCCAGCTAGATAGAATTCGTAACATATCTTAGTTTTTGCAAATATGGTAACATATTGTACGTTTTTTCAAATACATGCCATACGAAACGTTACATATCATACTAAATGGAGCCTCGGATTTACTTACAAAATAATATGACATGCTCTGAGACCAGGTTGCTTAATAGCTATGATAGCTACCTCATTTCCACAGTAACACTGTAGTCTGTCCTGTGTGTGTGTGGCCTTTACCGTAGCCTACAATCAATCATCTCCTCTCTTGTTTGGATTGAATTAGATTATTTTTTTTACAAATCCCACAAACACGGACTGCAATGCCCCTAGCTGTTCATTCGCTGCAGTGCACCATAATAATCGAAGCGTTAACACAGTGGAAGTCTGTGAAAATGCATCACGCTCTCCAGGAAAAAAAAAAAAAGGTGCTGAAAAGTTGTCAGTTCCGCAAAGCATTGGGCGAGTTCGTTTTGCATGGCCTGGTGCCCCGGGTTAGCAGAGTTTGCACATTTTAGACCATTCCATTGGGTCCTTAAACAAAATCTCCACCCAACCTGGGCACCGGGCCATCAAAACTAATTGGCCCATTCCTAGCCTGGAAAAGGGCTTGGATCTGTGGGGAAAGGCTATTCGGACACGCCTGGTGCCCAAATTGATGACGTATGTCGCGCATCTGAGAGTCGAGTGTGAAGACAAATGGTTTTGGTTCAGTCGGTCGTCCTGTTCCCAGTTGTTTTGAATGCACTGAAGTCGGAAGTCGAAGATTTCCGAGTTGCAAGTTCCCAGTTGTATTGAACGGCATTATGTCCCACTGGGCAGCCAGCTGTAGGCTATCACATGTGTGCAGGTGGTAGCTAACGTGCCAATTTGTTCCATCCCACTTGATTTGATTTTAAGCTAGGATAGTAATTGTAACCATCTGGATGTCACATGATAGTCTACTATTCAATTGGGAGTTTGCGCTGCAAGCACATTTATTGTAGTGATGTTCAGAGAAAATGTACAACTACACCATTAACGTCTTTTTCTTTTTTTATAAACGAACAATTACTCCGATAAAAACGGAATGATTCTGAACACTAAGTCCCAACTTCGGCAGACAATTTTCAAATTCTTGCTGAAGTTTATAGCATAAGCATGTGCCAATTTCAAAACAACTGGGAACTCTGAAAAAAAAACGAGCTCCGACAGGGAAAAATCGATTCATCCAACTCTTTCCGACATTTAGATCACTAACGTCATGATTTGACCTCGTGTTTTTCCGAGTTCCCAGTTGTTTTGAACGCGGCAAAAAAAAAACGAGTTAGCTGTTAAGGGTTCATCCGGACGACTGGCTGAACCGAATCCATTCGTCATCAATTTGGGCACCAGGCGTGTCAGTATAGCCTCTCCCGGATCTGTGCGATAATACAAACAGGAAGCCAGCCTGTCTAGCGGCCATGACATAAGACAACCAAACATTTTGTATAACTAACTCTGGAACCAGACGATCCTGTCATTTTCCTGGACTGAGTGACACGCACACGTTGAGTCTCGACGAAGCCGCGGCTGAACTGGAATGCACCGACGCTAGTTAACCGAATAGCTCATTCAAGACGGACCGGAGCTCGAACAACACAGGTAAGATAAACTGGTCCAGCCCTGACAGCCATATGTTCTGCTTTCGGACCCCCTTGTTTTGTGTCTGCATTATGGACACATTTAAACGTATCTGGCTTATCAAGACAACTGTGTACGGATGCTGATGTGGGTTAGGTAACGTTAGTGAACTAGTTAGCCAAGCCTTTTGTAGACAGACAGACCCGACCTTGGCTTGGGGACTCATTTTCTCCAACGACGTTATTTTGTAGCCAGCGGCGCAACTTGATTTTCTTCGAGATATCAGTTTTATTGGCAAGCTAGCTAACTAATTGCCTGAGTTATAGCTATCCTTATAGCATTAGTTAGCTAGATAACAGTTTGCTAAAGAGTTTAGAGAGTTTGTTATTCACCGGTAATAACCTAGAAGCGTCCAGTCTGTAGTCGTGCACGTCGCCGCCGTTACCTGGAGAAATTCGGTAATCACTAGTTACCACAGTCATAATTATGGCTAAACATTGCCTATTTCTACAATTTATCTTATTAAAATCTGATTTTAAACCTACCCTTAACCCTAACATTAACTACACCGTTAACCTTATGCCTAACCTTAAATGAAGACCAAAAAGCACATGTTTGTTTTAATTTGATATATACCATTTTGGCTTTGTGGCTGTGATAACTAGCTAGTGACAACTGAGAAATTCACCTGCGCTGCACCTGTCTTCCTGGTGCCAGCGTTGCATAATAAGTCAGACTTTTATGCCAATTATTGATATAAAGTCTTAAACTAATGACTGCAAAATCGTCGAAGTTTTCCTTACAAGCCAGAATATTGAATACAATTACATTTTAACTTTTTTTTATATATTGGTCACATGCTTTGTAAACAACAGGTGTGGACTAACAGTGACATGCTTACTTGCTTCCCAACAATGCAGAGAAAAAGAAAATGGAGAAATAACTTACTCTACCGGTTGTCTGTGCAGTTGGTCCTTCAGCCGCTCGAAATTTGAGACAAAATATCCATTTTATTTCACCTGGCACACCATGAAGGGCTAAACACCTGTACCTCAGTCTTGTACATGTGCCTTTGGTCACAGAGCAAACATCTTGATTGCCCTACACTGAGACCCATGTTTTGAAGTCTGGTTAATAACATTTTCCTTTGGATATTTTGTCTCATATTATTGCCCAGCAGAAAGACCAACCCCATGGACATTTGACAGTCAAAGTTTATACAACATTCTGACTTTTTAAAGGGAGTGTTTGGCATTTTCTTATGTATATGTGTGTGGCGTGTCTATATAATTTGAAGGCATCGCCACTTGCTACACCCTGGATAATGTTATAGCATGCCCTGGCGATCTGCATAATGAAGCTTGCCGTAATTGACTGCATTACAACCAATGCCAAAATATCTGATTGATCCATTTTACTCGCACTGTAACCAAGTGTAGGTGTAGGCCTTATCAATGCCTACCTCATCTCTCCTAATCAAAAGCGATTTTCTTAAAGCCCAAACCGTATAGCTACATATGCCACCCGATCTTTGTTCTCTGGTAAAGAGTAGGGTTTTTCTGTCGCCCCGTTGATGGTAATCTCATGCACTTTGGAATAGCGAGTCCCGTTAGTGATCGAGTATGTTTATCAGACAGCAGATCAGTCCTCCTGAGAGACACTGAACATTCCTAGCAGTTGTCATAGTGACCTCTCTCTCTCTCTCTCTCTCTCTCTCTCTCTCTCTCTCTCTCTCTCTCTCTCTCTCTCTCTCTCTCTCTCTCTCTCTCTCTCTCTCTCTCTCTCTCTCTCTCTCTCTCTCTCTTTCTCTCTATGTATGTTTATTTTTTAATTCTGGATTATGTGTGTTTTTATTATTGCTAGGTATTACTGCACTGTTGGAGATAACCTGCGATAACATTTGCAAATCTGTGTACGCGACCAATAAACTTTGATTTGATCTCTCTCTTTCTCTCTCTCCATGTCTCTTTTTTTTATAGCCTAATGATTTCTAGTAGTAGCACTGTCTGTGTAGCCATTTGGACTGAGCAGTAGGACCCACAAATGTAGTCAGGACAGGATCAGGACCTTATAGCCACGTTGCTCATTTGACCTGCATCTCACTGTCTCTCTGTCTGCTACAGTTAATACATCAGTGTGTGTCTTTTACTTTAATAGACTAACTAATAGTTATATGATTATATAATTATATATAACTAACTATAATCATGCATAATAACCATATTAGGCCTATGTCCTCTAACAAACATTTCCACGCAGGCTGGAAGCAACCGACAGCCCAGAGACATTGGCTGCATAAGAAACCAACCGCTCTCCTAACTGTAGCAGGCCCAGTTCTTAAGCACATGGCTTTCTTTCTTTCTTTCTTTCTTTCTTTCTTTCTTTCTTTCTTTCTTTCTTTCTTCTTTCTTTCTTTCTTTCTTTCTTTCTTTTCTTTCTTTCTTTCTTTCTTTCTTTCTTTCTTTCTTTCTTTCTTTCTTTCTTTTTCTTTCTTTCTTTCTTTCTTTCTTTCTTTCTTTCTTCTTTCTTTCTTTCTTTCTTTCTTTCTTTCTCTTTCTTTCTTTCTTTTCTTTCTTTCTTTCTTTCTTTCTTTCTTTCTTTCTTTCTTTCTTTCTTTCTTTCTTTCTTTCTTTCTTTCTTTCTTTCTTTCTTTCTTTCTTTCTTTCTTTCTTTCTTTCTTTCTTTCTAAGCCGTCAGCTGAGTCGTAGACCAGTCAGGTATGTGGTCCTCTGTAGCTCAGCTGGTAGAGCACGGCGCTTGTAACGCCAGGGTAGTGGGTTCGATCCCCGGGACCACCCATACACAAAAATGTATGCACGCATGACTGTAAGTCGCTTTGGATAAAAGCGTCTGCTAAATGGCATATTATTAGTATATTATTATTATTATATATTATTATATGTATTGAGTGTCTAGGGGTTGGTGTCCCACCCTAGCCCTACACAGCAAGGATGTGATTCTCATGAAATCAGTTTTATCCGTGGCAATAAATAGTTAGTTGATTGTTGCTGATGTAACCGGTGTGAAATGGCTAGCTAGTTAGCGGTGCGCGCTAGTAGCATTTCAATCGGTGACGTCACTCCCTCTGAGACATTGAAATAGTTGTTTCCCTTTGCTCTGCAAGGGCCGCGGCTTTTGTGGAGCGACGGGTAACGATGCTTCGAGGGTGACTGTTGTCGATGTGTGCAGAGGGTCCCTGGTTCAAGCCCAGGTAGGGGCGAGGAGAGGGACGGAAGCAGAACTGTTACACTGATGCATCATTGTTTTCTAGCATTCTGAAGAATAAGATGGCTAGTTTATGGCACCGTGTCTCATTTTAAAATACTTGTCAAATTTTCGCCTGAAATTTGCACATTTTCACCCCAAATTCTCATTACCGAAATCCATCTGGATTAAATTCTCACGTCATTTAATACAATTTTACTTGAGAAAAACCTAACTTTATTTGAATAAAACACAAAATAATGTTGCTGTAGTTTTTCCATAAATCATAAAAATTGTATACTAGTTGAAGTTTAGTTGAATAATACACCCTATGACAGCTTCCGGTGTATTGATGGGGGGGGGGAGCTTAGCTACTGCTGATGCCAGCACCAAGAGGGTAGATGACAAATACGGTGGCTAGCTAAGTAAGCTATTTTTCCTGTAAGCCACCTAGCTAGCTAGTTTATCCACTGAAACCCATATTGTGAATTGCTGGCTAACATACTACTGTGTTAAAGTGGGGGGGGAAATCAAATTATTTTTCTGTTTGCTAATTTAGCTGGCTAGGAAGCTAGCTAGGTAACTAAGTTATCTAGCTAAACAACTACTGGTAGCCATATCTGTCTAAAAATAGAAGAGGTTTTACAATCTGTATCTCGATTATAAAAACCTCTTCTCTTTTTAGTCGTAGATGTGGCTAGCTACTAAACTGCAACCAGCCACCTAAAGCTAGGTTTACCAGCAAACGTTAGCACATGAGTGGAGTTGGCTAGCTAGTTAGCCTGGCGCCTGCTAACTTGTTATGCACCACGCCTTGCATTTGTAACTTGTTAGCAAACATGCAACATCAGCAACTGTAAATCATTTTTACTAGCTAGCTATGTAACATAATTGACAAGTGTTGACATTGGTTCTGATTATGACCGTAGATGCATTTCAATCTCACAAAATTTATAGGCATGACGCAAGATTGGATTCCAAACAGATGTAAATGACATGTATTGTATATCCAGCAATGAGAGAAGACTTGAAATAGCCAGTGTGCAAATGTGTTCGGGTAAATCACATTATCTGGTGTAACAATCTGTAGCTACAGTTCTCTACACCTGAGACACACTCGTACTACACTGTACAGATTATATAAATACACTGCTCAAAAAAATAAAGGGAACACTTAAACAACACATCCTAGATCTGAATGAATGAAATAATCTTATTAAATACTTTTTTTTCTTTACATAGTTGAATGTGCTGACAACAAAATCACACAGAAATGATCAATGGAAATCAAATTTATCAACCCATGGAGGTCTGGATTTGGAGTCACCCTCAAAATTAAAGTGGAAAACCACACTACAGGCTGATCCAACTTTGATGTAATGTCCTTAAAACAAGTCAAAATGAGGCTCAGTAGTGTGTGTGGCCTCCACGTGCCTGTATGACCTCCCTACAACGCCTGGGCATGCTCCTGATGAGGTGGCGGATGGTCTGGACCTGGACTAAAGCATCCGCCAACTCCTGGACAGTCTGTGGTGCAACGTGGCGTTGGTGGATGGAGCGAGACATGATGTCCCAGATGTGCTCAATTGGATTCAGGTCTGGGGAACGGGCGGGCCAGTCCATAGCATCAATGCATTCCTCTTGCAGGACCTGCTGACACAGCAGTGTGAACCTGCTTTCCTCTGTGAAGAGCACAGGACGCCAGTGGCGAATTTGCCAATCTTGGTGTTCTCTGGCAAATGCCAAACGTCCTGCACGGTGTTGGGCTGTAAGCACAACCCCCACCTGTGGACGTCGGGCCCTCATACCACCCTCATGGAGTCTGTCTCTGACCATTTGAGCAGACACATGCACATTTGTAGCCTGCTGGAGGTCATTTTGCAGGGCTCTGGCAGTGCTCCTCCTTGCACAAAGGCGGAGGTAGCAGTCCTGCTGCTGGGTTGTTGCCCTCCTACGGCCTCCTCCACGTCTCCTAATGTACTGGCCTGTCTCCTGGTAGCGCCTCCATGCTCTGGACACTACGCTGACAGACACAGCAAACCTTCTTGCCACAGCTCGCATTGATGTGCCATCCTGGATTAGCTGCACTACCTGAGCCACTTGTGTGGGTTGTAGACTCCGTCTCATGCTACCACTAGAGTGAAAGCACCGCCAGCATTCAAAAGTGACCAAAACATAATTCAGGAAGCATAGGAACTGAGAAGTGGTCTGTGGTCACCACCTGCAAAACCAGTCCTTTATTGGGGGTGTCTTGCTAATTGCCTATAATTTCCACCTGTTGTCTATTCCATTTGCACAACAGCATGCGTAATGTATTGTCAATCAGTGTTGCTTCCTAAGTGGACAGTTTGATTTCACAGAAGTGTGATTGACTTGGAGTTACATTGTGTTGTTTAAGTGTTCCCTTAATTTTTTTGAGCAGTTTTTATATTATGTGAAAGGCAGACACATTTCAAAGATTGATAGAAAATATCCATATTTATTTTATGGCGATTCTACATCAGTGCTCTCCAACCCTGTTCCTGCAGAGCTACTGTCCTGTAGGTTTTCACTCCAACACTAACTAGCACACCTGATTCTAATAATTAGTTGGTGGATAAACTGAACCAGGTTAGTTACAACCGGGGTTGGAGTGAAAACCTACAGGAGGGTATCTCTCCAGGAACAGGGTTGGAGTTAACCTACAGGAGGGTATCTCTCCAGGAACAGGGTTGGAGTGAAAACCTACAGGAGGGTATCTCTCCAGGAACAGGGTTGGAGTGAAAACCTACAGGAGGGTAGCTCTCCAGGAACAGGGTTGGAGTTAAAACCTACAGGAGGGTAGCTCTCCAGGAACAGGGTTGGAGTTAAAACCTACAGGAGGGTAGCTCTCCAGGAACCGGGTTGGAGTTAAAACCTACAGGAGGGTAGCTCTCCAGGAACCGGTTGGAGTTAAAACCTACAGGAGGGTAGCTCTCCAGGAACAGGGTTGGAGTTAAAACCTACAGGAGGGTATCTCTCCAGGAACAGGGTTGGAGTTAAAACCTACAGGAGGGTATCTCTCCAGGAACAGGGTTGGAGTTAAAACCTACAGGAGGGTAGCTCTCCAGGAACAGGTTTGGAGTTAAAACCTACAGGAGGGTATCTCTCCAGGAACAGGTTTGGAGTGAAAACCTACAGGAGGGTAGCTCTCCAGGAACGGGTTTGGAGTTAAAACCTACAGGAGGGTAGCTCTCCAGGAACAGGGTTGGAGTTAAAACCTACAGGGAGGGTATCTCTCTCCAGGAACAGGTTTGGAGTTAAAACCTACAGGAGGGTATCTCTCCAGGAACAGGTTTGGAGTGAAAACCTACAGGAGGGTATCTCTCCAGGAACAGGTTTGGAGTGAAAACCTACAGGAGGGTATCTCTCCAGGAACAGGGTTGGAGTGAAAACCTACAGGAGGGTATCTCTCCAGGAACAGGTTTGGAGTGAAAACCTACAGGAGGGTATCTCTCCAGGAACAGGTTTGGAGTGAAAACCTACAGGAGGGTATCTCTCCAGGAACAGGTTTGGAGTGAAAACCTACAGGAGGGTATCTCTCCAGGAACAGGTTTGGAGTTAAAACCTACAGGAGGGTATCTCTCCAGGAACAGGGTTGGAGTTAAAACCTACAGGAGGGTATCTCTCCCGGAACAGGGTTGGAGACCCCTACAGGAGGGTATCTCTCCAGGAACAGGGTTCTACATGGTCTTATGCTGAGCCACACTGGCTGCATTTTACACAGGCAGCACAATTCTGATATTCTTTCCACTAATTGGTCTTAATCACAGATCTTTTTCAGAACTGTTCTGGTTGGTCAGTAAACAAATTAGTGAAAAAATGATCAGAATTGGACTGCAGGGGAATTAAGTCTTTGTATTGTGTTTTGAGAATCTACAGAGGGAAGAATGAGGTGGTCATTGCTGTCCATTGCAAGGTGTGTCTGCTCCCTCATGCTTGTGTACCCAAAATGCTTTGGGGTATTTTTCAGCAGGGCACTGTGGAATAACTCCAGATAGCCTGAGTTTTACAGAATGAAAAGGTAACGAGAGAAGAAGGGTTGATTTAAATTGATCTGGAAGGTTCTCTGTGGTCCTCCTCGGGCTACCTCTAACCACCTGTAACCCCAGAACACAAACCATACAAACACTACCCAATTCATGTTTATACCGTGCTTACTGTACATTGAGCTATTTTAGCCGTCAGCTTGTAAATAGTTTGGCCAACTTACCTTCAGCTTGTGCAGAGCTAGGGGTTGGAAGCGCGTGTTGGTGCAATCAGATTCTGTACCACCTACAACAAAATACAGAACAATACAGTGGCTTGCGAAAGTATTCACCCCCCTTGGCATTTTTCCTATTTTGTTGCCTTACAACCTGGAATTAAAATTGATTTGTGGGGTGGTTTGAATCATTTGATTTACACAACATGCCTACTACTTTGAAGATGCAAAATATTTTTTTTTGTGAAACAAACAAGAAATAAGACAAAAAAACAGAACTAGAGCGTGCATAACTATTCACCCCTCCCAAAGTCAATACTTTGTAGAGCCACCTTTTGCAGCAATTACAGCTGCAAGTCTCTTGGGGTATGTCTCTATAAGCTTGGCACATCTAGCCACTGGGATTTTAGCCCATTCTTCAAGGCAAAATTGCTCCAGCTCCTACAAGTTGGATGGGTTCTGCTGGTGTACAGCAATTTTTAAGTCATACCACCGATTCTCAATTGGATTGAGGTCTGGGCTGTGACTGGGCCATTCCAAAACATTTAAATGTTTCCCTTTTTAAACCACTCGAGTGTTGCTTTAGCAGTATGCTTAGGGTCATTGTCCTGCTGGAAGGTGAACCTCCGTCCCAGTCTCAAATCTCTGGAAGACTGAAACAGCTTTCCCTCAAAAATTTCCCTGTATTTAACGACATCCATCATTCCTTCAATTCTGACCAGTTTCCCAGTCCCTGCAGATGGAAAAACATCCCCACAGCATGATGCTGCCACCACCATGCTTCACTGTGGGGATGGTGTTCTCGGTGTGATGAGAGGTGTTGGGTTTGCGCCAGACATAGCGTTTTCCTTTGATGGCAAAAAAAGCTCAGTTTTAGTCTCATCTGACCAGAGTACCTACTTCCATATGTTTGGGGAGTCTCCCACATGCCTTTTGGCGAACACCAAACGTGTTTGCTTATTTTTTTCTTTAAGCAATGGCTTTTTTCTGGCCACTCTTCCGTAAAGCCCAGCTCTGTGGAGTGTACGGCTTAAAGTGGTCCTATGAACAGATATTTCAATCTCTGCTGTGGAGCTTTGCAGCTCCTTCAGGGTTATCTTTGGTCTCTTTGTTGCCTCTCTGATTAATGCCCTCCTTGCCTGGTCTGTGAGTTTTGGTGGGCGACCCTCTCTTGACAGGTTTGTTGTGGTGCCATATTCTTTCAATTTTTAAAAATAATGGATTTAATGGTGCTCCGTGGGATGTTCAAAGTTTCAGATATTTTTTTTATAACCCAACCCTGATCTGTACTTCTCCACAACTTTGTCCCTGATCTGTTTGGAGAGCTCCTTGGTCTTCATGGTGCCACTTGCTTGGTGGTGCCCCTTGCTTAGTGACCTGAACTGCTTTTATTTTAATGATGAGTTTTGAATGGCCTCTGAAAATACAGTGTCCCATACAGTAAGGGGATCTGTTGTGTAGAAATAAAGTCAATTATGAATTATTTTGTCTTAGTTAAGAACAAGTTGTCATCCAGTAGGCTTTGATTACATTTCCAATATCCCCGTCCACGTGGAAATTCTGTAAGAGTTATATGGAGGCCAATTAGATGGGGGTCCGATCGCATTCTGTCTCCTATTAATACTTTTTAAACTTTTGATGCCAGCAAGAATGAGACCAGGAAGTAATCAAGACGGCTAGCTTGATTAAGCCTCCTCCATGTATATCTCACTAGGTCAGGGTTTTTCAGCCTCCATATATCCACTAGTTCTAATGTATCCATGATATTCGTGATCTCCTTAAGTGCTTGAGGGTGATAGTTTGTAGTGTGATTTCCTTTACGATCCATTGAGGTACTTAAAACCGTATTATAATCTCCCACCATAATAATAGATTCATTCGTTGCTTGTGAGCTCAATAGATTATTATATATATTTTCGAAGAAGTGAATCATGATTATTTGGCCCATATAGATTAATTAGCCAGATCTGTTTTTGGTCCAATAGCATATTTAAAAGAATCCATCTTCCTTGAGGATCTGTTTTCACAGTTTGCACAATTGGATAAAAATGTGTATTAATTAATATAATCACCCCTTTTTTTGTTTGGTTTATTTGCCCATGACAAAAATATATATTTCTCCCTCTGTCCATTTTGTATTAATGGCATCTGTTTGAACTTGTTACCCAACCTAATCTATATTTGTAAAGTGAGTTTCCTGTAAACAATAGATATTATATTCTTTCTCTTTTAGCAGGTAAAAAATGATCTTCTTTTAGCTAATGTTAGGTTACCTCTAACTGAGACTCCATCATTTCTCAGCTGTTGTCGAAATGGATTCCCCATCAGTCTTTCAGCCAGGTAAACTGGCCAACCAATACCAGCAAATCTTAGGTACTGTCTGATGGACTCACAGAAAACGTTCAACAGCTGTGTGCCAAAAATACATTGTACCGCTGATCTTTGGCATCATTACTGAAAATCCCTCTGATAATCTTTGGCATCATTCTTGATAGCCACTAGCCACTGGCAGATTATTTTTTTTACTGTTGGTCGTTCTAAGTAAACAACGCCTTTATTCCAGTTTGTGGCCACGCCCCCTCAAGCTAGCATGTATCAGCATTCGCTATGAATGCCGGACTTTGTGGTTCACTATGAGCGGACGAATACACAGGGAGCCGAATCTTTCCGATTCTACCAGTGAAATTAAAATTTTCTAGCTTGTGGTTTGGATAAATGTGATGTTTATGATAATATGTAATGTTTTAATATAGTAATTACTATATGCTGTGGCAATTTCAGGTTGAGCCGACGTATACTGTGAATGCAGACTCCGCAAATATTCTCACGATTCTATGTGTATTGCGATAAACATATTGCTCACTATATGTCTGCTGCGGAAAGACGAGAGCGCGTGAGAAAATTAGTTTTGATCAGTCATTGAAATAAAAGTGCTGAAAATATGTTGGCTTACTATTTTAAAAAGACTGAGAACAAGCTGTAGGATGGATCATGCTGCAGGTACAGCCAACTAGCTGACGCTACCTACCAACTAACTAGCTAAACTACTAGCCAACTAGCTGACGCTACCTACCAACTAACTAGCTAAACTACTAGCCAACTAGCTGACGCTACCTACCAACTAACTAGCTAAACTACTAGCCAACTAGCTGACGCTACCTACCAACTAACTAGCTAAACTACTAGCCAACTAGCTGACGCTACCTACCAACTAACTAGCTAAACTACTAGCCAACTAGCTGACGCTACCTACCAACTAACTAGCTAAACTACTAGCCAACTAGCTGACGCTACCTACCAACTAACTAGCTAAACTACTAGCCAACTAGCTGACGCTACCTACCAACTAACTAGCTAAACTACTAGCCAACTAGCTGACGCTACCTACCAACTAACTAGCTAAACTACTAGCCAACTAGCTGACGCTACCTACCAACTAACTAGCTAAACTACTAGCCAACTAGCTGACACTACCTACCAACTAACTAGCTAAACTACTAGCCAACTAGCTGACGCTACCTACCAACTAACTAGCTAAACTACTAGCCAACTAGCTGACGCTACCTACCAACTAACTAGCTAAACTACTAGCCAACTAGCTGACGCTACCTACCAACTAACTAGCTAAACTACTAGCCAACTAGCCGACGCTACCTACCAACTAACTAGCTAAACTACTAGCCAACTAGCTGACGCTACCTACCAACTAACTAGCTAATCTACTAGCCAACTAGCTGACGCTACCTACCAACTAACTAGCTAATCTACTAGCCAACTAGCTGACGCTACCTACCAACTAACTAGCTAAACTACTAGCCAACTAGCCGACGCTACCTACCAACTAACTAGCTAAACTACTAGCCAACTAGCTGACGCTACCTACCAACTAACTAGCTAAACTACTAGCCAACTAGCCGACGCTACCTACCAACTAACTAGCTAAACTACTAGCCAACTAGCCGACGCTACCTACCAACTAACTAGCTAAACTACTAGCCAACTAGCTGACGCTACCTACCAACTAACTAGCTAATCTACTAGCCAACTAGCTGACGCTAAATAAATATGGATTTTTATCATTCCAAAATAATATTGTGATTATGTAACCGTATCAATTCCAGCCTGCCCCCCCCCCCCCAATCACTATCTTCAGCGCTATTGTCAAGGAAGGTTCAACAGCTGGCCGCTCCAGTCCTGACCCACTGCAGGTCAGCATATAGCCTAACACTCGTGATGCCGTAGGCCAACTCAGTTTTACAGTCCAGTTTTAGGCCAGCTTATAACTTACATAAACTGTAGGCTACAAGAAAGGGGCAACTGCCTAAACCCAGCACCATAGCCTAATGGTGTATGCTATGCCTAGCTAGGATTTATCCTGATTTCCACATTCTCCTGGCTCCTACATAACCCTAGCAGAGTTGTAAACATGGCCTACGTGCCTGGGTTAATGTGTGTGTTCAAAGCCTATAGACAGGTGTTGTCCAGGTGTGTTATTGTAAAAGCCCTGATAAACCTTCATCTCCTCACCCTTATTAACCTGTGCAAACAGCACACATATCTCCATTGTAGTTGACATAACCCTTAATCTCATTCAGTAATAAAGAATTCATTAGTGTTAGCTGAGGTGTGTGTGTTTTAGCTTCCAGTAGGCTAATTCAATGTGGTGGTAGCGTAAACCTGAGGTGTGTGGGCAGCAGTAACAGACTCGGGTAATACAGCTGAATGGTTGGTTGGAGTGGAGGCGGTAACAGACTCGGGTAATACAGCTGAATGGTTGGTTGGAGTGGAGGCGGTAACAGACTCGGGTAATACAGCTGAATGGTTGGTTGGAGTGGAGGCGGTAACAGACTCGGGTAATACAGCTGAATGGTTGGTTGGAGTGGAGGCGGTAACAGACTCGGGTAATACAGCTGAATGGTTGGTTGGAGTGGAGTGGTCACTTGAACAGGCGGTCTCATTGTCCTACAACAGCTTGCTTTGTGCTGCAAGGCCTTGTTTCATATGCTGAGAGGGAGTAATGAAACCTCATTATCTCATCTAGGACCCTACATAGGTAGCCTATTAATCATTCCTTAATCTAGGACCCTACATACAGTTGAAGTCGAAAGTTTACATACACTTAGGTTGGAGTCAATAAAACTAGTTTTTCAACCACTCCACACATTTCTTGTTAACAAACTATAGTTTTGGCAAATCGGTTAGGACATCTACTTTGTGCATGACGAAGTAATTTTTCCAATAATTGTTTACAGACAGATTATTTCACTTATAATTCACTGTATCACAATTCCAGTGGGTCAGAAGTTTACATACACTAAGTTGACTGTGCCTTTAATTTTCTGGAACTTTCCAAGCTGTTTATGTCATGGCTTTAGAAACTTCTGAAAGGCTAACTGACATCATTTGAATCAATTGGAGGTGTACCTGTGTGGATGTATTTCAAGGCCTACCTTCAAACTCAGTGCCTCTTTGCTTGACATCATGGGAAAATCAAAAGAAATCAGCCAAGACCTCAGAAAAGAAATTGTAGACCTCCAAGTCTGGTTCATCCTTGGGAGCAATTGCCAAACGCCTGAAGGTACCACGTTCATCTGTACAAACAATAGCACGCAAGTACACTGCTCAAAAAAATAAATAAAGGTAACACTAAAATAACACATCCTAGATCTGAATGAATGAAATAATCTTATTAAATACTTTTTTCTTTACATAGTTGAATGTGCTGACAACAAAATCACACACAAATTATCAATGGAAATCAAATTTATCAACCCATGGAGGTCTGGATTGGGAGTCACCCTAAAAATTAAAGTGGAAAACCACACTACAGGCTGATCCAACTTTGATGTAATGTCCTTAAAACAAGTCAAAATGAGGCTCAGTAGTGTGTGTGGCCTCCACGTGCCTGTATGACCTCCCTACAACGCCTGGACATGCTCCTGATGAGGTGGCGGATGGTCTCCTGAGGGATCTCCTCCCAGAGCTGGACTAAAGCATCTGCCAACTCCTGGACACCTTCAAAACCAGTCCTTTATTGGGGGTGTCTTGCTAATTGCCTATAATTTCCACCTGTTGTCTATTCCATTTGCACAACAGCATGTGAAATTTATTGTCAATCAGTGTTGCTTCCTAAGTGGACAGTTTGATTTCACAGAAGTGTGATTGACTTGGAGTTACATTGTGTTGTTTAAGTGTTCCCTTTATTTTTTTGAGCAGTGTATAAACACCATGGGACCACGCAGCTGTCCTACCGCTCAGGAAGGAGATGCATTCTGTCTCCTAGAGATGAACGTACTTTGGTGCGAAAAGTGCAAATCAATCCCAGAACAACAGCAAAGGACCTTGTGAAGATGCTGGAGGAAACAGGTACAAAAGTATCTATATCCACAGTAAAACGAGTCCTATATCGACATGACCTGAAAGGCCGCTCAGCAAGGAAGAAGCCACTGCTCCAAAACCGCCAGAAAAAAGCCAGACTACGGTTTGCAACTGCACACGGGGACAAAGATCGTACTTTTTGGAGAAATGTCCTCTGGTCTGATGAAACAAAAATAGAATTGTTTGGCCATAATGACCATCGTTATGTTTGGAGGAAAAAGGGGGCACTTGCAAGCCGAAGAACACCATCCCAACCGTGAAGAACGGGGGGTGGCAGCATCATGCTGTGGGGGTGCTTTGTTGCAGGAGGGACTGGTGTATTCTCAAAATAGATGGCATCATTAGGAAGGAAAAATTATGTGGATATATTGAAGCAACGTCTCAAGACATCAGTCAGGAAGTTAAAGCTTGGTCGCAAATGGGTCTTCCAAATGAACAGTGACCCCAAGCGTACTTCCAAAGTTGTGGCAAAATGGCTTAAGGACAACAAAGTCTAGGTATTAGAGTGGCCATCACAAAGCCCTGACCTCAATCCTATAGAACATTTGTGGGCAGAACTGAAAAAGCGTGTGCGAGCAAGGAGGCCTACAAACCTGACTGTTACACCAGCTCTGACAGGAGGAATGGGCCAAAATTCATCCAATTTATTGTGGAAGGCTACCCGAAACGTTTGACCCAAGTTAAACAATTTAAAGGCAATGCTACCAAATACTAATTGAGTGTATGTAAACTTTCTGACTCTCTCGCTCTGTCTCTCTTGGACTCTCTCTCTCTGACTCTCGCTCTCGCTCTCGCTCTCTCTCTCTCTCTCTCTCTCTCTCTCTCTCTCTCTCTCTCTCTCTCTCTCTCTCTCTCTCTCTCTCTCTCTCTGTGTCTCTCTGTCTCTGTCTCTGTCTGACTCTCTCTCTCTCAGGTCTAGGTCAGGATGACAGATGGTGACTAGATCAGACACTATGGAGATCCCTATCAACAGTAACGGAGACACAGGGACGCTGGCGGAGGACGACAGACTTGAACAGGTGACACAACCCCTAAAACACCCCGCTCTTGTCAAGTACTGACCCCACCTGTCTCTCTCTCTCTACTCTAATACTGACCCCACCTGTCTCTCTCTCTCTCTCTCTCTCCTCCTCTATACTGACCCCACCTGTCTCTCTCTCTACTCTAATACTGACCCCACCTGTCTCTCTCTCTCTCCTCAAATACGGACCCCACCTGTCTCTCTCTCTCTACTCTAATACTGACCCCACCTGTCTCTCTCTCTCTCTCTCCTCAAATACTGACCCCACCTGTCTCTCTCTCTCTCTCTCTCTCTCTCTCTCTCCTCAAATACTGACCCCACCTGTCTCTCTCTCTCTCTCTCTCTCCTCAAATACTGACCCCACCTGTCTCTCTCTCTCCTCAAATACTGACCCCACCTGTCTCTCTCTCTCTCTCCTCAAGTACTGACCCCACCTGTCTCTCTCCTCAAGTACTGACCCCACCTGTCTCCCTTCCCATCACCAATCACATCAAATATTTAGCCAATAATTGGGCTGCGTGTGTAAACACAGCCTTTGTGGCTGGGACCAGATTTAGGCAGATTCAGTACTGGAGGTTTTCCTACCGAAACAACTGACTCTATTTCGCCTTAGTAGAACAACACCTCTCACCATGCAGGCTAGGAGCACAAGGTCCAACAGTTTAGTTAGGCTGACAGAATCTAGCTGGTAGAATCTCTACTAGTTGGTAGGATCTAGCTGGTAGAATCTGTACTAGTTGGTAGAATCTAGCTGGTAGAATCGGTACTAGTTGACAGAATCTAGCTGGTAGAATCGGTACTAGTTGACAGAATCTAGCTGGTAGAATCTGTACTAGTTGACAGAATCTAGCTGGTAGAATCGGTACTAGTTGACAGAATCTAGCTGGTAGAATCTGTACTAGTTGACAGAATCTAGCTGGTAGAATCGGTACTAGTTGACAGAATCTAGCTGGTAGAATCTGTACTAGTTGATAGAATCTAGCTGGTAGAATCTGTAGTAGCAGCAGGTTCTGTATCTGAGGGAACATACTCTGGGATGTCACCTTTTGCAGTTCCACGGTGTCCATGGGAATATATAGTCCCGTGAACAGGTGACATGGCTATTAGCAGACTGGTGTCATGGCTCAGCTAGACTGTTTGTTTTATCTCTGTGGGTTTATGACAAACAGTTTGAGAGGTATTGCCTAACAGAAGTTACTAGTGTGGTTAAGTGTCAATTCAGGAGTAAGGTTGGACCGGAGGATCCTTTTGAATCTGATAACGTAAGTAAAGAGTTGTCAGTGTAAAGTGTCATGTCTTGACGTAGGCGATGTGAAACGCTCTTTTAGTAGGGACTAGTTTAGAAGGTGCTCCCTCAGATTTTATAACCACATTTACATTTAAGTCATTTAGCCGACGCTCTTATCCAGAGCGACTTACAAATTGGTGCATTTAACTTAGGATAGCCAGTGGGGCAACCACCACTGGGGGAGGAGGGGGGGTGTAGAAGGATTACTGTTAGACTATTCCAGATATTCCTTAAAGAGGTGGGGTTTCAAGTGTCTCCGGAAGGTGGTCAGTGACTCCGCTGTCCTGGCGTCGTGAGGGAGCTTGTTCCACCATTGGGGTGCCAGAGCAGCGAATAGCTTTGATTGGGCTGAGCGGGAACTATGCTTCCGCAGAGGAAGGGGAGCCAGCAGGCCAGAGGTGGATGAACGTAGTGCCCTCGTTTGGGTGTAGGGACTGATCAGAGCCTGAAGGTACGGAGGTGCCGTTCCCCTCACAGCTCCGTAAACTAGCACCATGGTCTTGTAGCAGATGGAGCTTCAAATTCTTCCATATGGTGTGATACTACTACGACTGGAAACTATGGCCTTATCAACATGTTTGCATTCTGCTAGCTATAAGGTATGTAGCCATACTCTCCTAGATTAGAGATTACGTGAGTGGAAGGAGGTGTGAGGGTTGTATCAGTGTGTAACAGGGTTTTGTGTGGTCTAACAGCCCGCCCTAAAGCACACCTTGTTGGACAAATACAACCCAGGTTAACAGGGACAGCAGATCCGGGAGGGAGGGAGAGAGGTAGAGTAGAGAGAGGGGGGTAGAGAGAGAGAGAGAGATCACTTTTGTTTATGATCTACTTCACTTGCTTTGGCAATGTTAACATACAGTGGGGAAAAAAGTATTTAGTCAGCCACCAATTGTGCAAGTTCTCCCACTTAAAAAGATGAGAGGCCTGTAATTTTCATCATAGGTACACGTCAACTATGACAGACAAAATTAGAAAAACAAATCCAGAAAATCACATTGTAGGATTTTTAATGAATTTATTTGCAAATGATGGTGGAAAATAAGTATTTGGTCAATAACAAAAGTTTCTCAATACTTTAAATAATAAATAAATAAATAATTAGTCATTTAGCAGACGCTCTTATCCACCGACAGATTTTTCACCTAATCGGCTCGGGGATTAGAACCAGCGACCTTTCGGTTACTGGCACAACGCTCTTACCCACTAAGCTACCTGCCGCCCATATAACTTTGTTATATACCCTTTGTTGGCAATGACACAGGTCAAACGTTTTCTGTAAGTCTTCACAAGGTTTTCACACACTGTTGCTGGTATTTTGGCCCATTCCTCCATACAGATCTCCTCTAGAGCAGTGATGTTTTGGGGCTGTCGCTGGGCAACACGGACTTTCAACTCCCTCCAAAGATTTTCTATGGGGTTGAGATCTGGAGACTGGCTAGGCCACTCCAGGACCTTGAAATGCTTCTTATGAAGCCACTCCTTCGTTGCCCGGGCAGTGTGTTTGGGATCATTGTCATGCTGAAAGACCCAGCCACGTTTCATCTTCAATGCCCTTGCTGATGGAAGGAGGTTTTCACTCAAAATCTCACGATACATGGCCCCATTCATTCTTTCCTTTACACGGATCAGTCGTCCTGGTCCCTTTGCAGAAAAACAGCCCCAAAGCATGATGTTTCCACCCCATGCTTTACAGTAGGTATGGTGTTCTTTGGATGCAACTCAGCATTCTTTGTCCTCCAAACACGACGAGTTGAGTTTTTACCAAAAAGTTATATTTTGGTTTCATCTGACCATATGACATTCTCCCAATCCTCTTCTGGATCATCCAAATGCACTCTAGCAAACTTCAGACAGGCCTGGACATGTACTGGCTTAAGCAGGGGGACACGTCTGGCACTGCAGGATTTGAGTCCCTGGCGGCGTAGTGTGTTACTGATGGTAGGCTTTGTTACTTTGGTCCCAGCTCTCTGCAGGTCATTCACTAGGTCCCCCCGTGTGGTTCTGGGATTTTTTTGACCCCATGGGGTGAGATCTTGCGTGGAGCCCCAGATCGAGGGAGATTATCAGTGGTCTTGTATGTCTTCCATTTCCTAATAATTGCTCCCACAGTTGATTTCTTCAAACCAAGCTGCTTACCTATTGCAGATTCAGTCTTCCCAGCCTGGTGCAGGTCTACAATTTTGTTTCTGGTGTCCTTTGACAGCTCTTTGGTCTTGGTCATAGTGGAGTTTGGAGTGTGACTGTTTGAGGTTGTGGACAGGTGTCTTTTATACTGATAACAAGTTCAAACAGGTGCCATTAATACAGGTAACGAGTGGAGGACAGAGGAGCCTCTTAAAGAAGTTGTTACAGGTCTGTGAGAGCCTAAAATCTTGCTTGTTTGTAGGTGACCAAAAACGAATTTTCCACCATAATTTGCAAATAAATTCATAAAAAATCCTACAATGTGATTTTCAGGGGAAAAAAATCCTCAATTTGTCTGTCATAGTTGACGTGTACCTACGATGAAATTTACAGGCCTCTCTCATCTTTTTAAGTGGGAGAACTTGCACAATTGGTGGCTGACTAAATACTTTTTTTCCCCACTGTAGGTTTCCCATGCCAATAAAGCCCATTGAATTGAGCGTTTAAGGCAGTTAAACAGGCTGGTGTTTGCCAACCACACTGTGTTCTGCTCCAGTAGTAAACACACAAACTCTTATCAGGACTGAAAGCTGCTGTCTTTGTTAGCCAGAGGTTTGGTCAAACACTCAGCACACAGACCGAGACGGACAGACTGGAGGCACACAGACCGAGACAGACAGACTGGAGGCCTACAGACCCAGACAGACAGACTGGAGGCCTACAGACCCAGACAGACAGACAGACAGACTGAAGGCCTACAGACCGAGACAGACAGACTGGAGGCCTACAGACCGAGACAGACAGACTGGAGGCCTACAGACCGAGACAGACAGACAGACAGACTGGAGGCCTACAGACCGAGACAGACAGACTGGAGGCCTACAGACCGAGACAGACAGACTGGAGGCCTACAGACCGAGACGGACAGACTGGAGGCCTACAGACCGAGACGGACAGACTGGAGGCACACAGACCGAGACAGACAGACTGGAGGCCTACAGACCCAGACAGACAGACTGGAGGCCTACAGACCGAGACAGACAGACTGGAGGCCTACAGACCGAGACAGACCGAGAGACTGGAGGCCTACAGACCGAGACGGACAGACTGGAGGCACACAGACCGAGACAGACAGACTGGAGGCCTACAGACCCAGACAGACAGACAGACAGACTGAAGGCCTACAGACCCAGACAGACAGACTGGAGGCCTACAGACCGAGACAGACAGACTGGAGGCCTACAGACCGAGACAGACAGACAGACAGACTGGAGGCCTACAGACCGAGACAGACAGACTGGAGGCCTACAGACCGAGACAGACAGACTGGAGGCCTACAGACCGAGACAGACAGACTGGAGGCCTACAGACCGAGACGGACAGACTGGAGGCACACAGACCGAGACAGACAGACTGGAGGCCTACAGACCGAGACAGACAGACTGGAGGCCTACAGACCGAGACAGACAGACTGGAGGCCTACAGACCGAGACGGACAGACTGGAGGCACACAGACCGAGACAGACAGACTGGAGGCCTACAGACCCAGACAGACAGACAGACAGACTGAAGGCCTACAGACCGAGACAGACAGACTGGAGGCCTACAGACCGAGACAGACAGACTGGAGGCCTACAGACCGAGACAGACAGACAGACATACTGGAGGCCTACAGACCGAGACAGACAGACTGGAGGCCTACAGACCGAGACAGACAGACTGGAGGCCTACAGACCGAGACAGACAGACTGGAGGCCTACAGACCGAGACAGACAGACTGGAGGCCTACAGACCGAGACAGACAGACTGGAGGCCTACAGACCGAGACAGACAGACAGACAGACTGGAGGCCTACAGACTGAGACAGACAGACTGACTGGAGGCCTACAGACCGAGACAGACTGACTGGAGGCCCACAGTAAGGCTGCACCCCAAATGGCACCCTGTTCCCTTTTTATAGTGCACTACTTTTTAACCAGGACCCATAGGGCTCTGTTCAAATGTAGTGCACTATATAGGGAATAGGGTGCCATTTGGACACGGTGTAGCAGTGGTGTTGGAGTTGTTTCTCATCGGGGGTTAAAGAGTCAGAGTTATTTATTGTTCCTAGCTGAATATTAACAAATGTTGTCATAGCAACGAGGCCATTGTCACGATCGTCTTGAAAAGAAGTAGACCAATGCGCAGCGTGTTGAACGAACATGGTGATTTTATTAAATAAAGCACGAAAACAAAACAACAAACGACTCGTGAAGTCCACGGTGACAATGACCGAACACGGAACAAGAACCCACAAACACAAAAGGAAAACAGACAGTTTAAATATGGCTCCCAATCAGAGACAACCAGCCAACAGCTGACACTCGTTGCCTCTGATTGGGAGTCACTCAGGCCAACATAGAAATAGACAAACATGAACCCCCAACATAGAAATATAACACATAGAATAAACACACCCTGGCTCAACAAATAGAGTCCCAGAGCCAGGGTGTGACAGTACCCCCCCCCCCCCCTAAAGGCGCGGACTGCGACCGCGCCTCAATAAGAGCTAAACAGGGGAGGGCTGGGTGGGCATAACTCCTCGGCGGCGGTTCTGGCTCCGGCCTTGCCCACCACCCTCCAATCAACCCCCCATAGCGCCCCTGGTCCGGTCTGGCCCCGCTGGCTGGAGCTGACCTGGACGTAGCAGGAGCGGATAGCTTCAGCTCCGTTGTGGAGCAGTTGATGACCCAGGCACGGGTTGTGCCGGACTGACGACGCGCACCCCTGGCTTGGTGCGTGAAGCAGGACCTGACCGGACCGGGCTGACGATGCGCACCACTGGCTTGGTGCGTGGAGCAGCAACGGGCCGGGCAGGGCTGACGATGCGCACCCCTAGCTTGGTGCGTGGAGCCGGAACGGGCCTCACCGGACTGACGACTCGCACCCCTGGCTTGGTGCGAGTGGCAGGAAAAGGCCGGGCCGGGCTGGCGACGCGCACCGTAGACTTGGTGCGTGGAGCAGGGACAGGCCGGGCTGGGCTGGCGACGCACCCCGTAGGCTTGGTGCGTGGAGCAGGGACAGGCCGGGCTGGGCTGGCGACGCACCCCGTAGGCTTGATGCGTGGAGCAGGGACAGGCCGGACTGGGCTGGCGACGCACACCGTAGGCTTGGTGCGTGGAGCAGGGACAGGCCGGACCGGGCTGGCGACGCACACCGTAGGCTTGGTGCGTGGAGCAGGGACAGGCTGGACCAGGTTGGCGACGCACACCGTAGGTTTGGTGCGTGGAGCAGGGACAGGCCGAACCGGGCTGGCGACGCACACCGTAGGCTTGGTGCGTGGAGCAGGGACAGGCCGGACCGGGCTGTGGAGACGGATAGGAGACCTGGAGTAAAGAGCTGCCACAACCCGTCCTGGCTGAATGCCTACCTTCACACACTCTGTGTGAGGCATCAGCACAGGACGTACAGGGCTGTGTACCCGTACTGGCATAACAGCACGTGACACTGGCGCAGGATATCCGGGACCGAGGAGAGGCACTGGAGGCCACGAGCGCTGAGCCGGCACACTCCGTCCTGGCTGCATGCCCACCTTCGCACAACACGTGCGGGGTGCTCGCACAGGACGTACCGGACTATGCCGGACCACTCGTGGCCCAGTGCGCAGCTCCGCACACCGCGGAACCTGCCCAGTCTCATGCTGCCATGCCTGAGTACGGGGAGTTGGCTCTGCTCTCCATCCAGGCTCCGCCAACCTGCCTTCTGGCCCCCAAAACCCGGTGGCCTCCTCTCCTAATCTCCCAATTCGCCCTGTGGCAGCCTCCTGCTGCCCAGTCGCCCATGCCGTGTGCCCCCCCCCTAAAAAATTCTTGGGGGTGCCTCTCGCCTGTCCGACCACGGCCCGGTTGACGCCGCTTCTCCACTCCTGCCTGGGTCTCCCCCCTTCATCGCCTTCCGGTACCGGAAGGCCTCCTCCTTCGTAATCTGCCCCCAGCCGAGGAGGACATCCACCAGCGTTACCTCCTGCGTGTGTTCCTGGACACGCTGCTTGGTCCTGGTTTGGTGGGTTCTTCTGTCACGATCGTCTTGAAAAGAAGTAGACCAATGCGCAGCGTGTTGAACGAACATGGTGATTTATTAAATAAAGCACGAAAACAAAACAACAAACGACTCGTGAAGTCCACGGTGACAATGACCGAACACGGAACAAGAACCCACAAACACAAAAGGAAAACAGACAGTTTAAATATGGCTCCCAATCAGAGACAACCAGCCAACAGCTGACACTCGTTGCCTCTGATTGGGAGTCACTCAGGCCAACATAGAAATAGACAAACATGAACCCCCAACATAGAAATATAACACATAGAATAAACACACCCTGGCTCAACAAATAGAGTCCCAGAGCCAGGGTGTGACAGCCATTTTCTTCTGAAACTGCTAAAGCAATGTTCATGGAGTTTAAAACTAGTCCAGTTCTTCTCTCACCATTTAATACTGGTCTATTAAACATATAGCACTTAGACATTGAAACGATGTCTGTGTTGGAGTGATCTAAATAATAGAGGGACACAGGGAGGTAGAGACGTATTAACACAGGGAGGTAGAGACGTATTAACACAGGGAGGTGGAGACGTATTAACACAGGGAGGTGGAGACGTATTAACACAGGGAGGTGGAGACGTATTAACACGGGGAGGTGGAGACGTATTAACACACGGGGAGGTAGAGACGTATTAACACGGGGAGGTAGAGACGTATTAATAATAATATATAATATAATAATAAATATAATATGCCATTTAGCAGACGCTTTTATCCAAAGCGACTTACAGTCATGCGTGCATACATTTTTTTTGTGTGTGTATGGGTGGTCCCGGGGATCGAACCCACTACCTTGGCGTTACAAGCGCCGTGCTCTACCAGCTGAGCTACAGAGGACCACGGGGAGGTGGAGACGTATTAACACGGGGAGGTGGAGACGTATTAACACGGGGAGGTGGAGACGTATTAACACGGGGAGGTGGAGACGTATTAACACGGGGAGGTGGAGACGTATTAACACGGGGAGGTGGAGACGTATTAACACGGGGAGGTGGAGACGTATTAACACGGGGAGGTGGAGACGTATTAACACGGGGAGGTGGAGACGTATTAACACGGGGAGGTGGAGACGTATTAACACGGGGAGGTGGAGACGTATTAACACGGGGAGGTGGAGACGTATTAACACGGGGAGGTGGAGACGTATTAACACGGGGAGGTGGAGACGTATTAACACGGGGAGGTGGAGACGTATTAACACGGGGAGGTGGAGACGTATTAACACGGGGAGGTGGAGACGTATTAACACGGGGAGGTGGAGACGTATTAACACAGGGAGGTGGAGACGTATTGACACAGGGAGGTGGAGACGTATTGACACAGGGAGGTGGAGACGTATTAACACAGGGAGGTGGAGACGTATTAACACAGGGAGGTGGAGACGTATTATTAGTTTTCCTGGAGCCCAGAGTTTTTCCTGATCTGGTAGTAGGCTAACCAAAAAACTCTGGAACCTAGTTGTAGCATATGACATGGTAATAAATCAGCTGTTTTTCATATATGGGGCTATGATATGGGCTATGATATTGGCTATGAAATGGGCTATGATATGGGCTATGATATTGGCTATGATGGGACCAGATTAATTTTCCAATCAGTTCATATGGTTTAAAAAAAATAAACTCCTGGAAAAACGCCTGGCCCTGGGTAGGATGAAAGTATTTAAACCCTTTACACAGACAGACAACTGTGATTGTACAATAAAACTAACATTTAAAAAACTGAGCTGAGCTTTGCTGTATTCAGGATTGCATTTGTGGATTAAAAGGCCTAGATAGGCTAGTCACCCGACATGTGAATATACACCACATTTTGATCATGTTCACATTTTCTCAGAACACAAATAAATGGGCCTATTTTAGCCTATAAATACATAGCTTAGGCTACAACAACATGACGTTACGTTTCCCCTGGCCAGGCCCAGATGGTTTTGATTGATTAGGATCCCCATTAGCCAACGCCAATGGCGACAGCTAGTCTTACTGGGGTCCGACATATAACGAAAAATACATTACAGACAATATACTTTAGTGTTTACATATACATTTAAAAACATTAACATATAGTGTTTGTGCATCTATCAATTACAGATACATGTCAGTACATACACACAACAAGTAGGTCACATGGGGGAGAGGTGTTGTGCCGTGAGGTGTTGCTTTATTAGTTTTTTGAAACCAGGTTTGCTGTTCACTTCCGCTATATAAGATGGAAGGGAGTTCCATGCACTCATGGCTCTGTATAATACTGTATGTTTCCTTGAATTTGTTCTGGACCTGGGGGCTGTGAAAAGACCCCTGGTGGCATGTCTGGTGGGGTAAGTGTGTGTGTCAGTGCTGTGTGTAAGTTGACTTTGCAAACAATTTGGAATTTCTAACACATTTGTTTCTTATAAAAACAACTCTTAGCCAAGAGAGACTGGCATGCATAGTATTAATATTAGCCCTCTTTCTTTGCAGCACTTGACCATGTGACTGGACAATAATCAGATAAATAAAATGAAATGAAATGAATAAAACTAGAGCCTGCAGGACTTGCTTTGTGGAGTGTGGTGTCAAAAAAGCAGCATCTCTTTATTACGGACAGACCTCTCCCCATCTTTACAACCATTGACTCTATATGTTTAGACCATGACAGTTTACAATCTAAGGTAACACCAAGTAATTTAGCCTGCTCAACTTGTTCAACAGCCACACAATTTATTACCAGATTCAGCTGAGGTCTAGAATTTAGGGAACGATTTGTACCAAATAAAATACTCTTTTTTTAGAGATGTTCAGGACCAGTTTATTACTGGCCACCCTTTCCAAAATGGACTGCAACTCTTTGTTAAGGGTTTCAGTGACTTCATTAGCTGTGGTTGCTGATGCGTATATGGACTAATCATCAGCATACATGGACACACATGCTTTGTTTAATGCCAGTGGCAGGTCATTGGTAAAAATACAAAAGAGTAGAGGACCTAGAGAGCTGCCCTGTGGTACACCACACTTTACATGTCTGACATTAGAGACGCTTTCATTAAAGCTTGCTGCCAACTCTTAGCAAACTGTTGGAAAACATTGTGTTTCACCAAATACATTGCTACTTCTCTGTAAACAAATTAACAACAGACTTTCAGCATGCTTATAGAGAAGGGCACTCAACACAAATGACTGACTGGTTGAAAGAACCAGTAAAGGCCGCTTTACCACTCTTGGGTAGCGGAATGACTGGCTTCCAGAGTGCATAGACTTCTCTAGGCTACCTGCAGCAGTGGTTATCATCAGTAGATCAGACTGAAGCACGTTGACAAAATCATGAGGCATTTCATTTTTTTGGTGACAGGTTGGGGCTTCCATATAAAACAGCTCGTGGTGGTGTCATGGTGAATTCACTTATACCCACGTTAATCTGACTATTCACAATAACCGTATTATTCTGTGCATGTAACTGCACTCAGTCTCTGTGTTTGATAGAGGTTCATTCTACCAATGCGTGCCAGTCTACAAAGCTATGGAACATTTACAGTATCAATGTTTCCGTTTTTCAGACCAGGGGTGTAATCATTAGTCTGAACAGTTGCAAACGGAAAACATTTTGCTACGAAAACAAGAGTTTCTATTGGACAAATTCATGTAGGTCCCTCCCTGTTCCGTTTGCTTCCGGTTGGTTCTGTTTGGTTCCTAATGAATACATCCCAGGGTTGTTGATTGACCAGCATCTGGTCTGACCAGTTTCCTCCTAACAGATGCTGGGGTAGAATGTCATCACACATAGACACTTAAGGATGGGGATTCAGATTTTTCATAGGACCCAAATATGATCATTTATTCGCAGATGCCTTTATCCAAAGTGACAAATAGGTTCAAACGGTCTGCGTACGTGGGATGTGTTTTTAAGGAAATTAACCCACAATGCAGCAGTGTTTCCAGGCAGTACCATTATCCAACATTAACTGTTACTTTTAATGTGTGTTTTATGTATGTAAATGGGAGTTTTGTTTCCCCTTGACTTGCTGTGTTAATGTCCCACCCGCTGTTGCATGTTGTTTAATCATGTTTCAGGAACCACTGCTATCATAGTCCCATCTTTGGTCGGTTTCCCCCAGATTACACCTACTATGGGGCCACACCATACTAGTTCTCTGCTGGTCGTGGCAACAAAATAAAATCATAAAGCTGGGACACATTATTTTTTTCACTAACTTTAAGCACAGTTGTCAGAGAACCTTACCGATCATCTGCACCTGTCAGCAGGTCTGAAATTAGGACCGCCCAGTTACCTCATGTCCATGAAGGGTTATTTAGTTTGCTCTTTTGCACCCCACGGTCTCTATTTGCACATAATCTCTGTGCAATCTAGCATTCCAGTTCAATACTATTGTGATTATTTTAGCACTATAGCCTATTTTGTGAAGGACCGTCCAGTTCAGCACATTTGCACACACTGCCGTAGATTTCTGTTGTTTTTGAAGGGCTTTAGTTTTTTACCCCATTTGTGAAGGGCTGTTGAGTTCATCATGTGCTTTGAAGGATCTTGGCCAGTTCAGCAGTTGTGAAATGAGAACTAGTTCTCAACAGGCTTCCCTGGTTAAAGGAAGGTGAGAAAAAAAAAAAAAAAAAAAGGACTACATAGGTGTTCAGCAGATTATAGTGATAGGGTTGTAGATACTAGCATCGTTTCGTGAAGGACCGTAGAGTTCAGCAGGTTTGTGAAGGGCCGTAGAGTCTCAAGAAAACTACAGTATGTTGAAAAACACCATAGAGTTCAGCAGGTTTGTGAAGGGCCATAGAGTTCAGCAGGTTTGCGAAGGACGGTAGAGTTCAGCAGGTTTGTGAAGGACCGTAGAGTTCAGCAGGTTTGTGAAGGACCGTAGAGTTCAGCAGGTTTGTGAAGGACCATAGAGTTCAGCAGGTTTGTGAAGGACCATAGAGTTCAGCAGGTTTGTGAAGGGCCGTAGAGTTCAGCAGGTTTGTGAAGGACCGTAGAGTTCAGCAGGTTTGTGAAGGGCCGTAGAGTTCAAAAGGTTGTGAAGGACCATAGAGTTCAGCAGGTTTGTGAAGGACCATAGAGTTCAGCAGGTTTGTGAAGGACCATAGAGTTCAGCAGGTTTGTGAAGGACCATAGAGTTCAGTATGCTTCATTGCCATGGAAAATTGAGTATTGTGGTATTGTGACGGCTCTAGTCCAGATCTCATGTCTCCGTATCCTCAGTCTTCTTCATGGCCGGAATATCATGTGCTGTCAATAACTGATTATTATGATGTTGATCTTTCATCGGCCAATGCCAATGTTATGCCAGTCTGTTATTGATATCATTCCATCTCCCTGTTACTCATTGGTCTGACAATGACATGAATGGAGTTATCGGAAGCACTAACGGCACTGCTTTCACCTGCACATATAGTATTCCTCCTCTCCTGTCTGTCATTTTGTTTGTTGTTTAGCTCCTCCCCTCTATCTGTGTCTAGGTTGCTAAGCTACAGTGGAGCTTAGATGAGAAGGTAGGGAACTCTTCAATTACCTGGGTGTGAAGGACAACGCTGTGTGTGTGTGTGTGTTTACACAATAGATTCAAACCATGTCGCCTACTGGTTTGTCACTTCGTCTGACTCACTAAAATGCATGTCAGTCACATCCTTGGATGAAATGGTTGGTCAGGTTTGGTCCTGCACAAAACAGCATTCAATATGATATAGTCTATTTGCAAGTTGATGATAAACCATTGAGCAGGTTAAATTAATCTAGCCTATGTGTGTGTTTTGGTCCCTACTGTCTTAAATCTAAATCAGGGCACACCTTCTGCCTTTTTCTGACGGAATATAGCAAACATATTGATCTTAATTACATTTTAAAAAAGAGCAACAAAATGGTTAGTTTGAGAGACATTGTGCTGGCTTCCCTCAGGGATTCCAACCCCGAAAGCTACCCGAACGCCCCCAAACTACAACGCCCCTGAACTACAGCGCCCCAAACTACAACGCCCCGAACTACAGCGCCCCGAACTACAGCGCCCCGAACTGCGCCCCGAACTACAGCGCCCCAAACTACAACGCCCCAACTACAACGCCCCAAACTACAACGCCCCAAACTACAACGCCCCAAACTACAACACCCCGAACTACAGCGCCCCGAACTACAACTACAACGCCCCAAACTACAACGCCCCAAACTACAACGCCCCAAACTACAACGCCCTGAACTACAACACCCCCGAACTACAACACCCCGAACTACAACACCCCGAACTACAGCGCCCCAAACTACAGCGCCCCGAACTGCAGCGCCCTGAACTGCAGCGCCCCGTGATGTGCAGCGCCCCGATTTGACTGAATACAACGTTGTCAATGAGAGGAACTACAACGCCCTTGTGTTACAACGGAACTACAATACTACAATGTCTTGTCAGCGCCTGACACAGTAACTTAGTCTTGTCACTGACACAGTAACTTTAGTTAGTTAGTTAGTTCCTGGACCCTGTGTTTCATTCTCCAACAACGACAACATACCAGTGTCGGGCCGGTACCAGTACCAGATCTATGGGTCATATAATGTAGTGACTGGAACTAATGAAGGAACCTAGTGAGTCTACTAGTAGGATTAGATGCCAAAGGGTAATTATAGATAATCATTGACCACACAGGGTCTTAAGTCTTGGGTTCCTTTATATTTTACTCAACTAGCTTAACTAACTGACATTTTAAATCTTTCTTTGATAACCTTTGTTTAAGTGTGTGTGTGGTTGTGACAGTGTGGTGTAACTCGTAGGTGCACGGTAGTGAAACTAACTATCCTATCGTACTGTAGGTCTCTGTCCCCGTGTAGTGAGCTGCCCAGTGACGCGAGCCTACCAGACGGGCTAAATGCCTTTTTTATGCTCGCTTTGAGGCAAGCAACACTTGAAACCCCACCTCTTTAAGGAATACCTGGGATAGGATAAAGTAATCATTCTACCCCCCCCTTAACCCACCCCAAAGAAAGGAAGGAAAAAAAAATATATTGTAAAGTGGTTATCCCACTGGTGAATGCACCAATTTGTAAGTGGCTCTGGATAAGAGCGTCTGCTAAATGACGTAAATGTTAACGAACCATGCCTGAGCTCACCAGCTGTTCCGGACGACTGTGTGATCACTCGGTAGCCGGTGTGAACAAGACCTTTAAACAGGTCAACATTCACAAGGCCGCGGGGTCAGACGGATTACCAGGATGCGTACTCAGAGCATGCGCGTACCAACTGGCAAGTGTCTTCACTGACATTTTCAACCTCTCTCTGACCAAGTCTGTAATACCTACATGTTTGAAGCAGACCACCATAGTCCCTGTGCCAAAGGACACTAAGATAACCTGCCTAAATGATTACCGCCCCGTAGCACTCACGTCGGTAGCCATGAAGTACTTTGAAAGGATGGTCATGGCTCACATCAACACCATCATCCCGGAAACCCTAGACCCACTCCAATTCGCATACCGCCCCAACAGATACACAGATGATGCAATCTCAATCGCACTTCACACTGCCCTTTCCCACCTGGACAAAAGGAACACCTATGTGAGAATGCTGTTCATAGACCAGCTCAGCGTTCAACACCCATAGTGCCCTCAAAGCTCATCACTAAGCTAAGGACCCTGGGACTAAACACCTCCCTCTGCAACTGGATCCTGGACTTCCTGATGGGCCGCCCCCAGGTGGTGAGAGTAGACAACAACACATCTGCCACACTGATCCTCAACACAGGGGCCCCTCAGGGATGCGTGCTCAGTCCCCTCCTGTACTCCCTGTTCACCTACAACTGCATGGCCAGGCACGACTCCAACACCATCATTAAGTTTGCTAACGACACAACAGTGCCGGTATAGGGAGGAGATCAGAGACCTGGCCATGTGGTGCCAGGATAACAACCTGTCCCTCAACGCGTTTTTACACTGCTGCTACTCGCTGTTTATTATCTATGCATAGTCACTTTACCTCTACCTACATGTACAAACTACCTCGACTAACCTGTAACCCCACACATTGGCTATTTTCTTAAAACTGCATTGTTGGTTAAGGGCTTGTAAGTAAGCGTTTCACTGTAAGGTCTACACCTGTTGTATTCGGCGCATGTGACAAATCAAATTTGATTTGACCCTGTAGAGACTATTTACCAACTCAGTACACAAGGAATACATCCAAAAAGGCCCATAGGGCTCTGGTTAAAACTAGTTCACTATATAGGGTACCATTTGGGACAGAGTCTACTCCTTTAACACCGGGAAACACCTGGAGAGAATGAAGATGAAGTGTTGGCATTCTCCTTCCCCCTCTTTCACTCTGCTTCGTCCTTCTTTCCCTCTGCCTCGTCTCTCTTTCCCTCTGCCTCGTCTCTCTTCCCTCTGCCTCGTCCCTCTTTCCCTCTGCCTCGTCTCTCTTTCCCTCTGTCTCGTCTCTCTTTCCCTCTGCCTCGTCTCTCTTTCCCTCTGCCTCGTCCTTCTCGTTCCCTCTGCCTCGTCCTTCTTTCCCTCTGCCTCGTCTCTGTTTCGCTCTGCCTCGTCCTTCTTTCCCCTCTGCCTCGTCCTTCTTTCCCTCTGCCTCGTCTCTCTTTCCCTCTGCCTCGTCTCTCTTTCCCTCTGCCTCGTCCTTCTTTCCCTCTGCCTCGTCCTTCTTTCCCTCTGCCTCGTCTCTGTTTCGCTCTGCCTCGTCCTTCTTTCCCTCTGCCTCGTCTTGCTTTTCTCTTTACTTCAATATCTCTCGTCTCTCTTTCCCTCTGCCTCGTCTCTTTCCCTCTGCCTCGTCTCTCTTTCCCTCTGCCTCGTCTCTCTTTCCCTCTGCCTCGTCTCTTTTCCCTCTGCCTCGTCTCTCTTTCCCTCTGCCTCGTCTCTCTTTCCCTCTGCCTCGTCTCTGTTTCCCTCTGCCTCGTCTCTGTTTTCCCTCTGCCTCGTCTCTGTTTCGCTCTGCCTCGTCTCTGTTTCCCTCTGCCTCGTCCTTCTTTCCCTCTGCCTCGTCTTGCTTTTCTCTTTACTTCAATATCTCTCGTGTCTTCTATCTGTAGGACCTACACCAGGTGATGGTGTCTGGACCCAACCTGAATGAGACCAGTATCGTATCCGGGGGTTACGGGGGTACAGCCGAGGGAATCATTCCTACCAGCTCCATTAAAGGTACAGTACTTCGCTACCCCTATCTCCCTGATTGGGGACCGGTGGCGACTCCCTTTGTATCTCCCCTCTCTGTCTCTCTCTGTTTTCTCTCTGTCTCTCTCTGTCTCTCTCTGTCTCTCTCTGTCTCTCTCTGTCTCTCTCTGTCTCTCTCTGTCTCTCTCTGTCTCTCTCTGTCTCTGTCTCTGTCTCTCTCTCTCTCTCTCTCTGTCTCTGTCTCTCTACCTCTCTGTCTGTCTCTCTCCTCTCTGTCTCTCATGACAGGGTTTTTTGTTTTTCCTTCCTATTTAATGTTTTAATATTTCAGTGTTTTTAAGTCCAGGTGGTCTGCCGTTGTTAAAACAGTAGTTAATAGATGACAGCCGACTGTCTCTGTCTCTTTCTCTTGTTTCCATTCTGTCTGTCTCTGTTGTTCTAATCTGCGCTAAACTTCTGTCTGTCTCTGTTGTTCAATAATCTCTCTAAACATTCTGTCGGTCTCTGTTCAATAATCTCGCTCTCTCTGTCTGCGCTCTGTCTCTGTTCAATATCACCATGCGCTAAACATTCTGTCTCTCCATGCACTAAACATTCTCTGTTCAATAATCACCATGCGCTAAACTCTGTTCAATAATCACCATGCGCTAAACATTCTGTCTGTCTCTCAATAATCACCATGCGCTAAACATTCTGTCAATAATCACCATGCGCTAAACATTCTGTCTGTCTCTGTTCAATAATCACCATGCGCTAAACATTCTGTCTGTCTCTGTTCAATGTCACCATGCGCTAAACATTCTGTCTCTGGTTCAATAATCACCATGCGCTAAACATTCTGTCTCTCTGTTCAATAATCACCATGCGCTAAACATTCTGTCTGTCTCTGTTCAATAATCACCATGCGCTAAACATTCTGTCTGTCTCTGTTCAATAATCACCATGCGCTAAACATTCTGTCTGTCTCTGTTCAATAATCACCATGCGCTAAACATTCTGTCTGTCTCTGTTCAATAATCACCATGCGCTAACATTCTGTCTGTCTCTGTTCAATAATCACCATGCGCTCAACATTCTTTCTAAACATTCTGTCTGTCTCTGTTCAATAATCACCATGCGCTAAACATTCTGTCTGTCTCTGTTCAATATCACCATGCGCTAAAACATTCTGTCTGTCTCTGTTCAATAATCACCATGCGCTAAACATTCTGTCTGTCTCTGTTCAATAAAACATTCACACCATGCGCTAAACATTCTGTCTGTCTCTGTTTCAATAATCACCATGCTAAACATTCTGTCTGTCTCTGTTCAATATCACCATGCGCTAAACATTCTGTCTGTCTCTGTTCAATAATCACCATGCGCTAAACATTCTGTCTGTCTCTGTTCAATAATCACCATGCGCTAAACATTCTGTCTGTCTCTGTTCAATAATCACCATGCGCTAAACATTCTGTCTGTCTCTGTTCAATAATCACCATGCGCTAAACATTCTGTCTGTCTCTGTTCAATAATCACCATGCGCTAAACATTCTGTCTGTCTCTGTTCAATAATCACCATGCGCTAAACATTCTGTCTGTCTCTGTTCAATAATCACCATGCGCTAAACATTCTGTCTGTCTCTGTTCAATAATCACCATGCGCTAAACATTCTGTCTGTCTCTGTTCAATAATCACCATGCGCTAAACATTCTGTCTGTCTCTGTTCAATAATCACCATGCGCTAAACATTCTGTCTGTCTCTGTTCAATAATCACCATGCGCTAAACATTCTGTCTGTCTCTGTTCAATAATCACCATGCGCTAAACATTCTGTCTGTCTCTGTTCAATAATCACCATGCGCTAAACATTCTGTCTGTCTCTGTTCAATAATCACCATGCGCTAAACATTCTGTCTGTCTCTGTTCAATAATCACCATGCGCTAAACATTCTGTCTCTGTTCAATAATCACCATGCGCTAAACATTCTGTCTGTCTCTGTTCAATAATCACCATGCGCTAAACATTCTGTCTGTCTCTGTTCAATAATCACCATGCGCTAAACATTCTGTCTGTCTCTGTTCAATAATCACCATGCGCTAAACATTCTGTCTCTGTTCAATAATCACCATGCGCTAAACATTCTGTCTCTGTTCAATAATCACCATGCGCTAAACATTCTGTCTGTCTCTGTTCAATAATCACCATGCGCTAAACATTCTGTCTGTCTCTGTTCAATAATCACCATGCGCTAAACATTCTGTCTCTGTTCAATAATCACCATGCGCTAAACATTCTGTCTCTGTTCAATAATCACCATGCGCTAAACATTCTGTCTGTCTCTGTTCAATAATCACCATGCGCTAAACATTCTGTCTGTCTCTGTTCAATAATCACCATGCGCTAAACATTCTGTCTGTCTCTGTTCAATAATCACCATGCGCTAAACATTCTGTCTGTCTCTGTTCAATAATCACCATGCGCTAAACATTCTGTCTGTCTCTGTTCAATAATCACCATGCGCTAAACATTCTGTCTGTCTCTGTTCAATAATCACCATGCGCTAAACAACATTCTGTCTGTCTCTGTTCAATAATCACCATGCGCTAAACATTCTGTCTGTCTCTGTTCAATAATCACCATGCGCTAAACATTCTGTCTGTCTCTGTTCAATAATCACCATGCGCTAAACATTCTGTCTGTCTCTGTTCAATAATCACCATGCGCTAAACATTCTGTCTGTCTCTGTTCAATAATCACCATGCGCTAAACATTCTGTCTGTCTCTGTTCAATAATCACCATGCGCTAAACATTCTGTCTGTCTCTCTCATCTTTCCATGCCTAAACATTCTCAGTCCGTGTTAGAGTCCTTTCCAGCAGGTCTGTCTCTGTTCAATCAATACAGCCATACACAGGTATACATTCTGTCTTCATGAAACTACTGTTCCTAGGTCTAAACATTCAGTCAGTCTCCTGTTCAATAATCACCATGTAGACTGTTACCTGTAATAATCACCATGATCCAAACATTCTGTCAGTGGTCATCTTTTCCCAATCCCCCCTTTTGGTTAATGTTGGGACTCAAGGGAAGGGCTGATCCTAGATATGTGGTAAGTAGTGAAACTTCTACCTTGAGTATCCAGGTACTTTCCAGGGCCCCAGTCACCACCTATTTCTGTCACACTGACACTTCTCTCTCTCTCTCTCTCTCTGTCTGTCTGTCTGTCTGTCTGTCCAATCTGTCTGTCTTGTCTGTCTGGACTCAAGGGAAGTCTGTCTGTCTGTCTGTCTGTCTGTAGTGTTCTGTCTTGTCTGTCTGTCTGTCTGGGCCCTGTCTCTGGCTCTTTCTGTCTCTGGCTCTGGCTCTGGCTCTGGCTCTGGTCTGTCTGGCTGTCTGGCTCTGGCTCTGGCTCTGGCTCTGGCTCTGGCTCTGGCTCTGGCTCTGGCTCTGGCTCTGGCTCTGGCTCTGGCTCTGGCTCTGGCTCTGGCTCTGGCTCTGGCTCTGGCTCTGGCTCTGGCTCTGGCTCTCACTCACCCACACACTGTTTCCATGCTGTTGTCATGGTGATGGGGGAGTTGTTAGGATATTGTTCTCAGAGGTGTGAGGTGGTGTTTACTGTAGAGTACATACATTTAAGATTCTACTACTTCATTTGTTTCAACAAAGCACAAACGACGGGTGTATTTTGTGAGTATTTATTTGTCTGTGTGAATTTGTGACTTACCTCCTCTTCCTCCTCCTCCTGTTCTTCCTTGTCCTCCTCCTCCTCCTCCTTCCCCCCTCCTCTTCCTCCTCCTCCTGTTCTTCCTTGTCCTCCTCCTCCTCCCCCCTCCTCTTCATCCTCCTCCTCCTCCCCCCTCCTCCTCATCCTCCTCCTCCGCCTCCTCCCAGGTTCCAGCATGCCGAACAGTAGCAGCAGTGGCTCCACTACTGCAGAGGAGGCCTCTAGGGGAGTGGCTGTGGAGAAACTGGACTTAATGAAGAAATGGGGCCTCAACACCTACAAGGTACCACAATCTACCTTACCTCAACACCTACAAGGTACCACAATCTACCTTACCTCAACACCTACAAGGTACCACAATCTACCTTACCTCAACACCTACAAGGTATCACAATTTACCTTACCTCAACACCTACAAGGTATCACAATTCACCTTACCTCAACACCTACAAGGTATCACAATTTACCTTACCTCAACACCTACAAGGTATCACAATTTACTTTACCTCAACACCTACAAGGTATCACAATTTACCTTACCTCAACACCTACAAGGTATCACAATTTACCTTACCTCAACACCTACAAGGTACTGCAGTCTTCCTCTGTTGTGATACCTGTAAACTAGACTTGATGAAGAGATGGGGGCTCAACACCTACAAGGTACCACAATCTACAGGGAACAGCCAACATAACGTTCCTTAACAGGGCGTTGGGCCACCAGACCAGCTTCCATGAGCCTTGGCGTAGATTCTACAAGTGTCTGGAACTCTGTTGGAGGGGATGCGGTACCGTTCTTCCTGGAGAAATGCCATCATTTTGTGTTTTGATGGTGGTGGAAAACACTGTCTCAGGCGTCGCTACAGAATCTCCCATAAATGTTCAATTGGGTTGAGATCTGGTGACTGAGACACGCGCCCTTTTAACCCCATGTGCTCCTTTGAGAAACCTCTTTCAAAGTCAGAGATCTCTTCTTCTAGCCATGGTAGCCAAAATAATGGGCAACTGGGCATTTTTATACATGGCCCTAAGCATGATGGGATGTTAATTGCTTAATTAACTCAGGAACCACACCTGTGTGGAAGAACCTGCTTTCAATATACTTTGTATCCCTCATTTACTCAAGTGTTTCCTTTATTTTGGCAGTTACCTGTGCCTGTCTACGTAAGTCTACCTGTTAGCATACCTGAACATACCTGAGACCCATAAACAGGGCCTCAACACCTACCAGGTACCTCAGCCTTTCATAGATAGTTTACCTATCTGTTAACATACCTGAACACACCTGAGAGACCCATACACATACCAGGGAATTGTCTTAACATATCTAATGGGGCTTGGAATTGTCTTAACATATCTAATGGGGCTTGGAATTGCCAGGGACCTCACGATACTTAGGTGCCGATATTTCATGCTAATACAATTTGCTCAGAGAAACGGTTTGTTTAACAAGTAATACAAAATATTCTAAAAAAGAAAGGGGTCAAAGTTATAGGCACCCCTGTTTTCAAAACCTTTCAATACCTCACCTTGCGAGCATAACGACATTGAGCCTTTTTCTAGAATGTTTTATGAGAACACATTGGGAGGGACCTTAGACCATTCCTTCATACAGAATCCTTCCAGATCCTTGATATAAATTTGTCTGCGCTTACGGACTTCCTTCTTCAATGCAAACCACAGGTTTTCAATGTGGTAAAAGTCAATAAGATGGCCATTGCAAAATGTTGATTTTGTGGTCAATTAACTATTTCTTTGTGGATTTTGAAATGCGTGCTTGGGGTTATTGTCTTGCTGGAAGATCCACTTGCGGCCAAGTTTCAGCCTCCTGGCAGAGGAAACCAGGTTTTCAGCTAAAATGTCCTGGTACTGGGTAAAGTTCATGATGCCATTGACCTTAACAAGGGCCCCAGGACCAGTGGAAGCAAAATAGCCTCATAACATCAAAGATCCACCAGCGTATTTGACAGTAGGTATTGACATTTCAGTCTTTCCTTCTCCCTCTCTCCCCCAGTGCACTAAGCAGATGATCTCGGAGCGGTTTGGTCGTGGCTCTAAGACCGTGGACCTAGAACTGGAGGCCCAGATAGAAGTTCTCCGGGACACCAAGAGGAAGTATGAGAACGTGCTGCGATTGGCTAGAGCCCTGACCAATCACTTGTACAGCATGGTGCAGACGCAACACGCCCTCGGGGACACCTTCACAGACCTCAGCCAGAAATCACCTGAACTACGGGTGAGAACCTGACCTATAACCTCTAGGCTAACCCCTAACCCCAAAGCCAGAAATCAACTGAATTATGGGTGAGTGCACAAAAAAAAAGACTCTAAAACTTACGTGCGCCAGTTTTCCCGCAAAGGTTGGTATTTATCAGTTTTGAACTTGACGGGAAAGTGTGCGTATCTCCACGCAAATCTTAGACCATGCGTACGCACAACCTCTAGTGGTGGATCAACTAACTGTATTGCACAACCTCTAGTGGTGGATCAACTAACTGTATTGCACAACCTCTAGTGGTGGATCAACTAACTGTATTGCACAACATCTAGTGGTGGATCAACTAACTGTATTGCACAACCTCTAGTGGTGGATCAACTAACTGTATTACACAACCTCTAGTGGTGGATCAACTAACTGTATTGCACAACATCTAGTGGTGGATCAACTAACTGTATTACACAACCTCTAGTGGTGGATCAACTAACTGTATTGCACAACATCTAGTGGTGGATCAACTAACTGTATTACACAACCTCTAGTGGTGGATCAACTAACTGTATTGCACAACATCTAGTGGTGGATCAACTAACTGTATTACACAACCTCTAGTGGTGGATCAACTAACTGTATTGCACAACCTCTAGTGGTGGATCAACTAACTGTATTGCACAACCTCTAGTGGTGGATCAACTAACTGTATTACACAACCTCTAGTGGTGGATCAACTAACTGTATTGCACAACCTCTAGTGGTGAATCAACTAACTGTATTGCACAACCTCTAGTGGTGGATCAACTAACTGTATTGCACAACCTGTAGTGGTGGATCAACTAACTGTATTGCACAACCTCTAGTGGTGGATCAACTAACTGTATTGCACAACCTCTAGTGGTGGATCAACTAACTGTATTGGACAACCTTTAGTGGTGGATCAACTAACTGTATTGCACAACATCTAGTGGTGGATCAACTAACTGTATTGCACAACCTCTAGTGGTGGATCAACTAACTGTATTGGACAACCTCTAGTGGTGGATCAACTAACTGTATTGCACAACCTCTAGTGGTGGATCAACTAACTGTATTGGACAACATCTAGTGGTGGATCAACTAACTGTATTGCACAACCTCTAGTGGTGGATCAACTAACTGTATTGCAAGGGAATATTGTTATTTTGGAGGAAATGGAGGTGTTGATGCACGGGCATTGGTAGGCTAATAAAGACATGAAAACGGAGGCCTAATGATAAAACAGATGCCGTTGGTAAGAAGATCGCATAGCAGCATGTAGCCTAATATATTAATTTTACTTGTATTATGTAGGACTAAACCATAATCATATTGCAGGACATGTCTCTCCTTTTTATTATACAGTGGCTTGCAGAAGTATACACCCCCCTTGGCATTTTTCCTATTTTGTTGCCTTACAACCTGGAATTAAAATTGATTTTTGGGGGGGTTTGTATCATTTGATTTACACAACATGCCTACCACTTTGAAGACCCAAAATATGTTTTATTGTGGAACAAACAAGAAATAAGACAAAAAAACAGAACTAGAGCGTGCATAACTATTCACCCCTCCCAAAGTCAATACTTTGTAGAGCCACCTTTTGCAGCATTTACAGCTGCAAGTCTCTTGGGGTATGTCTCTATAAGCTTGGCACATCTAGCCACTGGGATTTTTGCCCATTCTTCAAGGCAAAACTGCTCCAGCTTCAAGTTGGATGGGTTCCGCTGGTGTACAGCAATCTTTAAGTCATACCACAGATTCTCTTGAGGTCTGGGCTTTGACTAGGCCATTCCAATACATTTAAATGTTTCCCCTTAAACCACTCAAGTGTTGCTTTAGCAGTATGCTTAGGGTCATTGTCCTGCTGGAAGGTGAACCTCTGTCCCAGTCTCAAATCTCTGGAAGACTGAAACAGGTCTCCCTCAAGAATTTCCCTGTATTTAGCGCCATCCATCATTCCTTCAATTCTGACCAGTTTCCCAGTCCCTGCCGATGGAAAAACATCCCCGCAGCATGATGCTGCCACCACCATGCTTCACTGTGGGGATGGTGTTCTCGGTGTGATGAGAGGTGTTGGGTTTGCGCCAGACATAGCGTTTTCCTTGATGGCCAAAAGCTCAATTTTAGTCTCATCTGACCAGAGTACTTCTCCACAACTTTGTCCCTGAACTGTTCGGAGAGCTCCTTGGTCTTCATGGTGCCGCTTGCTTGGTGGTGCCCCTTGCTTAGTGATGTTGCAGACTCTGGGGCCTTTCAGAACAGGTGTATATATACTGTGATCATGTGACACTTAGATTGCACACAGGTGGACTTTATTTAACTAATTATGTGACTTCTGAAGGTAATTGGTTCCACCAGATCTTATTTAGGGGCTTCATAGCAAAGGGGGTGAATACATATGCACGCACCACTTTTCAGTTATTTATTTTTTAGAAGTTTTTGAAACAAGTTATTTTTTTCATTTCAATTCACCAATTTGGACTATTTTGTGTATGTCCATTACATGTAATCCAAATAAAAATCAATTTAAATTACAGGTTGTAATGCAACAAAATAGGAAAAAGCACTGTATAGGACTAAATCATAATCATATTTCAGGACATGTCTCTCCTTTTATGACATGACTGGTTTATTCCCACTACGCACCAAATAGACCTATTAGCCTACTATCATCACTCATTCAATAAATATACCTATTAGCCTACCATCATCACTCATTCAATACAGTAAATATACCTATTAGCCTACTATCATCACTCATTCAATACAGTAAATAGTCCTATTAGCCTACCATCATCACTCATTCAATACAGTAAATATACCTATTAGCCTACTATCATCACTCATTCAATACAGTAAATATACCTATTAGCCTACTATCATCACTCATTCAATACAGTAAATATACCTATTAGCCTACTATCATCACTCATTCAATACAGTAAATAGTCCTATTAGCCTACTATCATCACTCATTCAATACAGTAAATAGTCCTATTAGCCTACTATCATCACTCATTCAATACAGTAAATAGTCCTATTAGCCTACTATCATCACTCAATACAGTAAATAGACTGGTAGCCTATGACCGTACGGGGAGGCTACAGTATTGCTGTATGATAGGATTAGGAGTGCGTCCTCGTAGCCTATTTCATCTCAGAGCCTATACCAAGGCAGGATGGGAGTGCCTCCTCGTAGCCTATTTCATCTCAGAGCCTATACCAAGGCAGGATGGGAGTGCCTCCTCGTAGCCTATTTCATCTCAGAGCCTATACCAAGGCAGGATGGGAGTGCCTCCTCGTAGCCTATTTCATCTCAGAGCCTATACCAAGGCAGGATGGGAGTGCCTCCTCGTAGCCTATTTCATCTCAGAGCCTATACCAAGGCAGGATGGGAGTGCCTCCTCGTAGCCTATTTTATATCAGAGCCTATACCAAGGCAGGATGGGAGTGCCTCCTCGTAGCCTATTTCATCTCAGAGCCTTTACCAAGGCAGGATGGGAGTGCCTCCTCGTAGCCTATTTAATATCAGAGCCTATACCAAGGCAGGATGGGAGTGCCTCCTCGTAGCCTATTTCATCTCAGAGCCTATACCAAGGCAGGATGGGAGTGCCTCCTCGTCGCCTATTTCATCTCAGAGCCTATACCAAGGCAGGACATAGACACCCTGTATTGATCAACTAAATATTGAACAACAAATAGTGTGGGCTGTAGGCATCATTTAGTTTTAATTTGTTAAATGGACAATAAATCTTGCAGAATGCGCAGTGGTTTGGCACTCGCTATAGGCGGCATGCATTATTTAAAAAAATTGTCACTGTAAAAGATTAACACATTTTACCCACACCTCTAGAGAAATGTGATCGAATTGGCCATTGCATTTATTTTATAAACTGTCATGGCCCAGTTCCAACATCTCCAAATCATGCAGCAAATGAGGGTGTTTTTGTTACCATACAAGGTGAATGGAGGGTGTTTTCCAGGCTGGGTTCTAATGCTCATTCACGAGTGCACAGATATAGTTTTGTCTCTGATTCATCAATGAAAATGTGTATGTTGCGTGCGGCAGTGTGATAAATCCAATATAGTTTGTGGCGCATGCAAATCCTAGAATCTCCACGTACGCCAGAATTTAGTGAGAAATTGATAAATCAGGCCCCTGACCTCTAACCGACCTCTAACCTTAATCCAGAGACCTCAGTCAGAAATCAGTTGAACTACGAGTACGAATGACCTCTAACCTTAATCCAGAGACCTCAGTCAGAAATCAGTTGAACTACGAGTACGAATGACCTCTAACCTTAATCCACAGACCTCAGTCAGAAATCAGCTGAACTACGAGTACGAATGACCTCTAACCTTAATCCACAGACCTCAGTCAAAATCAGCTGAACTACAAGTACGAATGACCTCTAACCTTAATCCAGGACCTCAGTCAGATATCAGCTGAATTACGAGTACGAATGACCTCTAACCTTAATCCAGAGACCTCAGTCAGATATCAGCTGAACTACGAGTACGAATGACCTCTAACCTTAATCCAGAGACCTCAGTCAGATATCAACTGAACTACGAGTACGAATGACCTCTAACCTTAATCCAGGACCTTAGAATTAAAACCCTGTCAAACTGCAACTGTAGGTCTTATTAAAAAAAAAAAAGTAACTCATTTGTCATCACTATTATGTTGATTTGATTAATTCCAGGATAGGCAGCCTAGCCACATTTTCTCCTGACACACAAATGGACTGTAAATCCATAACGTTACCAATGAGTTTACCCTGACCAGATGGACAGGACACACCGGCTGTAGTAGTATAGCAGCCTACAGTTGATCAGACTGAACAACAGTCTAGTTCTCATCCCATACAGCATGTCAGATCTCTAATGTTTAGGTGTAGCCTAAAGGCTGCTGCAACATTTATGTCATGAGTGTTTTGCGTGTGTCTTTTATAAATTTGTTTTCTTGCTGCTCAACTATCACTTTTCAGTCTCTATCCAATAATGTCACCAACTCACCAGGCTTCTCAACACACACACACTCTGCGGCACAACTCCAATGCAACACGCTAGATTCATTCTCTGATCCTAATCCTATGATTGGATGGACAACATGTCAGTTCATACTGCAAAAGCTTTGATTGGTTGGAGGTCGTCCTCCGGAAGTGGTCATAATTACCATGTAGGTCTATGGAAGGGGGTGAGGCCTACGAGCCTCCTAGGTTTTGTATTGAAGTCAATGTACCCAGAGGAGGATAGAAGCTAGCTGTCCTCCGGCTACACCATGGTGCTACCCCAGAGAGTGCTGTTGAAGGTACTATAGACCTTCATTGCAAAACAGTGTGTTTTAATCCAATTATGTGGTGACATATGAATATATTTTGTATAGTTTTATCTAAAAAGGATAACTTTTTTGTGTTACACTATTTTTATGACATTTCACTGAGGAGGATGGTCCTCCCCTTCCTCCTCTGAGGAGCCTCCACTGGTGTGTAATGGTCTAATGGTTCCTCCAGGATGAGATTGGTTAACATCTCAACCAGAGCTGTGTTTTAATGGTCTAATGGTTCCTCCAGGATGAGATTGGTTAACATCTCAACCAGAGCTGTGTTTTAATGGTCTAATGGTTCCTCCAGGATGAGTTTGGTTAACATCTCAACCAGAGCTGTGTTTTAATGGTCTAATGGTTCCTCCAGGATGAGATCTGATGATTTCCTCCAGGATGAGATTGGTTAACATCTCAACCAGAGCTGTGTTTAATGGTCTAATGGTTCCTCCAGGATGAGATTGGTTAACATCTCAACCAGAGCTGTGTGTGATGGTCTGATGATTCCTCCAGGATGAGATTGGTTAACATCTCAACCAGAGCTGTGTTTAATGGTCTGCTGATTCCTCCAGGATGAGTTTGGGTACAACGCAGAGACCCAGAAGTTGTTGTGTAAGAACGGAGAGACCTGCTGGGAGCCATCAACTTCTTCGTGTCCAGCATCAATACACTGGTTAACAAGACCATGGAGGACACACTGATGAGCATCAAGATGTACGAGGCTGCTAGGTGAGACCACACACACACACACACACACACACACACACACACACACACACACACACACACACACACACAGGTCAGCAAATTCCCTTACTCTGTTCACATACCCTAATCTACTCTAGACATACTGACTCATATTCATGGTAATAGTTCTGTCCTTAGAATCAGAGGTTGGAGTTTGATGCTTCTAGAGCAGACCTAGAGGAGTTGAGTCTGGGTCCGAGGGTTATAGCTTATACGTTGTTATAGGTTGTTAGATGTTCTCTGTCTCTCTGTCTCTCTGTCTCTCTGTCTCTCTCTCTCTCTCTCTCTCTCTCTGTTTGTCTCTCTGTCTCTCTCTCTCTCTCTCTCTCTCTCTCTCTCTCTCTCTCTCTCTCTGTCTCTCTCTCTCTTGTCTCTCTCTCTCTCTGTCTCTCTGTCTCTCTGTCTCTCTGTCTCTCTCTCTCTCTCTCTCTCTCTCTCTCTCTCTCTCTCTGTCTCTCTGTCTGTCTCTCTCTCTGTCTCTCTCTGTCTCTCTCTCTGTCTCTCTGTCTCTGTCTCTGTGTGTGTGGTTAGGGTTTTATGTGAACAGGGCAGAACTAGAGGTCCGAGAGTTGTAAGTTCTCTCTCTCTCAATTTAGGGGTTTTATTGGCATGGGAAACGTGTTTACATTGCCAAAGCAAATGAAATAAATAATAAACAAAAGTGAAATTAACAATAAAAAAATGAACAGTAAACATTACACTCACAAAAGTCCCGAAGGAATAGAGACATTTCAAATGTCATGTTATGTCTATGTGATTGCACACTGTGGTATTTCACCCAATAGATATGAGTTTATCAAAATTGGATTAGTTTTTCGAATTCTTTGTGGGTCTGTGTAATCTGAGGGAAATATGTGTCTCTAATATGGTCATACATTTGGCAGGAAGGTTAGGAAGTGCAGCTCAGTTTCCACCTCATTTTGTGGGCAGTGTGCACATAGCCTGTCTTCTCTTGAGAGCCAGGTCTGCCTACGGCGGCCTCTCTCAATAGCAAGGCTATGCTCACTGAGTCTGTACATAGTCAAAGCTTTCCTTAAGTTTGGGTCAGTCACAGTGGTCAGGTATTCTGCCACTGTGTACTCTCGGTTTAGAGCCAAATATCATTCTAGTTTTCTCTGTTTTTTGTTAATTCTTTCCAACGTGTCAAGTAATTATCTTTTAGTTTTCTCATGATTTGGTTGGGTCTAATTGTGTTGCTGTCCTGGTCTCTGTTTGTGTTTGTGAACAGAGCCCCAGGACCAGCTTGCTTAGGGGACTCTTCTTCAGGTTCATCGCTCTAGGTGATTGCTTTGTTATGGAAGGTTTGGGAATCGCTTCCTTTTACGAATTCAGAATGCGGAGTCTCTATTTGGTGTTTGTCCCATTTTGTGAATTCTTGGTTGATGAGCGGACCCCAGACCTCACAACCATAAAGGGCAATGTGTTCTATAACTGATTCAAGTATTTTATGCCAGATCCTAATTGGTATGTCAAATTTTATGTTCCTTTTGATGGCGTAGAAGGCACTTCTTGCCTTGTCTCTCAGATCGTTCACAGCTTTGTGGAAGTTACCTGTGGCGCTGATGTTTAGGCCGAGGTATGTGTAGTTTTTTGTGTGCTCTAGGGCAATGGTGTCTAGATGGAATTTGTATTTGTGGTCCTGGCAACTGGACCTTTTTTGGAACATCATTATTTTTGTCTTACTGAGACTTACTGTCAGGGCCCAGTTCTGACAGAATCTGTGCAGAAGATCTAGGTGCTGCTGTAGGCCCTCCTTGGTTGGTGACAGAAACACCAGATCATCAGCAAACAGTAGACATTTGACTTCAGATTCTAGTAGGGTGAGGCCGGATGCTGCAGACTGTTCTAGTGCCCTCGCCAATTCGTTGATATATACAGTGGGGGAAAAAAGTATTTAGTCTGCCACCAATTGTGCAAGTTCTCCCACTTCAAAAGATGAGAGAGGCCTGTAATTTTCATCATAGGTACACGTCAACTATGACAGACAAAATTAGATGTTTTTTCTGCAGAAAATCACATTGTCGGATTTTTTATGAATTTATTTGCAAATTATGGTGGAAAATATAGTATTTGGTCACCTACAAACAAGCAAGATTTCTGGCTCTCACAGACCTGTACAAAGCTTGAGAAGAGGCTCCTCTGTCCTCCACACTCGTTGTTTGTATTAATGGCACCTGTTTGAACTTGTTATCAGTATAAAAGACACCTGTCCACAACCTCAAACAGTCACACTCCAAACTCCACTATGGCCAAGACCAAAGAGCTGTCAAAGGACACCAGAAACAAAATTGTAGACCTGCACCAGGCTGGGAAGACTGAATCTGCAATGGTAAGCATAATTGGTTTGAAGAAATCAACTGTGGGAGCAATTATTAGGAAATGGAAGACATACAAGACCACTGATAATTCCCTCGATCTGGGGTCCACGCAAGATCTCACCCCGTGGGGTCAAAATGATCACAAGAACGGTGAGCAAAAATCCCAGAACCACACGGGGGGACCTAGTGAATGACCTGCAGAGAGCTGGGACCAAAGTAACAAAGCCTACCATCAGTAACACACTACGCCGCCAGGGACTCAAATCCTGCAGTGCCAGACGTGTCCCCCTGCTTAAGCCAGTACATGTCCACTTCCCGTCTGAAAAACAAGCTAGAGTGCATTTGGATGATCCAGAAGAGGATTGGGAGAATGTCATATGGTCAGATGAAACCAAAATATAACTTTTTGGTAAAAACTCAACACGTCGTGTTTGGAGGACAAAGAATGCTGAGTTGCATCCAAAGAACACCATACCTACTGTGAAGCATGGGGGTGGAAACATCATGCTTTGGGGTCTGTTTTTCTGCAAAGGGACCAGGACGACTGATCCGTGTAAAGGAAAGAATGAATGGGGCCATGTATCGTGAGATTTTGAGTGAAAACCTCCTTCCATCAGCAAGGGCATTGAAGATGAAACGTGGCTGGGTCTTTCAGCATGACAATGATCCCAAACACACCGCCCCGGGCAACGAAGGAGTGGCTTCGTAAGAATGCATTTCAAGGTCCTGGAGTGGCCTAGCCAGTCTCCAGATCTCAACCCCATAGAAAATCTTTGGAGGGAGTTGAAAGTCTGTGTTGATCCTGCGACAGCCCCAAAACATCACTGCTCTAGAGGAGATCTGCATGGAGGAATGGGCCAAAATACCAGCAACAGTGTGTGAAAACCTTGTGAAGACTTACAGAAAACGTTTGACCTGTGTCATTGCAACAAAGGGTATATAACAAAGTATTGAGAAACTTTTGTTATTGACCAAATACTTATTTTCCACCATAATTTGCAAATACATTCATTAAAAAATCCTACAATGTGATTGTCTGGAAAAAAAAATCTCATTTTGTCTGTCATAGTTGACGTGTACCTATGATGAAAATTACAGGACTCTCTCATCTTGGTTAAGTGGGAGAACTTGCACAATTGGTGGCTGACTAAATACTTTTTTCCCCCCACTGTATGTTGAAGAGGGTGGGGCTCAAGCTGCATTCCTGTCTCATCCCACGGCCCTGTGGAAAGAAATGTGTGTATTGTTTTACCAATTAAACCGCACACTTGTTGTTTGTGTACACATATAATGTCGTATGTTTTTGGTCCAAACCCCACTTTCCATCAATTTGTATAGCAGACCCTCATGCCAAATTGAGTCAAAAGCTTTTATGAAATCAACAAAGCATGAGAAGACTTTGCCTTTGTTTTGGTTTGTTTGTTTGTCAATTAAGGGTGTGCAGGGTGAATACGTGGTCTGTCGTACGGTAATTTGGTAAAAAGCCAATTTGACATTTGCTCAGTACATTGTTTTCACTGAGGAAATGAACTAGTCTGCTGTTAATGATAATGCGGAGGATTTCCCCAAGGTTGCTGTTGACGCATATGCCACGGTAGTTATTGGGGTCAAATCTCTTTCTCTGTCTCTCTGTCAGGTTGGAGTTTGATGCGTACAGGGCAGACCTAGAGGAGTTAAGTGTTGGTCCCAGGGATGCGGTGACCATGGCCCGTATAGACACAGCCCAGCAGCAGTACCAGATCCACAAGGACAAATATGAACGCCTTCGCTCTGATGTCACTATCAAACTCAACTTCCTGGATGAAAACAAGGTAGGATATACACCTCCAAGAAAACAAGGTAGGATATACACCTCCATGAAAACAAGGTAGGATATACACCTCCATGAAAACAAGGTAGGATATACACCTCCATGAAAACAAGGTAGGATATACACCTCCATGAAAACAAGGTAGGATATACACCTCCATGAAAACAAGGTAGGATATACACCTCCATGAAAACAAGGTAGGATATACACCTCCATGAAAACAAGGTAGGATAAACACCTCCATGAAAACAAGGTAGGATATACACCTCCAAGAAAACAAGGTAGGATAAACACCTCCATGAAAACAAGGTAGGATATACACCTCCATGAAAACAAGGTAGGATATACACCTCCATGAAAACAAGGTAGGATATACACCTCCATGAAAACAAGGTAGGATAAACACCTCCATGAAAACAAGGTAGGACACACCTCCATGAAAACAAGGTAGGATAAACACCTCCATGAAATCAAGGTAGGATATACACCTCCATGAAAACAAGGTAAGATAAACACCTCCATGAAAACAAGGTAGGATATACACCTCCATGAAAACAAGGTAGGATATACACCTCCATGAAAACAAGGTAGGATAAACACCTCCATGAAAACAAGGTAGGATAAACACCTCCATGAAAACAAGGTAGGATATACACCTCCATGAAAACAAGGTAGGATATACACCTCCATGAAAACAAGGTAGGATATACACCTCCATGAAAACAAGGTAGGATAAACACCTCCATGAAAACAAGGTAGGATATACACCTCCATAAAAACAAGGTAGGATATACACCTCCATGTTGCGCTCGTTCTTTTCATTATTTTGTTCTTCCCATCCCTCCCTCTCACCCCTATACAAGTGCACACACACACGTATGCCTGTCTGTCTCTCTCTCTTTGTCAGTGTATTGACTCTGTTAACTCTCTCTCTCTCTCTCTCTGTCTCTCTCTGTCTCTCTCTGTCTCTCTCTGTCTCTCTCTCTCTCTCTCTCTCTCTCTCTCTCTCTCTCTCTCTCTCTCTCTCTCTCTCTCTCTCTCTCTCTCTCTCTCTCTGTCTCTCTGTCTCTCTGTCTCTCTCTCTCTCTCTCTCTCTCTCTCTCTCTCTCTCTCTCTCTCTCTCTCTCTCTCTCTCTCTCTCTCTCTCTCTCTCTCCAGGTAAAGGTGATGCATAAACAGCTCCTCCTTTTCCATAATGCCACCTCAAACTACTTTGCTGGGAACCAGCAGCAGTTGGAGCAGACCCTGAAGCAGTTTCACATCAAGATGAGGCCCCCAGGGGCCGACAAACCCTCCTGGCTGGAGGAACCGTGAGGGACCGGGCAGACAGAACCCAGGAGAGGACTCCTGAAACGTTACTATCCACTACAGAGGACCACAGACAGACGGACGGACAGACAGAACCACGTAGAGATGGATGGACCAAGTGCATTGAATCTGGAGACCAGTGTCATGAACATTGATCAGAGGCTTTTGGTCCCTCTCTTTTTCTACCAATTCCCTTTCTTTCCATTCCCCCTCTAACCCTGACTGTTTTATTCTTTCTCTCTCTCTCTCTCTCTCTCTCTGTCTCTCTCTCTCTCTCTCTCTCTCTCTCTCTCTCTCTCTCTCTCTCTCTCTCTCTTCTCTGTCTCTCTCTCTCTCTGTCTCTCTCTGTCTCTCTCTCTCTCTCTCTCTCTCTGTCCTCTCTCTCTCTCTCTCTCTCTCTCTCTCTGGCTCTCTCTCTCTCTGTCCTCTCTCTCTCCTTCTCTCTCTCTCTCTCTCTCTCGTTCTTGGCTCTCTCTCTCTCTCCTTCTCTGTCTCTCTCTCTCTCTCCCTCTCTCTCTGTCTCTCTCTGTCTCCCCCCTCCTCTGGCTCTCTGTCTCTCTCCTGTCTCTCTCCCCCTCTCTCTCCTTCTTTGTCTCTCTCCCCCCCCTCTCTCCTCTCTGTCTCTCTCCCCCTCCCCCCCCCCCCCCCCTCTCTCTCTCCCCCCCTCTCTCCCCCTCCCCCCCTCCCTCTCTCTCTCTCTCCCCTCTCTCCCCCTCTCTCTCTCTCTCCCCTCTCTCTCTCTCCCCCTCTCTCTCTCTCTCTCTCTCTCTCTGAAATGGTGTCTAAGTCACTTTAAATCATCACCACCCAGTGCTACTGATTCCCTAACGCTCCAAGATCAGTTTATACCTCCACAATAACTCAACAACAACCACCATCACCGACCTCCCTCCAGTGCTACTGATTCCCAAATGCTCTCCAGATCTCAGTTTCATACCGCCACAATAACTCAGGACAACAACCACAATGACAGCAGCATCAATGATGACAGCAAGACCAGCTGTGAGACATGACACCGACTGTAAGCAGTAAGACCAGATGTCCAGCAGTAGTCACACCAGTCCTGGTAGTGCTGCGGGTCACAGACAGTCCCGACTCCTGAGACTGAGAGACAGCTGCTGTTTCCTTCCCCACAAACACTAAACAAGACCATCAATGACAACAGTACCGTCATCAGACTGGACAGACGTCCTGATGCAAAGGACGTCAAAGTGTAGTCCACACTCCTGTCCTTAGACTGAGAGACAGGACTGAGAGACAGCCAGGAGAATTCCCTAAATCAGGGCTCTCCAACCCTGTTCCTGGAGAGCTACCCTCCTGTAGGTTTTCACTCCAACCCTGTTCCTGGAGAGCTACTCTCCTGTAGGTTTTAACTCCCAACCCTGTTCCTGGAGAGCTACTCTCCTGTAGGTTTTAACTCCAACCCTGTTCCTGGAGAGCTACTCTTCTGTAGGTTTTAACTCCAACCCTGTTCCTGGAGAGCTACTCTCCTGTAGGTTTTAACTCCAACCCTGTTCCTGGAGAGCTACCCTCCTGTAGGTTTTAACTCCAACCCTGTTCCTGGAGAGATACCCTCCTGTAGGTTTTCACTCCAACCCTAATCTAGCGCACCTTATTCTAATAATTAGCTGGTTGATAAGATGAATCAGGTTAGTTAACTGGGGTATAGAGTATTTGTATCAATATATTTGATTTACCTTATGACTTTGTCCGGCATGGTGGATGGAAGGACAGTAATACAGAACTATTCTGGAGGACGGGTGGTACGGAAACTCCCCACATCTCAACCCATGGACAGTAAGACAGGTCTGGCCACATCTCAACCCATGGACAGTAAGACAGGTCTGGCCACATCTCAACCCATGGACAGTAAGACAGGTCTGGCCACATCTCAATCCATGGACAGTAAGACGGGTCTGGCCACATCTCAATCCATGGACAGTAAGACGGGTCTGGCCACATCTCAATCCATGGACAGTAAGACAGGTCTGGCCACATCTCAATCCATGGACAGTAAGACAGGTCTGGCCACATCTCAATCCATGGACAGTAAGACAGGTCTGGCCACATCTCAATCCATGGACAGTAAGACAGGTCTGGCTACATCTCAACCCATGGACAGTAAGACAGGTCTGGACACATTTTAACCCATGGACAGTAAGACAGGTCTCATCTGGATACATAAGAACTGGATTTCCTCTTTTTTCATTTGCAACAAAACATATATTTGTGTGTGTGTGGCATGCACTCACACAATATGTTGCTTGCTACGCTGGATACTATTGTGAGAGAATGACTACACTCCTGTCCATGTTTCAACATGGCAGTAGTGACCTTAATAATCAGGTTTTGTTTGGTGGGAGATAGAAGATACTTGTTTCTATGTAACATTGAGCATTTCCAAACACTAGCCTTACTTGTTTGTTGATTTTATTTTCTGTTAAAAAGTATTTCTGTCTAGTTAGTGTTAGGTGATATTAGATGATATTAGATGGTGATGTTAGCTGATATTAGCTGATATTAGCTGATGATATTAGCTGATATTAGCTGATGTTATTAGAGCATTGGCATGACTTGGTGGTCTTTTTCTATGTTACAGAGAAGAGACACAGAGCATGTGTTCCCTTCACACACTAGATATTTGTCATGATCGCCAACCCTCCCCTCCCATCCAATCAGGTCAGAGGTCAAATGGAGACCATGGATGCATGTGCACGGCCCAGCGACCTCTCACCTCTCCACGTGGCTCCCTATGTAGCGCAGTACCCTATAGACCCTGGTCAACAGAAGTGCACTACGAAGGGAATGCCATAGAACACTCGTGTTTTAATTGATGGTGTAGACTCATCATAGTGCTTTGTGGTGACTGTCACTGAGTACAGATAACACCACTCCACTCACGTGGGAGAAAAGCTCAACACTCATATTGTTTGATTCAGTCTCACTTGACACTGCTGAGGAGGAGTCTTGAGTAGGAGGAGTCTGAGTGACATGAGACAGGAGGAGCTCAGGAGGATGAAAGGTAGGTACTGTTGTCAGTGAGTCAATGAGACAAGAAAGACTGCAGTCCAGGTATCTGTGGAGGAAGTTGGGTCCAGGTATCTGTGGAGGTAGTTGGGTCCAGGTATCTGTGGAGGTAGTTGGGTCCAGGTATCTGTGGAGGTAGTTGGGTCCAGGTATCTGTGGAGGTAGTTGGGTCCAGGTATCTGTGGAGGTAGTTGGGTCCAGGTATCTGTGGAGGTAGTTGGGTCCAGGTATCTGTGGAGGTAGTTGGGTCCAGGTATCTGTGGAGGTAGTTGGGTCCAGGTATCTGTGGAGGTAGTGGGCAGAACTCATCCAGACTGACTGGACCACTCCATGGTTGTTTGTGCTCACGTTGTGGTCCACAACTCAAACTCATGATTTGACAAAATGCTGAAATCCACAGGAAAATCTTTCTTTTTTTGTTTTCTCTCTTTTGAAAAAGGAAACATTTCATTTTGATGAGAGCTGTTTTGGTTGAGTGAATATCCTTTATTTATTGTATGGTAAGCCAATTGGTTTTCTTAGTTAACAATCAAAGTCCTGAAATCGTTTTAAAAACCTATCATTTCATAGAGGAATATGGTCAAATATTTTATACCAAATAAATATAGATATGATTAACAACTCTTCAAACTAAAGATTTACCACCTAATGTCACTAATTGTAATAGTTTTTTCATTAGCATTATATTCCGTCACATTAATTGTGATTTAAATTAATTATTATTATTGATGATAATTTTAACTGAACAACTGGGTAAAACATCACTCCTATGCATGGCAATGTCAGCATGTTATTTTCTTAGTTGCCATGGCTACACGGCAATGTCAACATGTTATTTTCTTAGTTGCCATGGCTACACGGCAATGTCAACATGTTATTTTCTTAGTTGCCATGGCTACACGGCAATGTCAACATGTTATTTTCTTAGTTGCCATGGCTACACGGCAATGTCAACATGTTATTTTCTTAGTTGCCATGGCTAACATAAGACTAGCAGCAGCACTGCTCTCTTCGTGTATACAGGGTTTCAGATTGATTCTCCTGTTAGAGTGAAAGGATGTGAATTAAATTGTTGCCACTGCTCTTTTTGTAAATGGGTATTTTTTAAAATGTGGATTCTACATAATGACTCCTGATCAACTCTTCTCTTTATTTTAAAAGTGGATCCTACATAATGACTCCTGATCAACTCTTCTCTTTATTTTAAACGTGGATCCTACATAATGACTCCTGATCAACTCTTCTCTTTATTTTAAAACGTGGATCCTACATAATGACTCCTGATCAACTCTTCTCTTTATTTTAAAACGTGGATGGGTTAACAATATATGTTGACGTCACTCTTTAAAAGTAGTCTGTATATTGTAGCTGAGAGTGGGTTTATAGAAAGAATTAGATTTTATTTGTGTACAATCAATATGTTATAGGCTGCTGTGTGTGAATGAGGATCCATACAGTATGGCATGATCTTTAAGATGCTAAGGGATTAACGTGGTTATCATGATCTTTAAGATGCCAAGGGATTAACGTGGTTATCATGATCTTTAAGATGCCAAGGGATTAACGTGGTTATCATGATCTTTAAGATGCTAAGGGATTAACGTGGTTATCATGATCTTTAAGATGCCAAGGGATTAACGTGGTTATCATGATCTTTAAGATGCCAAGGGATTAACGTGGTTATCATGATCTTTAAGATGCCAAGGGATTAACGTGGTTATCATGATCTTTAAGATGCCAAGGGATTAACGTGGTTATCATGATCTTTAAGATGCTAAGGGATTAACGTGGTTATCATGATCTTTAAGATGCCAAGGGATTAACGTGGTATCTTTGTTCGATGTCATGATCTTTAAGATGCCAAGGGATTAACGTGGTTATCATGATCTTTAAGATGCCAAGGGATTAACGTGGTATCTTTGTTCGATGTCATGATCTTTAAGATGCCAAGGGATTAACGTGGTATCTTTGTTCGATGTCATGATGTTTAAGATGCCAAGGGATTAACGTGGTATCTTTGTTCGATGTCATGATCTTTAAGATGCCAAGGGATTAACGTGGTATCTTTGTTCGATGTCATGATGTTTAAGATGCCAAGGGATTAACGTGGTATCTTTGTTCGATGTCATGATCTTTAAGATGCTAAGGGATTAACGTGGTTATCATGATGTTTAAGATGCTAAGGGATTAACGTGGTTATCATGATCTTTAAGATGCCAAGGGATTAACGTGGTTATCATGATGTTTAAGATGCTAAGGGATTAACGTGGTTATCATGATCTTTAAGATGCTAAGGGATTAACGTGGTATCTTTGTTCGATGTCATGATCTTTAAGATGCCAAGGGATTAACGTGGTATCTTTGTTCGATGGCATGATCTTTAAGATGCCAAGGGATTAACGTGGTTATCATGATCTTTAAGATGCTAAGGGATTAACGTGGTTATCATGATCTTTAAGATGCCAAGGGATTAACGTGGTTATCATGATGTTTAAGATGCCAAGGGATTAACGTGGTTATCATGATGTTTAAAGATGCTAAGGGATTAACGTGGTTATCATGATGTTTAAGATGCTAAGGGATTAACGTGGTTATCATGATCTTTAAGATGCTAAGGGATTAACGTGGTTATCTTTGATCTTTAAGATGCTAAGGGATTAACATGGTTATCATGATGTTTAAGATGCTAAGGGATTAACGTGGTTATCATGATGTTTTAAGATGCTAAGGGATTAACATGGTTATCATGATGTTTAAGATGCTAAGGGATTAACGGTTATCATGATGTTTAAGATGCTAAGGGATTAACGTGGTTATCATGATGTTTAAGATGCTAAGGGATTAACGTGGTTATCATGATGTTTAAGATGCTAAGGGATTAACGTGGTTATCATGATGTTTAAGATGCTAAGGGATTAACGTGGTTATCATGATCTTTAAGATGCTAAGGGATTAACGTGGTTATCATGATGTTTAAGATGCTAAGGGATTAACGTGGTTATCATGATGTTTAAGATGCTAAGGGATTAACGTGGTTATCATGATCTTTAAGATGCTAAGGGATTAACGTGGTATCTTTGTTCGATCTTTAAGATGCTAAGGGATTAACGTGGTTATCATGATCTTTAAGATGCTAAGGGATTAACGTGGTTATCATGATGTTTAGATGCTAAGGGATTAACGTGGTTATCATGATGTTTAAGATGCTAAGGGATTAACGTGGTTATCATGATGTTTAAGATGCTAAGGGATTAACGTGGTTATCATGATCTTTAAGATGCTAAGGGATTAACGTGGTTATCATGATCTTTAAGATGCCAAGGGATTAACGTGGTTATCATGATCTTTAAGATGCTAAGGGATTAACGTGGTTATCATGATCTTTAAGATGCCAAGGGATTAACGTGGTTATCATGATGTTTAAGATGCCAAGGGATTAACGTGGTTATCATGATGTTTAAGATGCTAAGGGATTAACGTGGTATCTTTGTTCGATCTTTAAGATGCTAAGGGATTAACGTGGTATCTTTGTTCGATCTTTAAGATGCTAAGGGATTAACGTGGTATCTTTGTTCGATCTTTAAGATGCTAAGGGATTAACATGGTTATCATGATGTTTAAGATGCTAAGGGATTAACGTGGTTATCATGATGTTTAAGATGCCAAGGGATTAACGTGGTTATCATGATGTTTAAGATGCTAAGGGATTAACGTGGTATCTTTGTTCGATCTTTAAGATGCTAAGGATTAACGTGGTATCTTTGTTCGATCTTTAAGATGCTAAGGGATTAATTGGTATCTTTCTTTGTTCGATCTTTAAGATGCTAAGGGATTAACATGGTTATCATGATGTTTAAGATGCTAAGGGATTAACGTGGTTATCATGATGTTTAAAATGCTAAGGGATTAACGTGGTTATCATGATGTTTAAGATGCTAAGGGATTAACGTGGTTATCATGATGTTTAAGATGCTAAGGGATTAACGTGGTTATCATGATCTTTAAGATGCTAAGGGATTAACGTGGTTATCATGATCTTTAAGATGCTAAGGGATTAACGTGGTTATCATGATCTTTAAGATGCCAAGGGATTAACGTGGTTATCATGATGTTTAAGATGCCAAGGGATTAACGTGGTTATCATGGTGTTTAAGATGCTAAGGGATTAACGTGGTATCTTTGTTCGATCTTTAAAATGCTAAGGGATTAACGTGGTATCTTTGTTCGGTCTTTAAGATGCTAAGGGATTAACGTGGTTATCATGATGTTTAAGATGCTAAGGGATTAACGTGGTTATCATGATGTTTAAGATGCTAAGGGATTAACGTGGTATCTTTGTTCGATCTTTAAGATGCTAAGGGATTAACGTGGTTATCATGATGTTTAAGATGCTAAGGGATTAACGTGGTTATCATGATGTTTAAGATGCCAAGGGATTAACGTGGTTATCATGATGTTTAAGATGCTAAGGGATTAACGTGGTATCTTTGTTCGATCTTTAAGATGCTAAGGGATTAACGTGGTATCTTTGTTCGATCTTTAAGATGCTAAGGGATTAACGTGGTATCTTTGTTCGATCTTTAAGATGCTAAGGGATTAACGTGGTATCTTTGTTCGATCTTTAAGATGCTAAGGGATTAACGTGGTTATCATGATGTTTAAGATGCTAAGGGATTAACGTGGTTATCATGATGTTTAAGATGCTAAGGGATTAACGTGGTTATCATGATGTTTAAGATGCTAAGGGATTAACGTGGTATCTTTGTTCGATGTCGTTGCTATTTTGCCTTCATTTCCCACTCAGACCGGACCCCAACTGAAACATGGGATATGACATCTAGAACACAAAACAAACATTAAATCAACAAAATGTTTTTTTTTTAAAGAAATCCTGTTCTTCTGGAGAGAAAAAATAAATCACCCATTGCATTGTCTACTTGTCTGTTTTTTTTTTTTGTGTGTGCTTGCTTGACCTCATCCAATGGGTTTTGAGGAGAGAGGGCATGAAGAATCAATTAAACCCATACGTTTACCTCAGAGCCTGCAGTGTTCATATTGACCACAGGAGGGTGTAACACCTGAACCGCTCCATCTAGAATGGGTTCCTGTCTGCCTGCTTCTTCATTCAACACCACTACTACAGTGCTACCTTGGCCAAGTGAAGTCCATGACAACAAATAAACGCGCTGACTACAACTGAAACAGACTTGTGCCAAGGCTAGGGTAATATCCTCCCGGGTGGCGCAGTGGTCTAAGGCACTGCATCGCAGTGCTAGCTGTGCCACTAGAGATCCTGGTTCGAATCCAGGCTCTGTCGTAGCCGGCCGTGACTGGGAGACCCATGGGGCGGCGCACAATTGGCCCAGCGTCGTCCAGGGTAGGGGAGGGAATGGCCGGCAGGTATGTAGCTCAGTTGGTAGAGTATGGCGTTTGCAACGCCAGGGTTGTGGGTTCGATTCCCACGGGGGGTAATAAAAAATGTATGCACTAACTAACTGTAAGTCACTCTGAATAAGAGCATCTGCTAAATGACTGTAATGTAAATGTAAGGGCATCGGCCACAGCCTCGTCTCCAACATCTCTGTGGCTAAGGGCATCGGTCACAGCCTCCTCTCCAACATCTCTGTGGCTAAGGGCATCGGCCACAGCCTCGTCTCCAACATCTCTGTGGCTAAGGGCATCGGCCACAGCCTCGTCTCCAACATCTCTGTGGCTAAGGGCATCGGTCACAGCCTCCTCTCCAACATCTCTGTGGCTAAGGGCATCGGCCACAGCCTCGTCTCCAACATCTCTGTGGCTAAGGGCATCGGCCACAGCCTCGTCTCCAACATCTCTGTGGCTAAGGGCATCGGCCACAGCCTCGTCTCCAACATCTCTGTGGCTAAGGGCATCGGTCACAGCCTCCTCTCCAACATCTCTGTGGCTAAGGGCATCGGCCACAGCCTCGTCTCCAACATCTCTGTGGCTAAGGGCATCGGTCACAGCCTCCTCTCCAACATCTCTGTGGCTAAGGGCATCGGCCACAGCCTCGTCTCCAACATCTCTGTGGCTAAGGGCATCGGCCACAGCCTCCTCTCCAACATCTCTGTGTTTAAGGGTATCGGCCACAGGAATGTTGTGATAGTGCCCCTAACACATGTGCACAATCACTGGGAACTCAGGCACTGTGGACTATCACTGGGAACTCAGGCACTGTGGACTATCACTGGGAACTCAGGCACTGTGGACTATCACTGGGAACTCAGGCACTGTGGATCAGAACTTCTGCAACAATAAGAAGAAATATATAACAGTAAGGGTGATTGGCAACACACACTGAGGAACTCTTGCTACAAAACACTTTCCCTTGCTATGTGCTACATACCTGGAAATTGGACCTGCGCTGCCCCCATTGGACCTGCGCTGCCCCCATTGGACCTGCGCTGCCCCCATTGCGAATAGGGTTGGACTTAGCCACCAGTACTCTAACTACAATGTACTATAACCTTTGTTTGTCATTTCTGTATACATTTTACTATTTTGATTGTGATATTTGTTCTTGTATATGTAACTTACTGACCTGCTAACTCTGCCATGACTAATCTCAGTCCTCAGCAGATTGACATGTGTTGTTCCTGAGGAGCACCGTCTGGTGTTGTGTTGTTCCTGAGGAGCACCGTCTGGTGTTGTGTTGTTCCTGAGGAGCACCGTCTGGTGTTGTGTTGTTCCTGAGGAGCACCGTCTGGTGTTGTGTTGTTCCTGAGGAGCACCGTCTGGTGTTGTGTTGTTCCTGAGGAGCACCGTCTGGTGTTGTGGTGTTCCTGAGGAGCACCGTCTGGTGTTGTGGTGTTCCTGAGGAGCACCGTCTGGTGTTGTGTTGTTCCTGAGGAGCACCGTCTGGTGTTGTGGTGTTCCCTGAGGAGCACCGTCTGGTGTTGTGTTGTTCCTGAGGAGCACCGTCTGGTGTTGTGTTGTTCCTGAGGAGCACCGTCTGGTGTTGTGTTGTTCCTGAGGAGCACCGTCTGGTGTTGTGTTGTTCCTGAGGAGCACCGTCTGGTGTTGTGTTGTTCCTGAGGAGCACCGTCTGGTGTTGTGTTGTTCCTGAGGAGCACCGTCTGGTGTTGTGTTGGCACCTGTAATCTGTCTCAAAAGTACAGAAGAAAATGACCCAAAAAAAAACAGACTCAGTGCATTCCATTGGTCATGTCATTTCACTAAACTCAACAAGCCAGCTAGCTTGATAAACAGTGCTGACAAATCCAGTTGGGCTCGCTAGCTAAATTATGCAGCCATCATTTTCTCTATATTGATGCTGTTACAGTAACCAAACAGTTGGATAAACAAATCAATTTGTGAAACCTGATGTGATGTTTGACAGTATTGGAAGTTAAATGTTGTTTGAGTTGCTTTGTGCATCAGATAATGTCACTGCAACACCGCTCATGTCGCTTGACATAGACGTTTTCAAAGAACTGCCGGTCAAGGTGAGCCTTTTTTTTGTGTAGGGTGAGGTCAGGGTACTTTTCATTTAAATAGAGCGAGAGAGAGCAGAACAGTGTGTGTGTTTTCGTGTATGTGTGTACTGTCAACATATCCGGGGTGGTAACCATAGAAACCAGAGCTGTTGAACCATTGTTAAATAGTAAACAGATTTTGGTAGAGGTATAGTGTCTCATCTCTGTTTACTTGTTGTACACGCACACGCACACACACGTCTGTATGGTGCACAACCCCCCCCCTCCAAACACACACACTTGTAATGTTGCAGATGACCAGTAGATGGTGACAATGACCCACTGTTAATGGGAAAAGGTGAGTCCAACCTTAAGAGTTAAAGGTCATGTTAACAGTCAAAATCATGTTTTCCATGAAATGTTATGATATTTCAAGGAAACCAGATCAAGTATGATACCCAAGGTATGAAAAATGGCTGTTGCTTCTACATTACTAAAGTTTTGTCATAAAGTTACTGATCCCCACCCACATGTCAAACACTTGGATTAATTATTAAGGGGACAAGGTGACATCACCTTAACTCTCATTTTATTATTATTTATTTTAATACATCAATGATAACATGATATTCTCTTACCTACTTTAAATAAGTAGCGCCTCGTAACCTTTTGGTTACTGGTCCAATGCTCTTAACCGCTAGGCCACCTGCCACCCCATTTACATTCTTGAAATCATCGGGGAGGTACTCAGATTGACTCATTGTGTAGCGCTTGGCCGGAGCAAGGAGTTTGGGTAGCCAGGCAAAAATAAGGTTTGAGTATTGGATAAACATTACTCCTCTGTCTCCACCCAATGTGTCATATCCTGAGCCTCAATCTCCCCATTACACAATTATTTGGATTTTATTCAACATTTGTTTTTTAAAAATAATTCCAGAGTTTAAAAATACATTGTTACAATCACAGAAAACAAAACAAACGACTAGTCTCCAGCGAGTCCCTCCTGGGCTCTGGGAACAACAGCCAGTCAGATAGCATTCAGTAGCATTCCGTAGCATTCCATTGATCCAGGTTCTAGAACCCTTTCCTGCGTCCCCCACCCTTCCCTCCCACTTCCCGACCCGGACACGGCATTCATTCTCACTCCAGCTTTTGTCCCACGGGGACGTTAGGACACAATTCCCAAGCGTCGAATCCGCCTCCACCTCTTCCTCCTCTGGCTGTCGTCCTTTGATGCTGCCCTCTCTCCCCCTTCTCTCTCCCCTGTCTCACCCCTCCTCCTTGTCTCCCCTTCCCTCCTTGTCTCCCCCTCCCTACTCCCCCATACTCTCTACACTGTAAAACCAAGTGTTTATGATCTCAACTCATAGCTAAACACTTATCTGGGACACTTTCTAAACTCTTCAAGGCACTTAGAAGTTCAGTAAAAACGTGTCACAGTGTTTAGATCATAAACAACAGTGTTTAGATTGTAACAACAGTGTTTAGATCGAAACAACAGTGTTCAGATCATAACAACAGTGTTGAGATCATAACAACAGTGTTGAGATCATAACAACAGTGTTGAGATCATAACAACAGTGTTTCGATCGTAAAACAACAGTGTTTAGATCGTAACAACAGTGTTTAAATCGTAACAACCGTGTTTAGATTATAAACAACAGTGTTTAGATCATAACAACAGTGTTTAGATCATAACAAAAGTGTTTAGATCGTAAACAACCGTGTTTAGATTATAAACAACAGTGTTTAGATCGTAACAACAGTGTTTAGATCATAAACAACAGTGTTTAGATCATAACAACAGTGTTTAGATCGTAACAACAGTGTTGAGATCATAACAACAGTGTTGAGATCATAACAACAGTGTTGAGATCATAACAACAGTGTTTAGATCGTAAACAACAGTGTTGAGATCATAACAGTGTTTAGATCGTAAACAACAGTGTTTAGATCGTAACAACAGTGTTGAGATCATAACAACAGTGTTTAGATTGTAACAACAGTGTTTAGATTGTAACAACAGTGTTTAGATTGTAACAACAGTGTTTAGATCGTAAACACCAGAACATGTTTATTCGCTGTAACACTTTTTAAACACATGAACACATGCTCAAGGCGTTTAGGTTTTAAACACTAAATACTGTTTTAAGACTGTAGGGTGTAAAGCTGTATTTGCAGATTTCCCAGAATGCATTTCGAGTGAATGCGAGAGATGCTCACCCATGACTGTGTTTGTGCATTCAATGACTTCTATTCCTGAAGCCTAAGTGCTGGGAAATATGATAATAAGGCCCCTTCCATGTCTTTTTCACTCTGAGAGTTAACATAAATTAACTCAACACAGTCGAGTAACAACAACACCACGCGATTGAAAAGATTTCTTCAGTTGTGCTAAAATATAGGTAAGGTGAATAAAAGGCATGGAAAGTCAAGTCAATTTCTATAGAAAGGATGACAGAAAAATCTGAACACTTAAGAGATATAGGTGTTCCCCTGCTGGGAAACAGTCGACTATCATGTTGAATCTTGCATTCTAAACGCCAGTGTTTAAGATGAGAACACTTATTGGCAAATCTAAATACCTAATGTTTACGTTTTAAACACTGACGTTTAAGTTATTAACAGGGTTTTTACCTCCCTCTCTGTCAACCTACTGCTACCCCTGATGTCACCCTGTCTCCCCCTCTCTGTTCCCGTTCTCCTTCTCCCTACCTCCCCCGCTCCATACTCCTCTATCCTAGTCATGGTGGTGTCCAGGCTGGAGTGCTGGAGGGGTCCGTGATCACAGTTAGAGGAGGGGGGGGGGGGGGGGGGCTATGGGTGGGGGTTTTGGGAGTGTAGACCTCAAGGAAGGTCTGTGGGTTGTGGCCCTCTGGTCCCTTTCCCGTTGGCGCCGTTGGCTCCCGGGTGTCCGGTCAGTGTGGATTTACTGGCGTTCAGAGAGTCCTCTTCCTGAGAGACAGTCTGGAAGAGAGAAGACACACTAAACAGTCTGTATGGAAAACAATGTGCTGGTGCACACCAATGGTAAAAACTGTAAATGTGTAGAGAGTTTGTATCAGGTGATCTTTAAAAGGGCAGTCTATGGATTAAACTGTAAAGGTGTGGAGAGTTGGTATCAGGTGATCTCTAAAAGGGCAGTCTATGGATTAAACTGTAAAGGTGTGGAGAGTTGGTATCAGGTGATCTCTAAAAGGGCAGTCTATGGATTAAACTGTAAAGGTGTGGAGAGTTGGTATCAGGTGATCTCTAAAAGGGCAGTCTATGGATTAAACTGTAAAGGTGTGGAGAGTTGGTATCAGGTGATCTCTAAAAGGGCAGTCTATGGATTAAACTGTAAAGGTGTGGAGAGTTGGTATCAGGTGATCTCTAAAAGGGCAGTCTATGGATTAAACTGTAAAGGTGTGGAGAGTTGGTATCAGGTGATCTTTAAAAGGGCAGTCTATGGATTAAACTGTAAAGGTGTGGAGAGTTGGTGTAAGGTGATCTTTGAAAGGGTAGCATATGGATTAAACTGTAAAGGTGTGGAGAGTTGGTATCAGGTGATCTTTAAAAGGGCAGTCTATAATTAGGTGAAAAGGAGATGATGGACACCACTCAGTAAATGGAAAATGTAGAAAATGGGGTTCACAGTGGGATTCACTTTTCTCATCAAGACACCCACTGGTCATGTTCCTCCATCTTTGGTTTCCTGGAAACCATTATGCCCTATGCTTCTCTTCCAAGACATCCTGTATGTGAAAGAGTTCACAGAACTATATACAAATACAGGTACTGTACTTCTACAGCCAGACAAAGTCAATCAGATCAGGCTGTGTTGAGAGCGGTACTATATAAAGTCAATCAGATCAGGCTGTGTTGAGAGTGGTACTATATAAAGTCAATCAGATCAG